>OU342743.1:78523556-79111682 GCA_910589775.1 Avena eriantha
TATGCTGTACAAGTTCAAATACTTAATTAAATAAATATTATGAATCAAAATTAAGATTAATGCATGGTAGGTACGTCAACATTAAGATTGTTTAGGAACAAGGAAAAAATATCGTGCTTAACACAAAGCAACTACTTCTTTTTCCATAAGGAAAAAAACTAGAGACAATTCCATCGGTGACATTCTACACATTACAAAGTAGACTAGAAACCGAGGTAAAATGGGTGAACCTAAATATTTAGTGGATCTACATATATACATCCATTTTATACAAACTCGTAAACATCGTATATTTGTAAACGGAGGGAGTACTTCAAATAAAGCAGTTACTTACATGGGTGGGTGATCGGTAGGTTGATCGACGTCACAGGGGGTAGATGGACCTTGTGTGTCGGTAGAGAAGACAAGCTCCGTTCCAACATCCAGATTGTAGACTCTAGCAAATTCTGTCCAATATTGGCCTTCCAGATATGTTCTACATCCTTGTTGATACAATCAACGTTGAAATTCGAACCCTTCTTCCGTAACCACCTCGACCACAAAATCAGGTCTCGTGGTCGACAGAGTCGATGGAAAACTTCTTAAGGAAATTCGCTCTAGCATAGCAGGGTATTAACTGAACAAAAATGGAACATGTTTACTACATGACAAAGTAACAGATGCTATAATTCATGACAAAGGGTGGAATAGGAAAGACTGATGATAATACCAAAAATAAAACCAGTACCGTCATTTCTTCAAAATTCTCTACAAGGGTGAGAACGAAAAAGGACTTGATCTTGTCGCCCAGGCCGCACAGACCCTTGGTGTCAAAACACAAGGACACTACGAATCAAAAAAAGAAATTTAAAGATCATTGGCCGTACATTTTTGTCCAAATAGATCCAGTACATGCAAACTAGATAGGTTAGATTTTTACCGCAATGATCTTGCCCTTCGCAATCCCTCTCTCTTGACAGATCTGCAGCCTAGGCAAAGGTGGTTTAGATGGCGGCGCTGACTCCAACTATGCCTTTAGGGTTTGTTGGAGGGAGAGCGTATATATATATATGGTCCGACTATGCTTGCATGCCGGCCTTGACCCAGTTGTAAGCTTAATTTGTGGGCTCGGCGTGATTTGCTTTAGCCGTTAGGCAAAACAAGGAAATATATTGATTACATTTAGTGCGCAGAGCAGGAAATTGATTTGGTTTTTATTGCTTTGACTTAGTCGTCATAGTTAGGTCCTATAAGATCCTCAATAGAATCTTGAGACTAACAAGGAAAGAATTAGCTATATTAATTAAATCCTTTACTTAGAATATTTTGCAAATTTTATGAAAAGTATTGGAAATAAGGAGTTTGCCTTTCATGTTTGTGGTTGTTTTTAGACATTGTGAAGGATCATCAGTATATAAAGTACATAAGTTTCTGGTTTGAGATTGGTTTCAAAAACTTTTTGTAGTCCAAACTTACTTCAAACTTTCTTAGCTACAAAATAAAGCATCAAACCATCTAATTTAGTAAACAAATGCAGTGTGCATCAACATGAGAATTCAATCTGCTTGAGCGTTCATTTCTATCTGCTTCAAAGTCCATAATGGATACTTATTAAAGAGCAATATTCTTTGGGGACATAATTCAAGGCATGTGAACTTTAGCGGCAAATAACCAATTTTGCCTAAATAAAATTCTTGCAATCATAATCACTAGAATGAAATAAGACTCGGATGAATTTAAGTTTCAAACGCATTGATCATTACACATTAAATTCCATTCATCAGATCAATCATTTCTTCCAAATAAAATTCTTGTTATCATAATCTCTACAATCAAATTAGACTCAGATGAATTTAAGGAACTTAATGATGAATCATTTACAAGTTAACTACCTTAACACATTCAGAAAGTTATCTGATAACTATGAACCGATAGATATCATATGAGCAATCATATAAGTAGAATTAAAGAAGGCTTGGATGAATTTAAGTTTTAAACGCATTGATCGTTACACTAAACAGGATACTGATTCAAACACACTATGGAATCATCACATTAATAAGCAGCAAATTTAGATAATGGTAATTATGAATTCCATGCATCAGATCAATCCTTTATTCCAAACAAAATTCTTGCTATCATAATCTCTACAATCAAATTAGACTCAAATAAATTTAAGTCGCTTGTGTTGATCAATCATGTGCAAGGTAACTACCTTAACACATTAAGAATGTAATCTGATAACTACTAACTGATAGATATCATACGAGCAATCATAATCACTAGAATGAAACAAGACTCGGATGAATTTAAGTTTCAAACGCATTGATTATTACACTTAACAGGATACTAATTGATACACACTATGGAATCAACACATTAATAAGCAGCAAATTAAGAAAATGGTAAAAAGTAAATTAAAATTAAGCAAACAGGATACTAATTGATACAAATTAAGCAAATTAAAAAAATCAAAAAAAAGTAAAACATTGGCCATGTGTCCTACATTGTACCCTAGTTTGCACAAAAAATAATAAAGCTTGAGTTTGTTGAATGAAAGTTGAGGTTGCTCTCTCACACTTGGTTTCAAGTGTGAGTCTCATGTGTAAGTACCCAAATTACCTAGGAGATGCCCAACTCCATGGCATACTTTCTCAGAATGGTCTAAGATTTGGCATGTAGGTGTATCTTGTCATAGCACATTTCATCTTTGGATTTTTGGTCCAATTATGATTTCAAATACCATTTTCCATTTTAATAATTGAAATTCAACTAAATTTTGTAAAGGCAGTTCAAAAATTTGAATAAAATTTGTATTTCACCAACATGGTATGGTGTTTGGGGTCATTTAGTTGGAATGTGACCACTTTGTTCATTGTCAAATGATTGTTTGCTCAAATTTTACCTCAAGTAAATTTTTTGTCAATATGGTCAAAACATTGAAATATTGATCTACATCTACATCATTGCAACCTAATTTGTTTTGGCAAAAATCATTTTTAGGTCCACAAGATGTGGTTTAATCATGGATATATTGTTAGGTTGGCTTGGTTCGTACATATGCGTCCTCTGCGTTCGACGCGAATTTGACCTAAAAATTCAGATTTGGATTTCAGGAGTTGTGTATGTCTGAATTCCATGAGGTTTTTCACCATTGTTTGAAGGACTCCAAGGGACACATTTTCCATTTGTAGAGTTTTTTCAGATTCAAAACTTGGTGCATGTAGAAATTTGAAAATTCAGTTATCCAGAAAATAGAAGTAGTGTGAATTCAGTTTTGTACGGATGGGTGTCATGTGCGCGGGTGACGTCAGCTGAAACAAACCGACGCGACGTATAAGAGCTCCCTCGGCCGCTTCGTCTGGCCTCATCCCCACCATTTGCCCCCTTTTGCCTCACTAGATACGGAAAGAAGAGCGCGGGAGAAAACCCTAGCTCTCCCCATCGTCTCCTCCGCCTGAGGCCTTCGAGCTCTCCCATACCGCGATATTTTGACGCCGACTATGGCGGGAGTGGGGTCCGGCGGCGATGCAGGCGGTTCTGCAAGGGCGGGGTTTGGAGCCGTGAGCCGCCCAGATGCGGTCGAGGTGGTGGAGGGCCATGGCGTAAGAGGAGGTCGTCGGTCCACGTTGGTCGCTCTGGTCGATGCGACGCTCGGAGAGGAGGAGTTGGTGCATGCGGACCTCGACGAGGTGGAAATGTTGGATCTGAACATGCCGGTCGGCAGCGCGGAGGATCTGGCGCTGGTCTAGTCTCCACAGGTCGCCGGATGCAGGTTAGTATTATTTTCTTCTAATTTCCGTTCAATCCCTTCAAATTATTTGGAAGTAAGATGTGTTTTGTAGATTCAACTCTTTTAGTGTTAGGGATTCATATCCTTTGGGCTATGTTCGGTTAACCCACCTCTACGTTAGATTGGACTGGATTAGATTGGATTAGAGTATATTTTGACTTAGATAGGATTTAAACCACATCAATCCATGTCAAACCAGGACAATCCAAAGTAAAACGACCGGGGCCTTAGGGATTTATTGGATGGAAGGCTGGGTCTGTAGATTCGTTATGTAATTTTGTATAGATGACCAATGCTGATAGTCCATTGGTGAAGTTTTTCCAATTAGTAGGAAGATGGTTTATTTGTTGTTAAATTGACAGAGTTTAATTTGTAGTTAATTCGTATTATGTTGAAGGAATATGGTTTACATGATTCTCATTTGAGCTGCTGTGATATAATATGGTTAGTTAGTTTCAACTAGTTAACAGTATGGCTTGTTTTTTTTGGTACATGTGGTATAATGTGGTTAGCTGGCTACAACTATTCAACTAGTCTGAATTAGCTGCTGTGATATAATGTGGTTATCTAGCTTCGGTATACTTTTGTAGTTTCCTTTTTTTTGCTTTAATTGCTTTTACGGGAAATGTGTTAAATTACTTATAGAATTTTATTAACTTCTAGCACTAGATCTGAACAATGTGGTTATAACCATATGGCATGTATGTTATTAATTGATTGTAGTGGTTCCTCATAATAGTGTGCAAAGCAGTGATCTGTGTACTTACTTTTGTTTTCCTTTACTTGTATCAATTGATTTTAAGACACATTTCTTTAGATGCTTATGCTTGTATGAACAGATTTGTGTAGACTAATTAGTTTACAGACTTTGTACTACTCTATTTTGACTTGCTGGAGCTTTATGCAACCTGATACTAAACTGATTGATCCTTGATATTTTTTTTGTTTGAATGTATAGTCTAGTTTCTTTACATTCAATTCCATCCTCCAAATAATCATTATAATTTAATGGAATGTAGTATAAAAGGCATTGATGTAGTTTAATGATTTGTTTCTTGAATCAATGTTGTTTTTATGATCAGATTTGTGAAGTCGAATTATTGTGCTATTAATTTTTGCTAGTGTTTTTCATTTATTAATATTGAATGCTTTTAGTAATTACCTTAAATGCTAGTGTTCATTTATCTTAATTGTCTGGCAGGCACGAATGCCAGGTGATGCCTATGATGTACTATCCCCGTGGCCTGATGAGGAGGTATGTTATTCCAAGCAGCTGTAGTGCATTTGGACATGCACAAAATTAGTAGGTTTTTATATTTAGTAGGCAGTACTAACTGTTTTCTTGTTTTATTTATTGTGCAGTACTTATCTGGTTCAGATGTTGAAGTGGAGCAATGGACATACAAGTCCTTTGTGAGGAAAGAAGAAAAGAAGCTCAGGCGCAAGGGGATTTTTGCTTACCTGCCATTCAGCACCGAGTTCTACAGGTGCCCATTCCACCACTTCAAGCCACATGGGGGATTGAGGGTGGGGCTTGTGCAACATGTCCGAGAGGTAGCCACTCGTGGACGTCTGGGTGAGAACTACTTTGAGGGTGACCTGCGTGATTATGGCAGGCACGAAGCTCTACTAAGGGTCCTCCAGCAAGATGAGTTTGTGTTCAGCGACTCCGAGACTGAAGAGGAGTGAATATTGATATCAGCTGCTAGTATGTATGGTCACATCATCAGTATAGCGATGATGTTTATGTATATATGGTTAATATGTCGAACTGGTTAACTAGGTAGAAGTGGTTGAGAACTATGTTCTTTTGGTACTGTGGTTATAAGTGGTAACCTTGTGATGGTAGGGTGAAGTTCCCGTAAGACTACTATGTTATTATGCTGCTAGTAAGGTTATGGTTACATGCTCTTAATTGCTTGTTTCTTATATATGTATCTGTGTTGTGCCATGATAGTTGTGCTGCCAGTTAGAAAAATGTATTTCATTGCGTCAATTCTAAATTGGAAGGTTTTGATAGGTGTAGCAAATTGTAGTAGTGTTTCAAAATTTGAAATGGTTTGGGCCATTTAAGTGCAGAGATAGTGCTGTATATGCACTATGCCATGTAAATTTGTATTAAAAACGTATGAATTTATGTTAAAATATAGGACAAAAAATATCAAATAAAGCAAAAGAAGGTCATCCACTGGCAGGATATTTCTCAAGGGAATCACGGCCTCCATACGACTAGAAACCAAATGAATGGCCAGGATGCAGGCCCATGACCTGCCAGTAGGCCCAACGGCCCAAAGTAGAATTCCTGACAGCAAGTAAGATAGAACAGAGAGGCTGTTGATAGGAGTCGAACGCGCGACTATTTAAGCTGGTCGGAATCCTCTCCAGTTGGCGAGGTGGGACTAAACTCCCAGCCGTCCGACCCATCTAACGTCGTGCGGCATTGGGGACATAATGGGCTGAAAGAGGCCCAGTTCGGTCGTAGGTAGCTTGTCCGGGCAGAAGGCCTGGCTGGACTGAGTTCCTTTTTTTAAACATTTTGTTATTATTTCAATATTACTTGTAACTTGTAATATAGCTTGTAATAAAGATTCGATAACTGTATGTAAAATAAATGTAATATTTTTATGTACTTAGGTTTTTTACTCTTGTTTTTATCATTTTTAAATATTTTGCAGATTCCGACTAGTTTTCAGAATTTTTTGATAAAAATTTAGATTTGAATTTGACGAGCTGTGTTTGTCTGAATTGCATGAGAGTTTTACCAATGTTTGAAGGACTGTAGGGGCCACATTATTTATTTGTAGAGTTTTTCAGATTCAAAACTTGGTGCATGTACAAATTTGAAAATTCAGTTAAACACATCAAATAGGTGGTTTTGACATGAATTTTAGAAAAATTCAGATTTGGATTCAAGGAGCTATGTTTGTCTGAATTCCATGAGGTTTTCACCATTGTTTGAAGGAATGTAGGGGCCACATTATTCGTTTGTAGAGTTTTTTCAGATTAAAAACTTGGTGCATGTAGAAATTGGAAAATACTAAATCACCTCCAAATCAAATTTGAATTTTGAGCAAGTTAACTTTCAAATTTTGATACCATATTTTTATATGTTGTTAAAATGGAGGTATAACATGCGGTTTGTACATTGGTAGAACTTTGAAAGAAAGCTTGCACATCATAATGCATTATATTTGTTCGACGTGATTTTGACCAAACTTTGGCAGGGTACTAGAAATTCAAAAAAAATCAAAAAAAAAGTAAAACATTGGCCATGTGTCTTACATTGTACCCTAGTTTGCACAAAAAATAATAAACCTTGAGTTTGTTGAATGAAAGTTGAGGTTGCTCTCTTACACTTGGTTTCAAGTGTGAGTCTCATGTGTAAGTACCCAAATTACCTAGGAGATGCCCAACTCCATGGCATACTTTCTCAAAATGGTCTAAGATTTGGCATGTAGGTGTATCTTGTCATAGCACACATTTCATCTTTTGGGTTTTTGGTCCAATTATGATTTCAAATACCATTTTCTATTTTAATAATTGAAATTCAACTACATTTTGTAAAGGTAGTTCAAAAATTTGAATAAAATTTGTATTTCACCAACATGGTATGGTATTTGGGGTCATTTAGTTGGAATGTGACCACTTTGTTCATTGTCAAATGATTGTTTGCTCAAATTTTACCTCAAGTCAAATTTTGGTCAATAGTAGCGGAACACTTGGTGCCTGACATCGTGGAAAACACGACTAGCATCTCGCGTGTGTCGGTTACGCTCAAAACAGGCCAAATCCGGGCGATACGTTGGACCGAACGAGCAAAACGCGGAAACCGGGAGAGATCGTGGAAAACAGCCCGACATCGTGGAAAACACGACTAGCGTCTCGCATGTGTCGGTTACACTCAAAACATGCCAAAACTGGGCGATACGTTGGACCGAATGGCCAAAACGTGGAAACCGGGCAAAAATCCACGGCTTCGTGGAAACACTTGGTGCTAGCTATATGGGCCCACATTTGTCATCAGGGTCAACTTAAGCCCAATCTTAGTCAAACTGGACCCACAGATGCCATAGGGTCCCACATGCACCGATGCTAGCTATGTGGGCCCACATGTGTCATCAGGGTCAGCTTAAGCCTAATCTTAGTCAAACTGGACCCACAGATGCCATAGGGTCCCACATGCACCAATGTTAGCTAAGTGGACCCACATGTGTCATCAGGGTCAACTTTTGAGGCGATATGAGTCAACATAGAACCCACAGATGCCATTGGGCCCACATGCACCAATGCTAGTGTACGTGGACCCACGTGTGTCATCAGGGTCAACTTAAGCCCAATCTTATTCAAACTGGGCCCACGTGTGTCATCAGGGTCAACTTAAGCCCAATCTTAGTCAAACTGGACCCACAGATGCCATAGGGTCCCACATGCACCGCTGCTAGCTATGTGGGCCCACATGTGTCATCAGGGTCAACTTAAGCCCAATCTTAGTCAAACTGGACCAACAGATGCCATAGGGTCCCACATGCACCGCTGCTAGCTATGTGGGCCCGCATATGTCATCAGGGTCAACTTAAGCCCAATCTTAGTCAAATTGGACCCACAGATGCCATAGGGTCCCACATGCACCGCTGCTAGCTATGTGGGCCCACATGTGTCATCAGGGTCAACTTAAGCCCAATCTTAGTCAAAGTGGACCCACATATGCTATTGGGCCCACTTGCACCAATGCTTGTGTATGTGGACCCACGTGAGTCATGGTACATTTTATGTGGAAGCTCATATGCGGGATTGTTATTTTGATGAGAATGAAATGTTTCAAGTTTAAAAAAAATCGTGTCAACTAGTTCACGTAAAATTTATCAGTGTGTAGGTTTTCAATTTTTATGAGATATTTTGAATTAGTTATGCACTGTACAAGCTTAGGTCAAACTTAAGTTGAAAGTTGTAGGAAAGCCGTGGGTTCAATTTTTGAAATTAAGTTGCAGCCATGACCAGAGGATTGGTGAAAGCCCCGTGCGTTCAATTGTTGAAAGTTTGCAGCCACGATCGGGCCGCACCACACCTACACGCGTCGCATCGTAACAAAATTGATCCCACTGCTGCACCGCAATAACCGCATCGCATGCACCACACCTAAACACGTCGCACCGTAACAAATTAAAACTTACCCCACTGCACCGCAATAACCGCATCGCACCACTCCTAAACGCGTCGCACGGTAACTAAACTGACCGCAGTGCACCGCACTAACCGCATCGCATCGTAACGGGTCGACTACATCGATGTACGGGCCCTCTGCCTCGACTCCACCGCCGTCGTAACACCACAATAACCGCAACGCGTCCGCTTCTCGTATGTTCTTCTTCCTCTCGCGTCTTCCTCCTCCACACGACGGGGAACTCAGCATCCATGGATCCCTAGGGAGACATCCTCGATGATGGGAAAACCATGGTTGACATCAAGCCCATCTGTGCCTATGGCACGAAGATTATGGAGGTGGTGTACACCAACGATGTGAACTACTTGAATCACATGCTGGAGAAGTTCGAGCAATTGCTCGAGAAAGAGACTTACAACTTCCTCGGACTCGACCTCGAGTACACAAGGAATAGGCGGGACGAAGCTCCATCACAAAAGCTTGTCGTCGTCCATATCGCCCTGAAGGAGACAGTCCTCGTGTTCCACTACTGCAGGTAATATATGTACTAAGGATGGGCATTTCTATTTCAGGCCTCCTTTGATTCAAAGGATTTCCTATGGGTTTGTACAGGATTCAATCCCTATGTTTTTTCCATCAGCACATGTTTGATTCGTAGGATTGTACCCTGTATGAACGTTTTCACATCAGGTCTCCTTTGATGTAGGGCTTGTTTGATTCAAAGGAATCTCATATGAATTTTGGAGGATTTTGATCCTTAGAAATTTTTCCTATGTGCATTGTTTAATTCCTATAGGTTTAAGTCCTTGTGGATTTTGTTAGATCAAGTATTATGCATGATCTATGGGCGTTGTACGTGGCCTAATAGCATGGTTTCGCAATTTCCTTGTTCAACGTTGTCATCAAATAATTGTACCCCATCCAAATTATTGTCATGTCATAGTTTGCATCTATACTACAGGAGAAGGGAGCCTTGTCCGAAACTGGTTATGTGCATATTTTTATTTTCCATTTGAGATCATGTATAATTAGCCAATGCAAATACATTGCTTGCACTCGTTTATTTCAAATACTTAGACATGTTAGTTCAAGTATTATGCATGATCTGTGGGTGTTATACATGGCCTAATGGTACAGTTATGCAATTACCTTGTTTAACATTATCATCAAATAATTGTACATCAACCAAATTATTTTCATGTCTTAATTTGCATTTATACTGCAGGAGAAGGGAGCCTTGTCTGAAACTGGCAGAGTTCCTTCAGGAAAAGGGGATCACTTTCGCTAGCGTGGACATCAGGAGTGATAAAGAGAAGCTTGCACATGAGGATATCACCATTCCAGAACAGTACCACATCGACATCCAAGACATGTTTAAGACCGAAGAATGGTTCCATTGGAATCAGCTGTATGACAGGGACGGGATGTTATCTCTAGCAGTGATCATCATTGACAGAGATCTCGGGAATTGCAAGGCACTCCCAAAGGATGGCCACGAAGTATGGGAGAACAAGCCACTTTCCGCGATGAACCTAGAGTATGCAGCAAGAGATGGGTATGTTGCCTACGAGCTATATCCTAGGCTCATTACCGTAAGGGACGGGCTAGACCGGGGGACTCGCAAGGCTACAATTAATGCAGCAGAAAAGGCGGCAGCAGCTAAGGCCGAGGCGGCAAAAGCTGCGGCCGAGGCGGAAGCTGCTGCAGACTAGAGTGATGCAGATGACGAGCAGGATGATGCAACGCATCAGGCTGAAAGGGAACAGTCGAGGGCGATCTGGGAAGAGCAGCAGGCGGTCTGGGGAGCGGAAGAGGCGGATGGAGAGGTGGTGCATGTCGCTAAACAAAAACGGGAAGCGGGCGAAGATGACCAGGACGGCGAGAAGAACGACACCACTGGCTGGGGCAACACCACCACCGCTGGCTGGGGCGACACCACCACCACTGCCTGGGGCGACAAAGCCACCAACCCCACCGCCTCCAACGCCACCGGCTGGAATTAATGCACGTTACTAGACTATAGCCAGTTATATTCGTGATGTTGTATGTTGTTTATGTAGTACAAATTGTGGTACTTTGTTGTTGTTTACTTTCTAAGTTGAACTACTTTAGTATGCTTGTTTCTTAAAGTACCGTGAGCTAGCAAACATATCTATGTAATGTTATAAGTGTGTTCAGTTGTGTTTATGCACTGGCTATACTAGTTCAAAGGAATATGATTGTCAACAGATATAAACTTGCCTTGATGAAAGTCTAGAATTGTAAACGCAAGCGTTACAAAGTTATTTTAAGCTAGTGTTATTAGACCCACATTTGTCATCGGGATCAACTTTTGCCCAATCTCAGTCAAACTGAAACCACATAAGCCATTAGGTCCCACATGCACCATTGCTAGTGTAAGTAGGCCCACATGTGTCATCGGGGTCAACTTAAGCCCAATCTTAGTCAAATTGGACCCACAGATGCCATAGGGTCCCACATGCACTGCTGCTAGCTATGTGGGCCCACATGTGTCATCAGGGTCAGCTTAAGCCCAATCTTAGTCAAACTGGACCTACATATGCCATAGGGTCCCACATGCACCAATGTTAGCTAAGTGGACCCACATGTGTCATCAGGGTCAACTTTTGCGGCGATATGAGTCAACATATAACCCACAGATACCATTGGGCCCACATGCACCAATGCTAGTGTATGTGGACCCACGTGTGTCATCAGGGTCAGCTTAAGCCCAATCTTAGTCAAACTGGACCCACGTGTGTCATCAGGGTCAACTTCAGCCCAATCTTAGTCAAACTGGACCCACAGATGCCATAGGGTCCCACATGCACCGCTGCTAGCTATGTGGGCCCACATGTGTCATCAGGGTCAACTTAAGCCTAATCTTAGTCAAATTGGACCCACAAATGCCATAGGGTCCCACATGCACCGCTGCTAGCTATGTGGGCCCACATGTGTCATCAGGGTCAGCTTAAGCCCAATCTTAGTCAAACTAGACCCACAGATGCCATAGGGTCCCACATGCACCGCTGCTAGCTATGTGGGCCCACATGTGTCATCAGTGTCAACTTAAGCCCAATCTTAGTCAAACTGGACCCACAGATGTCATAGGGTCCCACATGCACCGCTGCTAGCTATGTGGGCCAACATGTATCATCAGGGTCAAAATAAGCCCAATCTTAGTCAAATTGGACCCACAGATGCCATAGGGTCCCACACGCACCGCTGCTAGATATGTGGGCCCACATGTGTAATCAGGGTCAGCTTAAGCTCAATCTTAGTCAAACTGGACCCACAGATGCCATAGGGTCCCACATGCACTAATGTTAGCTAAGTGGACCCACATGTGTCATCAGGGTCAACTTTTGCGGTGATATGAGTCAACATACAACCCACAGATGCCATTGGGCCCACATGCACCAATGCTAGTGTATGTGGACCCACGTGTGTCATCAGGGTCAACTTAAGCACAATTTCAGTCAAACTTTTCCCAAACTCACTCAGACTATAACCATAGATGCCATCGGTACTCGCATGCACCGATGCTAGTGTAACTGGACCCACATGTGTCATCAGGGTCAAATTTTGCCCAAACTCAGCCAAACAGGAACCACAGATGCCATTGGGTCCCACATGCACCAATGCTAGTATAAGTGGCTCTGTTTCAAATTTTACTATGTAATATGCACTATGCACTGTCAAACCTGTTATAAGTGAGTTGATCAGAGCATTGATCTGTAAAACTGTCAAATATTTGTAAATTATTGATATATATACCAATATGTACTGCTCTTTTTTTTAAAAATCATTATTTAGCAAACCCGCTAAATGGGCATAGCGCGCTATAGCTCCGCTATAACTTTTGATAGCTTTTAAAATCGGCGCCGCTAAATCAAATAGCCCGCTATTTTAAACATTGATAAGTGGGTCCCACATGCACCAATGTTAGTATAAGTGGGTCCAACATGCACCAATGTTAGTACAAATAATAGTTTACCTAATTGGGGAAAAAATCTATCCCTGCAGATATCCTAGCCCCTTCTCGTACTTTCCTCAAACTGCTCCTCTCCATCCGCATCTCTGCATCACCGCCGCATCTCCGCACCGCCGTGGCCGTCCGCATCGCCTCCGTCAGGATCATCCAGCCACCGACGACCGTATTTCTGCAACCCCGCCACCGTGCTTCTACACAGCCACGCCGCCGCGCATCTCCGCAGCGCATCCGCCGCCCGTAATGACGTGCACGTCCGCATCGACTCCGGCCAAACCACCACGACGCCGGCCCGTCGGCGTTGACCGCATCTCCGCAACCTTGCTCCGCGCTGAAGGTGAGCCCAATCATGTTGGATTTACTTGTGCTGCCCACTGAAATCATGTCTGCATTGTTTGTCTAGTAGGGTTTTCCACGAGCTATGTGCTGAAGCTAGATTTCCCATGAAAATTCACTAGTGTACCTACTGGAATAATTCCTACACATTACAATCCCATGAATCAAACACTACTGGAAGGAAACATTGCATAAGGTCTTAACTCTACAATGCATGTGTAGGAAAATATATTAGGGCTCGTTTGGCTCCTATGCATTCATTTCATTTGGTTGAAATGAAATGAAATGAAATCCCCATGTCACTTCATTTGGATGGAATTTAAATTCCTTAATGAATTTTTATGTTTGGCTGCCACCTGGAATTCTGAAATGAAATGATTTACAGCTTCTGTTTGGCTGCCATTTTAAGCCAATTGTGAAATCAACAACACATTTGGCTTCAAAATTCAATTACATAATGTAAATAAAATATGATATTTTCAAAATAAAAATCAACTACAACATGAATAAAGATCAATGTATCCACAAATACACTTGTCTGCTCATTATATCAACACAGCTTGATCAATGATGTTGTCATTGTTAGCGTTCTCGTCCGCCATTTCCGCACGGCTTTCAGCTGCATCGTTGTGTGCCTGCAAATAAGAGAAACTAGAACATGTTAGAACATGTGCCACTTCTTGAAAATCTTAGCCAAGGGTGAGCAACAGATAACAGTTGTGAATAAATGTTTTCCTAATAGGTAGGAATACACTATAGCTATAACTTAGCACATCAGGCATGAAAAAGTAAATCTAATGTACAATACTGACAAGTCAGAGATTCAAAGTGAAGTTTGGTGTTGGTCCATTTCCTTGGTGCACAATAATGCATCATTCTGCCATGACCAAGATGACTAGGTCACATTCATTCTCTCCATCAAACATAACAAGTTTAGCTAGCTACATACTGATATGAAAAATGGAACTTGTTTGGACACACACATATATAGATGATAAATTAGTTAGGCATGACATGTCTTAAGAAATTGTTGATGCCGGAATTATGGATGGATGTTCATGTGTAGAAAATACCACCTGGTTGTTTTCCTTGTTGCAAGGAAACAACTCGTAGTAAGAAAGGTCTAGAGCATGAATGACAATGAACCAGAAACACATGCCTGGAAAGTACAACCACATGATGCATAGAGGGACAGTTTTGGATTCGGTTGTACCACATGCAACCACAGCATCGGAAATGGAAGAACCTACACTAACTTGCCATCTCTGATGTGCTAAATCGCTGAAGCATTATATTCTGGTGACTAAAACAGAACATAATTACTAGCTATGATCTGTTTCTATAAGAAATAGGCCTAAACTTCCTAGTCTCCCAAAAAAGATCGGCCATCTAGCTACTATATATGTCAAGAACTAATGTAGTACTTACGATGTTTCTAAAATCCAACACAGCAAAGGTAGTTCTTAGAGAACTTATATCTGACAGAATAGGAGTCTGGAGCTTTCCTATGCTATGACTAGTGCTTGTAGCATTGAAATAACTTGCAAGTATTTGCAGAAACAATATTTGTATTGTTGTGATGAAATACGTTGCTGTGACGTTGTAATACCTATAATGTGTTTCCTATACTTTTACCATTTGTTAATGTGTGCTAAATTTGTATGCGCAGCCCATTCTTTAACATGGCAGGAGCATCTTCGCAGAAGCGTGATCTCGGACCACTCATCGCCCAAAGATGCCGGCTTACTGAGAGTGAGCAAGAGCATCTGCTGGAACTTCAATCGAACATGGGAAAAATTGTCGGGTTGCCATTCGTAACCCGCTTGACCAAGACGAATCTTAAGCTGTACCACATGGTACATTCATATAACTTTCTTTTAATTCTTTTTTGTTGCCATGCGTGTATGCAATTTTTCTATGTGGTTTATGACATCGACTTACTAACTTATATATCTTGTTTTGTATTGATCAGAAATTTCCTAACAAGGTTGTTAATGCTCTACAAATCTGTGAGGGAGGCTCAACTAGAGTGTGTCTTCCTAAAGAGGAGATCACCCCCATCGATTTCAAGATAGAAAAGGATGATCGCCTCTTCTTCGATCCAGATGGGTGGAAGTGTTTCGTACAGAGCACAGATCTAGAAGAGGGACAAGCTGTTCTCATATACTCGAAGAAAGCGCATTCAGAAGGGTGGCGTAACCGAGAGGGTTTCGTGTTCATATTTAGAAGAATAAATGATTTGTCGCCTACACTGGTGTCCATGCTCAGGGGTGCCAAGGCGACGGCGGACAGGGGACGTGAAGGACAGACGCGTACGCCGACAATGCGCGTTGTCAAGAAGAGGCGCCGTCGTACGGGCTGGGACAGTGGCAAGGGCAGGGCCACTTCTCTGTCGCCATCGCCATCGTCGTCGCCGTCACCGTCGCCGTCACCGTCTCTGTTGCCGCCACCGTCTCCACCACCCCATCTGCCGCTGTATCCGAACCCCGACTTTATGTTCATCCGCATCCTTCACGAGGACAAGTGGGACAAGCTCTCCCTCTACCATGCTTTCAAAGATTACATCAGCGGCGACCAGCCCAACATTGTGCACGTCTGGGAGCGTAACAGCAGGCTGACCTTCGATGTGGAGATGTATTTCGATCATCGAGACGGCCGCTTGTACCTCCGTAGGGGCTGGCCCAAGTTCGTCAAGTGCTACACTGTTTCGCTAGGCAACATCCTTGCGTTCGACTACTATGCTGGAAACATGGAGCTAGTCGTCACAATCTACGGCGGTAGGCTCTCCCGCCGGGAGTACGCCACCAGCAGCGACGATGACATCGATGATGATGGTAGTGGCGGTGACAGGGACACGTAGACCATGCCCGTCAAGGAGGAGGAGATGTCAGAGGGCTAGTATGGACGTCCAGACCGTGTCCTGACACTATCAGATTTCCATGTCTGCCTCTTCCTAGACTAGGAAGAGGATCTAGGATTAAACTTACCCTGATGCACTCTGTTTAAGTTTTCCTGATACACTGTGCTTAAGTCTAATATGTAAGACTAAAAATGCTTTTTTTACCCTGTTGCATGTGCATCAGGGTGTGACCAAGCAGATCCGCCCCTATTCCTAGTTGCAAAACTATTTGCTGAGTTTCTGGATGTAAAGTCTAATGAGATCACCTACCTTTTGGTGGATATAGAAAATTTTGCTGGCTACATATCTAATATGTGAAATAATTCTGCTCTTCTGTTTGTTTTTCGAATCAATGAGGTTTACTTGCTTAAGTGATATTGTGCTTCAGCTTTCAAGTTGGAGTTGTGGAATGAAGGAAACTAATGGTGTTATTTGCTCAGTAATCCAACTGTTGTACGTGAATGAACATATTTTGTTTTCCTTTTCATATATAAACAAATGACTTATTCAAATAATTTAATATGGTTCATGGCCAAATAAATTTATAGTACAATGAATTAGAGATAATCCCGGCTTGTAAACCATATTACAAATTCCGCACGGGAGGTCTAAGTAGTGGCAAAACCTAAACTGTTGCATGTTTTAGGATTTATTTAATTACAATATGTAATTAGAGATAATTCCCGCTTGTAAACCTCCTGTTCTGTTCCCTCTGTTTTTTCCAATCAAATTTACAATGAATGGTTTTCGTTCCCTCCACTTGTGTACCAAAAAATTTTGTTCCCACCTCTTTTGTTTTCCACCCGCCCGCCCATTTTGGCGCTAACAATTTGCTGCCCCCACGACACTTTAAAAACGGCGTGCCCTACCTCCCGCATACCCATCCCCTAATTCCGTTCCTTGTTCACCGCCCACCTAGAACCCCATCGCCACTTTCCTCAACCCCAGATCCGTCAAGCAAGGCGTTGGTTGCCGGCGGATTTCCCCTCTGCGGCGGGCGACATGTCCGGCAGTCTTCGAAGCGGCACACCACGCCGGAATGTGCTACCACCGACACCGAAGCAAAAGCATAAACGCCCAGGTCATTTTTCTGCCATCCTAGGTCTATGCCTCTTTCTAGATCAGTCAAGCATGAGTTCTAGTAGATCAACATGTGTAGATCGTTGTTCAAGATGCTGCAGCTTATGTGCAAGATCTAGGTTTTAGATCATAGACATGGTTCGAGATGCCTAGCACGTGTTGAACGTGACACCCTATGATCCGAATCCTTCGACAATGTGCTTGTCTTGGGTTTTAATTTCATAGATCATGGTTCCAGATGCCATGAATGTGTTGAGCATGACACCCTATTATCCGATCTTATAATTATGTGTTAGATTTAGGTTTCTGTTCCTACATAATGGTTCAGGTAATAGGGTACAACTTGTTGGATAAACCCTACTGCTTGGCGTCTTAACTGACGCAACTGAACAACTTGATACCTAATACACTAAACCTGACACTTAACTGCACTTGTTGACAATAGGGTTTAGACAGTTAACTGAATGACGATACGAGATTTGGAGGCAATAGAATAATGTTTTGTGAGCATGTTAACTTACAGTATGGATCACATAATTTTTGCTTTAATGATCACTACTGCAGAATAGTCTACCGGTGACAGGCTTAAAATGCCCATTAGTGACTGGCAAGGCGCCTGTCACTGGTAACGTGTCACTGCTAACATGCTACTAGTGACAGACAAGTGCTTGTCACTAGTATTTATTTACTAATGACTGTCGTTTATTTGTGCTTGTCACTACTTAGTTCTAGTAATGACAGGTAATGCTTTTACCTTGTCATTTGCCCGTCACTGGTAAATATATTTGGAATAAAAAAATATTGCATTTGCACATCAGTAACAAAATATAACAATCATAGATAATAATAAATGATCATAAGTACAACAGAATGCAATTAACATCAATAGCACAAAATACAAAACAAGTTTGTTGTTTCAAAACAACCATCACCTCAAATATAAATCTTTTAACTTTTATGAAATGTCAAAGCTTCAACTATCTGCTTCTCAAGACTCAGTCATATCTAGATGCTACCTCGAAAATCACATCCCAAACAAACTCTCACATGGAGCAACCACCGATTTAGAAAGTAGACCAGCAGTGGAAGGCAGACAACATATTTGTTCAAATCATAGCTCACGCACGGTACCAACCAACTTGAGGTTTTCAACATTCATCTGCATTGGGCGGAAAATAGAACATGTATTTAGTAATATAACACTTATTCAGAAATAGAAGACTTGCGATCAATGTTCTAGTTAGAGTCATTTTGAAACATTGATGAGAATAAGAAGTTCTGGACTTTATATAACTCACCAAAATGAGAGGAACTAATACCTGCCGATAGTACTGCTGCTGGTTGTTACGGTTGATGCGCGTCGCTTGCGGCTTCTTGTGCCATCTCGTTATGCTGCCATGTGCGCAGATGCCTCTTCATACATCGCCATCACACATATCGTGTATGACATAATAGAAGTAGCTCAAAATCAATAACCTTACATAAATCACGGTATTAATTGACTGCACTTTGCATCAAGAGAAACAGTCGCATACAGTATAACTGGGCACGGCTCCACGACAATTCTAGTTTTGATTTACAGGTACAGTAGTGTGGAAAACCTCCTTCCTTTCTAGAGGGAAGCACTAGCAGCAGTACTGGACCTGCAAGGGCGGCACTCGTGGCTGCGTCTATCGACAAGGCCCACACAAATGTCGTTGACCAGATAGTTGCTCCTGTACTGCTCATTGCTGGACATGTAAATACAACGTGTATTGATTTCTAGCTAGCCCACTAAGTGAACCACTGAAATATATATAAAACTAGATGATACGCCGCGCGTTTCTACGAAAATTTATAAAATAAAATATAAGATAAAGAGCGTAATGAATTCAGTTGTCATACTAAAGCCAATCACAAGTCCGTTAGACTTAGAGTAATTTCATCCCCACATATATTGCTCTCCCATGTAATTTAGCTAGTAGTATTATTTTATATATTAAATCATATCAATATGGAATGACCGATGATCCCAATGGTTTAATTTAGCATTTGACCGTGTGAAATTCCTCTCATCAATATTATCTAGTTAAGCACATATGATTGTGTGTTAACCACAAAGCAGAAAATAATGACCACTATCTTTGCAATCTACCTCTGTCTTGTCAAATTTATAAAATCTTCTATGTGTTAAAAAGATAATATTTCCCTAAAGAACGTACCTTCAGTCGAAACTTGTTCATATATATCCGCCAGTCTTTGCCATATAGTACAATTGCACGCAAAGTAGTTTTTTTACCCAAAAAAAGTAGTTAAGTAAAATTGAGGGGTTAAGATCGGATTTAGCTCTAAATCATTAGAAGAAACATTTGCCACCATAAAGAATTATTAAACAACAAACTGGAAATGTATTCTTAAATTTCATTAAAAGGTTGTCATGTTCACGGTAAGAAAAAATACACACATCTATAACTATAGACAATTGGAATAACTCTAATAAACCCTAAAATCTTATCATTGTTCCTTATCACATAATTGCAGACTATATATGGTACTTCACTTTTAGAATGTGCAACAGTATTTGGTTGAAGAGCGAGTAAATATGCTTATTTAATATAAACAAACAGAATATTTGCTGCGGAAAAGATGTTACCTGTTGTTCAAGACAAAAATAATAATCACAAAGGAGCATATCGTGCGTGCTTGTGAATGTCAATGTGTTTATATCTAATGCCGTCCTTCCTGCAAATATGTTGCAAGCTTCAGTCAGAGGTGATTAGACTTGCTATAAGCCTGTATATCAGCCTGGGGGGTACAAACAAAGACGAAATTTCTAGTTTGGATAGAAAGAATAAAGGGAAGCCAAGATAACCGGTTTCCTGATGCGCAACTCGTGGGCAGTGATTGCTTGCAAAAGACAAGGAGGGTTCAGGAGGTGATGCCTGAGACCTATGATCGAGATGCTTTTTTGTGATGACTAAGATCATACAGATCAATATGAAACATGAGCTTTGAAATATTAAATATAGATTTAGCGCATGCTTGAAGAAAATCTGAAGTGTTGTTGAAGTTAAGCAAGTCAAACTAAACATTAGTATATTACAAAAGGGTGGTAGCCTTACGCAGATGCCTCTGTTGATTTGTCTCTCTCGTACTCGCATGTTTGTGTTTTAGTCCGAAAAATCGATAAACTTCAGTTGCCCATTCTGTATCAAATCTAAAACATCAAGAGCTGCAAAAACGAAATCGTAGATGATAACAGGCTAACAATAATTTATCGTCTAAACCTAAAGGAGAAAGTAGGGACAGACCTCACGCAAGCATGAAAAAACACGAAGGTGACGACCGACTGTGGCCACTCCATTTGATGCAGAGGTAAACGGCTGAAGATAATTCCATACCAAAAAGTCATAACGAAAATAAATAAAGGTGAAGCCGAAGTTTCAAAATGTCAATACTCATTTGCAGATCTTATTTTAGTATGCATCGAGCTAATGTGACTGTTTCTTTTGATGCAAAATATGACATGTTCCCAAAGTTCCATGTGTCATTGATTTGAAGGAAAATCATAATGATTAAATACCTGATCTGACTCATTGTTGTACACAAACCGTAATTTAGAAAAATAGGAGATTTGGGGGAAGGAGTACTTTGGTGATCTGATCCATGAACTAATATTGAGAGGTACAAAGACACATGAGCGACTGTGCTTGGAATCTAACCTATACAAACAAGCTAAAAATGATTCAGAAGATGGGCAGCCGATGGAAGGAATCTGCAAGGATGCACAAAATCCAGAAAAATTGGTAACACCGGGTCAAATTAAGGGATAATAAGAGAGTAATCTCACAGGGGAAAGGGAGAAATTGGACCTCGCTGGAGCCCAAACTCCTGCTTTTCCCTTTCTCCGCCGTGCCTCCTCGGAATTGGTAGCAGTCACGTGCGTCACCAGTAGCCGGCGAGGAAGGCAATGCTTGCCAACAACGAGAGACTCCTGTCCCTGAGGTAGCGGAGGGTGGCGGCTAGGTCCCAGGAGGATGCGGGTGTCTGATCATGGTTGGGGGTTAACCTAAGGAGTCTTGCGTAATGGGCTGGGCTCATAGATTATGTTTTTTATTTTTTCGAATCCTCTGAATTTATGCTCCACGTAATTGTAAATAATATGTACTCCCTCCATCTACAAATAACTGACTTAGATTTATCTATATTCGAATATATCTATACCATAATGACTATGGAAGGATTCCGTGGTAGTCTCTGACTCCCTCCAACTCAATCAATATCAAGAACATGTCGTGAGCATGGGGTTTGGTTAGGCTTGGTTGAGTTTGTAAGAAAAGATAGTAGGTTGAGGGGCTTCATTGATTAGTAAACCTACGGTGCTGGTAAGGTCGGGACCGTGGTCGTCCGTCTCCGCTTTGCCGGCCGATAAGATCACTGAGATTGACCAGCCAGCTGGGTAGGTTTGGCTATTCCTTTCTATTGAAAAAGGAGTCAGCTGTCTGCGCGAGTCACCTTCCTTAGGCTCCGAGTCACCCCGAGTAGTACAATAAAAAAACAGATGTAGCGTGCGACACATGTGTATGTATCTTTATTCTCAAAAACATATTCGTGTATCTAGGTTAAAATATGGACATTACAATATGAATATTTATAGTTGCCAGGTATGTATTACTATACGGGTGTTTTCTTGTAGTACATGATGCAATGCATGGATTTCATCTGTCTTCCGATCTCGTCTACCAATTCTTGTTCAAAAAATAAATGAACTGACTATCAATCATTACTTCTCTAAAAATAAGAATTTTCTCCTCAACTCTAGTTTTGTAGAAATTGTAGATCTAGCGCTTATGTGAATGAGTCATGCTGAAATAAGAAGGGTTCTATCAAACTTAAATGCCATATTCATAAGGGTTCTATCAAGCTTAAATACCATATTCGAAAATGTAGGTGCTCAATATAAAATTCATTTGTACTCCACCCAAATGTACAAAATAATTGAATGAACAAGCTGGAGCAAGAGCGACCGACCATTGGAGCCCGGCCAAGGAGAGGAGGCGCAACGGAAGGCACCGGTCTGGTTGATACGGGTCAGGAAAAATGTCCTTGTTACCGGTGACGGGCCTTTAGAGATGCTCGTCACTAAGAAAATTACCATGTTAGTCTGGCTCCACGAAAAATACTAGTGACGGGCATATTTTGAGGCAGTCACTAATCATAATGTTACTAGTGACAGACATTTATAGATGCCTGTCACTAAGTATTTTTTCTGTTCTGGCAGTCTACCCAAAAAATACTAGTGATAGTTACTTGTATTCACCTGTCACTATTGTTTTGTACTTGTGACATGCTTATCTTTGCCTGTCACTGGTAGCACTTTGTAGTGACGGGAATAGTTTTGCCTGTCACTAAACACTTAGAGGCTATAAGCCTTTTTCTAGTAGTGGATCTTGTCTACTCTGTTTGTACTAATGAGTATGATCATGACTTACCTTTGCTTGATTGTTTTCAGTTACTCAAGTCAAAACAACAGACGCATATCAAAATGTTAGGAAACAAGTGATGGAGGAGAACGTGTCTCGTATGTCTGAAGCACTGAAGCAGAAAGCTATTGAACATGGCAAGCCAATGGAGGATTTCACGGCGATGGCGCGTGATTTTGTGTTTGGTACTGCTAAGAAACCGGTGGCAGTGACAACACGGAAAGAGGCACAGCCGCAGGAGAAGGATATCACCGAGGACCCTAATTATGAACCTGATCCTGCCGAGGAGCCCACTGATGATGATGTGGTTGTTCCGGATGAAGAGGACCATGATGTTGTTAAATCTTCCTCTAAGGTGAAGAAATGCAGCATTCTCCTGCCTTCACATGTAGGATATGTACAGATTGCTTTAATATTTATGGCTTGATCTATTAAAATGCAGGTAACGGAAGGTTCTACAAAAGAAAAGAAGCAGAAGCGCTCAAAACCTTTGTGCCTCCAAATGTTGTAACAAGGTCAGCAGCAAATGCAGAGACTCAAGATGATGATGAAACAGAGACCCCTACCCAGAAAGCAGGGGAATGGGGTACTAATGGAAATGAATCCTCGCCCATGCTAATTCAAACCTCTAGAGGCAGCAACTCACCTGAGGAGAATGTACTTGTCCGCAGCGAACGGGAAGGTATTGACAGCACGTCTTACAATTTATTCACTCGTTTAGTTGTTCAATTGAAGTCTTGACTCTCGTTTTGTCACTGGTTTCAGTTGCAATTGTAGACACGGGTGCTCTAAAAGAAAAGCGTAATGTACGCAAACCTACTATGGGGCATGGGGTACACGAGTGGTCTAGAAGGAATGGAGGGGCTAAGATGCAGATCAACTTCACTCCTAGCATGAGGAGACCCACTGATCCTGTGCATGCAGCAAAACTGAGTTCAGAGTGCGGCATTCACATACGCAGCAAGATGCCACTGGCAACCCACTAGAAGCAGTATGGTGACAAGGAAGGTCGTCTGAAAGATACTATTCTGGAAACCATTAAGTCTATAACTGTAAGTCCGTTAACCTCTTATTCATTTTCCATATAAAATGTCTCATTGGTGGATGATTTTTTAACAATTTTGTCATTCGATGCTGATATGAATTTGTGTTCCATGTTATCTGCAGGGAAAATTTGCAATGGACAGCAGTGGTGACCTTGGCAAAGACATTTGCACCGACATTTTACAGAAAGATATTCGCCAACAACATTGGAGGCTGAAAAAGGTCTATTGGAAAGATGTTAAAGATCTAACCCGCGAGCAAGCTTTATTGTTGAAACCAAAAGAGGTAGACGAGGAAAGCTGGGCAGATCTTCTTGATATATGGCATGATGAGCTCTACAAGGTACACGATTCCTGTTGTTTCAGCTACATCTATCGCAGACATACTACTGTACTGTGGAATACTAAATTCATGCATCTGTACATAGGCAATCTGCGAGAGTAACAAGAAGAACAAAGATGCTGTGACGAAGAAACACACCACTGGCTCAAGAAGCTTTGTTGCACATTACCATGCACTTGTGAGTATTCGAACTCTTCAGATGCAACACCTACTTCTTTTTGTGAACATGCCATACACACTTATAATTCACCGTGTCATAATTCTTGTAGAAATCTCAGAAGACCGAGGACGTCGATACCTCCCCGATTGCTTTCTTTAAAGAAAGCCACACTAACAAGGATGGTATGATGTCCCAGAAATCAGCAGAAGCTTATGTAAGTAAATTATTTTATGTGCTACGCATTTCTCATTAGTTTGTCTAATTATTTGATTTCTTCTAGCTCTGGACTTGCTATTTTTTATCCTATTGTAGACTGAGATGGTGCTTCAGAAAATGGGACCACACCCAGAAGATTGGATTCCCAAAACTGATCTGGAGATTGTTGAAGAAGTCCTGAGAGACCAGAACAATTCAAGATCAATTACTTTCCTTTCCAGCATCAGAGTTTCATCTGCTTCCAAGAGGTCTAGCGTCTCAGCTGGGCGCATCCGTGATTTAGAAGAAAAGTTATCAAGTCAGGAGCAAGATTCGTTGAATGCAGCTGAAAGGGTTCAACACGAGATGGAGGAACGGATGCAAGAGCAGGAAAGGAGATTTGAAGAGATGAGAAAGAAGCAGGATGATGAACTTGAAGCAGTGAAAAAGTCCAGCGAAGCGAATCGTCTAGCATTTGAGAAGAGGCAGAAGGAAATGGATGGCATGCTTAGTTACCTGTTGAGGATGTCGCAGAACTCCCAGTCCCAGTCCCTGTGACTTGGGCCAAAAATCTCTGCGCGCTAATGGGCCGGGTGGGCCGAAACATTGTTTTTTTATTCCTTTAATCATTCGAGTTTGATACAGCAGTTTCAGTCTACCAGAATTTTAAAGTTTGCGTGTGATACAATTCATATTTATAAATTTTCTGCCATTTCAAATATTTTCTTCCATTTAATTTTGTTTCGTAATTTGCGTGGAATTTCAATTTTTAATCAAATTTGTCCATGCAAAAAAATTGGTGACGGCGTCACATTCCTCCCGGCCCACAAGGCAGTTCCGAATGGGCCGGCCCAAAAAATGACACGTCATCATCGCGGGCCCCACATGCAGACGCCACATCATCATTGACGGCCCCACCTACATGCTGCCACGTCAGAGTCGCTGGACCCACCTGCCAGCTACCACGTCATCTCTGTGGGCCCCACACGAAGGTGACACGTCATCGCATTGGCCCCACCTATCAGATGCCACGTCATCGTGGTGGGACCCACCTGCCAGCTGCCACGTCAGCATCGTCGGACCCACCTGCCAGCTGCCACGTCAGCATCGTCGGACCCACCTGCCAGCTGCCACGTCATCATCATCGGACCCACCTGCCAGCTGCCACGTCAGCATCGTCGGACCCACCTGTTAGATGCCACGTCATCATGTTGGGACCCACCTGCTAGCTGCCACGTCAGCATTGCAGGTCCCACCTGCCAGAATCCTCGTGACGCCATAAATCTTCTGTGACGGCATATTTTGTCAACGAATATGCTAAACGGTGACAGATTTTCCTATTTTAGGTGACGTAGAAGGTCCGTCACGGATAACCTATCTTAGGTGACGCCGTAAGGACCGTCACAGAAGCTTAATCTTGCGTGACGAAAATTTGTATTCCGTCACTATAAAAGAATCTGTGACGGATTTTCCGTGACGACCCTGGTGACGCCACGTTTTCGTCACGAGGGAGTACTTAGTGACGGAAATGGCATTTTCGGTGACGAAAGTGATTTGTCACAAAAACTCTTTTCTCTTGTAGTGTTAGTTGTGTCACTTTAACCTTAATCACCTTAAAGATGCTTATGATAGGGGCAATGAGAGCTGAAAGCTATAAGTACCATAATTTTTGGAAGCTCTTTATGAAACTTAAATCTCTACTTCCTTCTGAAGGCCTTTTCTCCACCATTATATTGAGTCTCCACCTTCTACCTTTATGCACCTACTTTGAGAGCATAGTGGCCATTCTTAGTTCTATGTGCATGGTCCCAAGACTTGTTGATTGATGCATAGCTTTGATATTGCTTGTTTTAAACTATTTGTATCTAGTCACTCTTATGAACTTTGAAGGTGTCCTATGCATTTATATTTGCTACTCTATGAGGGACAAGCTGAATACTATTATGCTATGTTTTCTTTATGTGAAACAAACAAACGTCTTGCAAAGCATTGTTATTCATGAATCTTTTGGTTATGCCTTTTCATGTCGCATCATAGTTGCTATGCCGTATTTTTAGAACTTTATCTTTCATGCTATGTTGAAGTACTATGATCCCAGCTATCCATGTTTTACAAATACTTTGATCAAGTTTATGATGGTGCATGTCACCTCAAAAATTATTCATTCTTTTTATCACTTACCTACTCGAGTACGAGTAGGAGTTAAGCTTGGGGATGTTGATACATTGCAAATGTATCTATGATTTTTGATGTTCCATGCTTGGTTTTATCTACTTTCTTATGTTTTGTCCACACTTTGGAGTACTATTCATATGATATCTTGGACTAAACTATTAACAAGAGCCACGGTGCCAGTTGCCTGTTTTCTGCTGTTTTTGGTTCCAGGAAAGTCAGAAAATCAATATTCTCGGAATTGGACCGGACAAAAGCCAAAGTTGATATTTTCTCGGAAGATTCACGGAGCCAGAAGGAGAGTCGGAGAGGGGCCACAGGGTGGCCTGACCACCCCTAGGCGTGGGTCCACCTAGGCCGCGCGAGGGCATGGTGTGGCCCCCCTGGCCTGGCCACCGACCTTGCCCCTTCGCCTATATATTCCACCAGAGACCAAAACCCTAAATAGTCAAGTCTCCAGCCACGAAAAGTTCCACAGCGCCACCGCCACCGAAGGGGAGATTCGGGGGATAGAAAGTCTCTGTTCTGGCACCCTGCCGGGACGAGGAAGTCCCCCCGGAGCCATCTCCATCGATCTCCACCACCATCTCCATCACCGTTGCTGATTCCCATGATGAGGAGGGAGTAGATCTCTCTCGAGGCTAAGGGTTCTACCGGTAGCTATGTGTTCATCTCTCTCTATGCATGATCATATTGTGATCATGAGCTTGTAATCTATAGATCTACCTTGCTACTCAAGTGCTTTAATGAATCTCTGCTCTCCCCATGTGTGTGAAAGTGACAGCGTGCACACCATGGTGGCACTTAGGCTAGAGATTACAAATACTTGTTATGAGTTATATTTGGAGTTGGATGTCTTTATGAAATTGTGGTGTTTGTTGGAACCATCTAGTGCTCAAGGTGACACTGTGGGGTTTTCTAGATGGGAAAGGCTTACTTTGAGGTGTGCTGTTATAGCCCTACCATGGATTAGAGTGTCCAACTGGAGAGTAGTTCAGCGTAGTATCATAAAGAAGAATATATTTATATGAGAGTGTTCACTAGTGAAATTATGATCCCTAGGACTTGTTTCTAAGCACTGAAACATCGTTTGCTATGAGATCTGTTACATGTTTGCTTGCTGCCATCTTTATTTCAGTTTACCTTTAGTCTTTTCCATGCCATCAAGCTATCTTCTATCACCGTTACGACTTATAATTATCAATACCACTTGTATTTCACTATCTCTTCGCCGAACTAGTGCACCTATACACCTGAAAAGTGTATTGGGTGTGTTGGGGACACAAGAGACTTCTTGTATCTTGATTGCAGGGTTGCTTGAGAGGGGATACCTTTGACCACTTCCTCGCTGAGTTCGATAAACCTTGGGTGATCCACTTAAGGGAAAACTTGTTGCTGTTCTACAAACCTCTGCACTTGGAGGCCCAACAACTCTCTACAAGAATAGAAGTTCGTAGACATCAAGACCCACCTAAGTTAGCTGCACAGACTTTTGCTCAATGGCAAGTGTTAATGAAATCTCATGTGCGCAGCTCTTGCATTGATTTGTGGAATATTATTGAAGAAGGACTCGAAATTGAGGATCCAACCAACTTGACAAGAAGAGAAGTGGTCAATAGCCAACTCAATGCGACTGCCTTGCACATGATCCAACTTGGAGTCGGGCCAAAGGACTTTCCCCATATTGAGCACTACAACACCGCCAAGGAAGCTTGGGATGCTCTCATTGACCTGTTTGTTGGCAATGAGAGTATGAGAAGAAATAGATATGATGGCTTAAGCAATGAGGCCGAAGGGTTCATGAAGGATGGTGAGGATCATGAAGACATGTATCAAAGACTCAAATCCACAGCCACCGCCTTCAGGAATGTTGGTGCCTCTCACATTGATGATGCGTGGATCAAGAGGAAGTATGTGAGTGCACTCATGCCTTTCGATCCTACTGACTTGAACAGTCTCCAAGGAAGACACAACTACCATCTCATGACCTCCAATGAAGTGATGCAAGAGATGGCCGCCTTCAAGGTTGCTGCCAAGAATGCCAAAGACGCATGTGCTCGTGCCATTGGAATGAGTAGTGGTGTCAATCTTGCCTTAAAGGCCAAGGTTGTGGAGTATGATGAAGATGAAGGAAGCGACGAGGGACCCTCAATGAGTCACCCCGAAGATGTCAAGATTTCTCATGGGTAATACATGGCCTTCTATGCAAGAAACTTTTGGAAAGATCCCGCCAAGGCCAAGATGGAAATGCAACGAAGAAGCAACCCCAATGGGAAGAGAGACAATGGGTCCAAGTTGAGAACTTGTTTCAATTGTGGTGACCGCTATCATGTCGTTGCGGCTTGTCCCTATGAGAAAAGAGAAGACCATGGGGGTAAACTTGTGTTGAAGAAGGCCTCCAAATCTCCCTACAAGAAACCCTTCATCAAAAGGAACCCAACCAACAAGAAGCCGGGAGAAATTGTCTTGATCACACATGAAGAATACTCCTCCAATGATGATGAAGATGAAGAAGAGGATACATCAAGTGGTGTGGCGCCTCTTGCCACTACCTCTACCCCATCATTCTCCCTCTTCGACTCTCCAAATGAGAATATCTCCAACTAGAACGTCACTTGCCTTATGGAAAGAGGAACAGAGGTATTATCATCAACGCACTCCACCTCCCTAATCAATGATGATGATTTTGATGATGAGATGTCTCTTGAGGTCAAAAAGGAATTAGTTTCTTTTGATGTGTTCATGAACAACTTGCAAGGGGAACACAAGAAACATGTTGTGGACCTCTTAAATCAACTTGCACACACACAAGAACTTCTAGATGAGAGATGTCAATTAGGGAGAGAGCACATGATTGAGGTATAAGCTCTAAATAATGCCTTAGAAGAAGAAAAAGAAACTAGATTATCTCTTGAAACTAAACTAGAGGTCCTTGATGATGCAAATGATCTCATTATTAATAAACTCATCAAGGAACGTGATCATGTTATTTGCTAAATACAAAAAGGCTAAAAAGGATAAGATTGAGTTTGATGTTGTTCATGAAAAACTTTCCGAGGACTTTAGGACACTTGACAAGGCTCACAAGGCCTTGGAAAGTGAACTCTTGTCTCTCACAAAGTCTCATGAAAATCTTCAAACTCAATTGATCAATACTCCCTCACCTAGTACATTCATTCCTTCTAGTTGTACAAATACTCTTGAAGAACATGCTAGGTTGAAGGGGGAGCTAGCTAAGACCTCCTTTCCCAAAGGAAACAAGTCTATTGATGACCTCTTAAACAAGCAAAGGTCAAGTGGTGAAAAAGGGGGCATTGGCTTTGTCTCTAAAGCCAAGAAGAAAAAGAACAACAACAAGAATAAGAAGGCCAAGCCTGCACAAGAAAAGAACAAGGTCATTATGGGAAGTAAGACCCCAAGTGGCAAAACTATGTCTCATGATGATTTTGCGGGTAGTGCTAACCCTCACTATGTCTTAATGCGTGATTATTATGGTGATGTGTATGCACAATATGTTGGCCCATTTTATGGTTATATTGCATGGTCTATTTGGCTTCCCAAGACCCTTGTTGCTAACAAAAGAGGATCCATTGAAAGATGGGTACCTAAAAACTAGTTTGATCTTTTGTAGACCTATGCTTCCAGAGGGTCAAAATGGGTGCTTGATAGTGGATGCACAAGTCATATGACCGGAAGCGCATCTAGTGTCAAGGAGATGAGACCAAATGTTGATTAGATATCTATGACATATGCCGACAAATCGAAGTCTAAGGTAATGGGTTTCGGTAAAGTTGTGGTTGCACACGATATCACTCTCATGGACGTCATGCTTATTGAGACCCTTGGCTATAATTTACTTTCATTCTGTGCTCTTGGAAAGATGGGCTTTGCCATCTTCAGTGATAATGATATTGTGATCCTCATGTGGAGCAAGTCTCTAAAGGTCGCTTTCGTTGGGTACGTCGAGAATGACTTGTATGTGGTGGACTTCTCAGGGAAAACCACTACAAGTCCGATGTGCCTATTTGGAAAGGCCGATGTGGGTTGGCTATGGCATCGCCGTCTAGCCCATGTCAACATGAGAACTTTGCAAAGCCTCCACAAGGATGGTCATATTGTTGGACTAAAAGAAAATGTTTGCTTGGGCATGTGTTGAAGGAAATATGCATGATTCTCCCCACAAGCCAAAGAACTACGTCAAGTCCAAGAGGATCTTGGAGCTCCTTCATGTGGATCTCTTTGGTCCTCCGTATCATGCGAGTCTTGGTGGGAAGAAATATTGTTTGGTGATTGTTGATGACTACTCAAGATACACTTGGGTATATTTCTTCAAGTTAAAAAGCGAGACCCAAGAGAACTTAATCGACTTCATCAACATGGCTCAATGTCAACACAATGTCCCAGTGTTAACAATAAGAAGTGACAATGGTACCGAGTTCAAGAACTACACATTAAACGGATTTCTTAGTGATGAGGGGATAAAACATCAATATTCCGCTGCATATACCCCTCAAAAAAATGGTGTAGCTGAGAGGAAGAATCGGACTCTTATTGACATGGCAAGGACTATGTAGGCGGAATTTAAATCTCCATACAACTTTTGGGCTGGAGCTATCTCCACCGCATGCATGCATCAAACCGTATCTATCTCCGCAAAGAATTGATCAAGACTCCATATGAAATCCTTACCGATAACAAGCCTAATGTTTCTTACTTCCGGGTATTTGGTTGTAACTGCTTCTATCGCATTAAGGGCATTCGGTTATCCAAGTTTGATTCCAAAGCATTAGAGGGTATTTTTTTTGGTTATGGTCTCGAATCCCACACTTATAGAATCTATGACAAGCTCTCAGGAATTGTCATAGAATCTTGTAGTGTGGTGTTTGAAGAATATGATGGTCCCCAAGCGGGGCGTGTTGATGTTTGTGATGTAGATGATGAAATGCCTCAGGATGCCATAGGAAGAATGTGTGCGGGTTTCATCCGCCCTGTTGAGGAACCCCTTATGGTGGATCAAGAAGAACTGTGCTCTACTCAAGTGGAGCCCTCATCTTCTCAACCTCAACAAGCTTCTGTCGAGGAGGACATGGAGCCATGCCAAAGACAAGTTATGGACCCCCAACCTGCTGATCAAGAAGAAACCTCTAGCCAGGAGATACTTGAATATCCATTTGACAGAATGTCCAGTGGTGCGAAGGCTATTACACAAGGAAGATCTATAGAAACTGCCTTAAGGAAAGCTCAATGCCTGTCTAGGAGTATGCTTGATCAAGACCAAGGTCCATATTTGCCTCTCAAGAGAATAATTCCAATGATAATCAAGGTCAAGTTAATGGTCAAGACGAGGACCAAAATGATGAAGTGATCCCCCAAGAAACAACAAGGAGATCGAAACTCGTCGCCAAGCTAGAATGGATAGAATATTGGAATTAAGGGACCACACTCTTGAGAATGTGGTAGGAGATCTAAGAAGAGGGATATCTACTCGAGCCCAACTGAAGAACTTTGGTGAGCACCAAGCACACATTTCCATGGTGGAACCAAAGAAAGTATGGGAAGCTCTTGAAAATTCGGATTGGTTGGATGCAATGCACAAAGAGCTCAAAAACTTTGAGAGAAACAAAGTATGGAAGTTAGTGGAAAAGCCAAAATATTGCCGCAATGGTATAGGCACCAAGTGGATTTTAAGAACAAGCAAGATGAGCATGGAATTGTGATAAGAAACAAGGCAAGATTGGTTGCACGATACATTGCAAATGTATCTATAATTTTTGATGTTCCATGCTTGGTTTTATCCACTTTCTTGTGTTTTGTCCACACTTTGGGGTACTTTTCATATGATTTCTTGGACTAACCTATTAACAAGAGCCACGGTGCCAGCTGCCTGTTTTCTGATGTTTTTGGTTCTAGGAAAGTCAGAAAATGAATATTCTCATAATTGGACAAGACAAAAGCCAAAGTGCCTATTTTTCCAGAAGTCATCAAATGCCAGAATACGAGACGGAGAAGGGCCAGAGGGCGGCGACACCACCTGGCCGCGCGACCAGGCTTGGCCCGCGCCAGGGGATGGTGTGGCCAGCCCAGGCACCCCCTCGGCCTCTCCTTCCGCCTATAAGATTCCCTCGGGACGAAAACACTAAGGGCCCGATCAAAAATCCACGAAAGAGTCCGTAGCCGCCGTCATCTCCATCCCTAGATCGGGAGGGATCTGAAGCTCTTCCCGGCACCCTGCCAAAGAGGGGAATTCACCCTGGAGGCCTTCTTCATCACCATGCAAGCCTCCGGTGTGATGTGTGAGTAGTTCATCCTTGGACTACGGATCCATGTAGTAGCTAGATGGTTGCTCCACTTCCTTTGTGCTTTCATGTTTAGATCTTGTGAGCTCCGTTCATGATCAAGATCATCTATTTGTAATTCTGCATGTTGTGTTTGCAGGGATCCGATGGATATTGACATGCTATTTCAGATTGATTATTGATTCTATCATGTGTTTGTTTTTTTTTGATCTTGCATGCTTTCCGTTGTTAGTAGCTATCTTGGCCAAGTAGATGCTAGCAAGTCCAAGAGTTAGTATTTATGCTCGATTGTGGGTTCATGCCTCTGGTAATCTGGGGAAGTGACAAAAATCTCTAAGGTACTAGATGTGTTGTTGCTACTAGGGAGAAAACAACAATCCTTTGTTCATAGAACAATTGTATTGTTTACTTTACACGCAGTTCGTAAAGAAATAATATGTTGCTTGCAACTTAATACTGGAGGGGATTCGGATGATAACCTGAAGGTGGATTATTAGTCATAGATGCAGTTGGATGGTGGTCTATGTATAATGTTGTAATGCCCAATCGAATCTCAAAGGAGTCAAGATGATTAGTATATGCATGTATTGCTTTCTCGATGTTTGTCCATTGCCCCGTTGTAATTTGTTCACCCAACATGTTATCTATCTTAAGGAGAGCCACCTCTAGTGAACTATGGATCCCGGTCCTTTTCTTTTACATACAATCTGTAAATTGTTTACTGCTTTGTGTTTACTTTCTGCAAACTATTACTTCTTTCCATTCGATACGTTTAATCCTTTGTTTTCCGCAAAACACGGTGAGATTGACAACCTCATCGCAAGCTGGGGACAAAGTTCTGTGGTTGTGTTGTGCAGGTCTCCATGTTGCTACTAGCACCGGTAGTGCGCCCTGCCAAGGCTCAGCTAGCAACACATTTTGGGTGTTTTCTTGCTCCTACTGGTTCGATTAAACCTTGGTTTCATAACTGAGGGAAACTTGCTGTTGTGCTCATCATACCTTCCTCTTGGGGTTCCCAACGAGCTCTACATCAACATCGCACCAGCATTTTCGTAGTGCCGACACTGAGCCATCAAGCATTTTTATGGCGCCGTTGCCGGGGAGTCAAGGATATCTTCACAAGGGGAGTCCCTCATAACCAATCTCTTTACTTTGTTATTTTTGTTTTGCTTAGTTTCTTTTTACTTTGTTTGCTTGTTTCTTTATCAAAAACACACAAAAATTAGTTCTACTAGTTTGCTTTCTTATTTGAAAACACACAAAAAATGACTACTCTTGAAAACACTAAGTTGTGTGACTTCACTAGCACCAACAACAATGATTTTATGAGCACACCTATTGCTCCACCTGTGCCTGAAGATACTTTCTTTGAGATAAAACCTGCTTTACTCAATCTTGTTATGAGAGAACAATTTTCTGGTATTGGTAATGAAGATGCTGCTGCCCATCTAAATAACTTTGTTGAACTTTGTGAGATGCAAAAGCATAGGGATATAGATGGTGATATTATTAAGCTGAAATTGTTTCCTTTCTCTTTGAGAGGAAAAGCTAAAGAATGGTTGAATTCCTTAACTAGGAATAGTATTGATTCTTGGACTAAGTGCAAAGATGATTTTATTGGAAAATACTATCCTCCTGCTAAGATTATATCTATGAGAAGTGAAATAATGAAGTTTAAACAATCTAATAATGAGCATGTTGCTCAAGCTTGGGAAAGAATGAAATATTTGGTAAAGAATTGTCCCACTCATGGACTGACTGCGTGGATGATCATCCAAGCTTTTTATGCAGGATTGAACTATTCTTCAAGGAACCTATTGGATTCTGCTGCTGGAGGTACCTTTATGACCATCACTTTGGGTGCTGCAACAAAACTTCCGGACAATATGATGGTTAATTATTCTGAATGGCATATTGAGAGAGCTCCATAAGGTAGGAAGGTAGAGGAAACTTCCTCCTTGAGTGATAAGATTGATATTATTATGTCTATGCTTGTTAATGGGAAATCCCATATTGATCCTAATAATGTTCCTTTAGCCTCTTTGGTTGCTCAAGGAGAGCAAGTTGATGTGAACTTCATAAGAAATAACATTTTTCGCAATAATGCTTATAGGAGTAATTTTGGTAACAACAAGTATAAGCCATATCCTCCCAACAATGGTAATGCTTATGGAAATTCTTACAACAACAATAGGAGTGCACCCTCTGAACTTGAAGTTATGCTCAAAGACTTTATTAGTAAACAAGCTGCTTTCAATAAAACTATTGAGGAAAAACTCTCTAATGTTGAAAGAAATATAGCATCTTTGGCTGAAGCTCAATCTTCTTTGAATAAAATGGCTGCTAAACCTGAAATTAATGATAATCCCTTTGCAGCTACTAATGCCATACAAGTAAGAATTGATGAAAATGTTAGACTATTAGCTGAATTACATGCTAAGTGGGAAAGAGAAGATGAAATTGCTAGAAACATTAGTGTTTCTACTATTAATTACCACCACTAGTGTTGAGGCTAGTAATAGTTCTACTACTCTAGATGATAAATTTGATTTTGATCTTGATGGTTGCAACATCTCTGAAGTTATTAAGTTTCTACAAAATCTTGCTAAAAGTCCTAATGCTAGTGCTATGAACATGGCCTTTACAAAACACATTACTGATGCTCGCATAAAGATTAAAGAAGAAAAGATGAAACATAAAGCTTCTATTCCTATAAAACAAGAAGATGGCTGGGAACCCATCATTAATATGAAAGTGAATGAATTTGATTTCAAAGCTTTATGTGATCTTGATAGTAGTGTTTCTATTATGCCTAGAAGGATTTATGATATGCTTGATTTGCCTCCACTTGAAGATTGTTATTTGAATGTCCCACTTGATAATAATAATAAAAAAGAAACTCATGGGGAGTCTTAGTGATGTTCTTATTATGGTTAACAATGCTTATGTCCCCGTTGATTTCTATGTTTTGGATATTGAATGCAATGCTTCTTGTCCTATTACTTTGGGAAGACCTTTTCTTAGAACTGTTGGTGCCATTATTGATATGAAAGAAGGCACCATTAAATATCAACTCCCACTCAAGAAAGGTATAGAACACTTCCCTAAGAAGAGAGAGAAGATTTCTTTTGCTTCTCCAATGAAAACAAAATTTGGTATTAATGCTTCTTCATTTGAGAACACTTGCTTCTTTCTTGCTTCTTATGCCTAACTTAAAGGCATTAAAGAAAAGTACTTATTGGGAGATAACCCAAAAGTTTTAGATGAGTCTTGGAAGTTATTACCTCTGTAATAACCTCTCCTTATCCTTTTTATTTGCTTTTTGTGCCAAGAGTAACCTCTAATGAGAGAGAAGTAATGATTGGGAAAGTTGCTGTCCAAGAACAGATTTCTGTGCTTCACCGTAAAAATTCGTGTAAAATCTCTGAACGTCTTTTTGAGGCGTGAATTTTTGTGCTTCTTCCCCAGGTTGTTATATAACTTTCGTTAGTTCAACAGTAGGTCTTCGAAAAAATTCGTCTTTACCTGCTGGTCTGTTTTGACAGATTTCTGCCATTTTCTGCATTTGCTTCTTGTTGGTTCCTTTTTGAGTTTTTTTGGGGAATTGAGCTTTTTGAGGGAAGTACTACAGTAGCTAGTGTTCTAATGGAAGTTTATTTGGTGTTGGAACTGAACCTTAAGATTTATTATCTTGAGTGCACTAATGTTGCTAATAAAGATTGTGTGAAGTTTTATATGAAGGAAAATTTTCAGGTGTATGGAAGGAATGAGTAATGAGATGAAGGATGGACTAAAGCTCAAGCTTGGGGATGCCACGCGTGTCACCCCAAGAAATATCCAAGAAGTACAAGCGTCAAAGCTTGGGGATTCCCAAAGCATCCCCTTCTTCATCAATAAAAATCCCAGGTTTCTTCCAAACGCTTCATTTTTATTGATTCATGCACAGTTGTGTTGTTCTTGGAGCGTCTTCTTTTTCTTTTTCGTTTTGGTTTTTCATTTGCTTTGGTTTTCTTAGTTTTCTGAATAAATTTGTTGGACCCCCTCTTTCATACATTGGTTGGCAAATAGTTTGGTTTGGTTTGGAAAAGAGTAGGAAAGTTCATACTTATGTGGTAAAAAGAGCTTGTTTTTGACTGTGGCATATGCTTTGTCATGCCATGCTTGATATTGTTTTGGATTTATGCTTAGTATTATTTGCTGTAGCATGACTTGTTATAAACAATTGAGATTGCTTAATGTGCCTTGGATGAATCATGCGTTGTTTTAGCATATTAAAGCATAGTATAGTGGTATTCTCCTTTGATGCTTTATTTGGGTTGACTTGGCGCACGCTCACACCATGTTATGACTATCTCAAGTCACCATAGTCTTTATGATCCTTTAGTTTTCAACTTGTAGTATCACTTTATGCTTTGATCAATGATGTTTTGTCGCTCTGCATGATTATGGCCATTATTGCTCTCTTAGTTTGTCGCTCCCAGTCTTTTGCTAGCCTCCGCAACCAAGTATGAGTTGCACTCATGCATCCAACTCCCTAAACCAAGTTATTCCAAAGAGTCCACCATACCTACCTACTAGCTTATGCTATTCCAAGTATATCCATGTTTTTGTTTACCTTCTGAATTAAACTTGTTATGAGAAAACTAGTGATTCAAGCTCTCACGAACTTGATGGCACACTTTACTTTTCTTGCCCTTAAGAAACTTGAACCATTCTGTCGTCTATGTTGTATATGCTTGCACTTATTTGTGGGAATTAGCAAAACCATGCTTTCATGGGGAACGCTTTCAACATTGCACTTGGTACTTATACCTAGTTGATATCATGCTCTTTTGTATATGGATGTCGTCGGTGTGAAATGAAAGGGGAGCTTGTAAGTCCATGGAGTTATGTTGTCGTGGTGGTGTCATGGCAGATGCCATGGATAGGCTAAAGGTGGGGACTAAATGCACTAGAGGAATCCAGGGAGGGATAGTGTAGTGATTCTACACACAGAAGCTTTGTATTGTTCAATGAGATTCCAAGGTTACAAGTGCTCCTTGAGCTGTATTGGGGAGAGGAGGAGGAAGGGACTCTCTTACTCTCACCGCTAGCTAGCTCTCAGGAAACTAGTACCGACCCAGTAAAAACCAACCCCTTCTATAGAGGCCCTAGCTCTCCTTATATAGGGGTAGCTAGGTCTCCAATTAGGGCATACGTGGAGGCATATTCCAGGGAATATGCCTCTTCCCAAAATAGCAAACCGACCGGGTCACTTTTCCCCAACGTAAGCCATGCAGAGGATACGTGAGCCTCTGTGGCGCCTGCGTCATCCGACTACGCATCGTCACCCTTGTCGGCCACACCTCGGTGGTCCTGGCCTCTGTCCGCTTTGCTCACGCTCTACATACAGTGGCCACCTTTTGACCAGCGAGATACCTTCCTTCTCTTGCAAGCCAGATATAACCCGGATCATGCCTGGTTAATCTGGCCACACCTGTACCTGCATACACGTTAGATATATACTGCCGACATATGACATAAGTTGGCTGAGACCCAGTTAGGTGGACATCCCCTGGTCCGGTTTACTCCGTGATTCGGCCTGCCTTGAGGTGACTCGGCTAGCACTTCCTTTGACCTTGCCGTACCTCGGCTAACTCGGCCTTTATACCCCGGTGTGACCCTACCCAGGGGTATCCCCCCAACATTAGTCTCCGAAGCTGGTGCGGTCTTAGCTGCCTTAGATGCTAAGGCCACAACAGGTCCTCCCTTTTCCGAGTTACCTCCTATCTCAGATTCCATAGGTTTACTTTCCCTTGGCACATTCTGATTTTTTACTAGCTGGCCGGGTCACCTCATACTCATCCGAGTCAATCTTCCTTCTCTTGTATGCTTCCCCACGTGGAGGGTAATCATTACTTTGCCTCATTTTAAGGGCCTGCGCCAGTAACCACCGCGGTTATTGTCAGAAATTACTGTTGCGCACGTCACATCATGTCCGCCTCCTCGTTAACTGTATCACCACGTCACGTCGTGGGATCTTCTGCGCCCTATGGCCCTTCCTGTGGCTCGTTTCTGATTGGTTGATCCGGGTCATACACGGCCACACCGTGTGGCCCGTCTGCACAACACGATCCCACTACCCCTCTAGGGCATGGTTAAATAGGGGAGGGGCGCGCCCCTTGGGTCTTTTCCCCACCTTAGCGCCCCTCTGCCTCTTCTTCTTCCTCTTCCTCTCCAGCGACAGCGCCGCCGCCGCTGGAGCACTTGCTTAGCCACGCCGCCGCTGCACCGTCCCTCGCGCGCCAGCGTCGCTGTCCCTCCCGCGCATCTCCTCCGCCACGGGTCCGCGTCAGTCTAGGCCACTGCCCCCACCACCGTTAGGGCCAGTGAGGACAGCGATTTAGAGATGATAGAGGAGGAACTTGCTGTCGCGGAGCAGGAAATGGAGGAGGAAGCGGGGAACGCCGACCGCGGCGCTTGGGCTAGGTCATGGGTGTGCCAGGACGACCTCGATTGGTTCTACCGCACCCGGCGTATCCCGGAGGGCGTCATCGCCCGCCTCGCCGCTGAGGAACTTGCTCCCTCACCCAATCCGGGTGAGTTCGTAGTATTCCTCTCCCACTTCCAACGTGGGTTCGGCCTCCCTGTCAGCGACTTTTTCCACGACTGGCTCAACACCTACGAGCTTCAGCCGCATCATCTTCCGCCTAACGCCATCACTTCCCTCTCTAATTTTGCTTCCACCATCGAGGGCTACGCCGGATTATGGCCCACCAAGGAGCTCTGGATCCGGTTTTTCGGTCTCCGCCGGAATGTAATTCCGAATAGAGAGCTTGACCCGGAGGATAAGCAACTCACGCAGTTCGGCGCAGCTTCTATCTCTCCTCGGAAACAGTCCATCTTCCCCCGAGTCGCGGGGCTTGACTCCTGCAAGGGCTGGGCCAGAACCTTCTTCTATGTCAGAAATGGCACGGATGAAGATCTGATCCGGCTGCGCCCCTACGCTCTGGGTCCTCCTAATCCAGACCTGTGGGACAAGGTCCCCAAGAAACCCACTATCCTGGCGAACCAAGTCAACAAACGGTTCTAGGAGCTGAAGCATCAGGTATTGCGCAACGAGGACGCAATGATCACCTTCATCCGCAACCGGATGTCCCCCTCCAGAAACGCACGCATAAACTTTGCCACATGAGCTGGCGCCGTGACCCCAACCGAACCTCCTCATTCGAGTTGAGCAACACCGAAATTTACCGCCGGGTCAAGGCCCTCTTTACCACCAACAAGAACTTCTCTGCTGAGTGGGTGTGGGGGATCGACCACTTCTGCCGAGATAGGCTTCCTCCCGCGGTAAGTCTCGTGCCTCAATCCTTTTCCGAGTTACATCATATGTCGGATTTTGTTGTGGGTTTGATCCCTTTGCCTTTTCTTTCTCTTAGATGTTTCTTCAACAAACCCTTGAGGATGGCACCGACCCTTCTCTCAAGTGCGCGCCTGATCGAGATACCTCGGACAAGGAGGAGCTGGATCAGGAGATGTTCCTTCTGTTCCCTGATGTGACCAAGCGACACACCGGTAAACTCTCTTCCATTAGAGATTGGCCTGACGATGAAGATGATTCGGACATTGAGGTGATGGAGGCATTTGACGATGTCCCCCTTTCTTACGCTTTTCCGGCATCAGCTAACCCCGGTGGGCAGATCCATGAAGATCCTCTCCTTGCCACGGGTGAGCCAGTCCCGGTCGCACCAAAGAAAAGGGGAGCCGCATCTGCTTCTTCCTCCGGACCTTCTAAGCCAACCAAAAGGTCAAAGAAGTCCGCGGACAAAGCTGCCACCAAGCATACAACCAAGGCCATAACCCGGAGGGCTCGGAAGCCCAAGGAGCCTTTGGCCTCAGATGAGTAAGTCACTTCTCCCTTTGCTATTTATTTGTTCTTTCTTTGTTATAGTTTCTCATCATTCGTGATCTGATTCGACAGGGCTGCGGTGGAGGTTCCTCAGAGTGGATCTGGCATTGCCTCACTTCTCCGACATAGCCCTTCTCCCCCTCGTGGCGACGATTCACGCCCGTTGAGCCCCATTCAGGAGGGCTCAGTGGCTGCTCCGGGTTCTAGCCCAGCTCGTTAAGAGGAGGGTAACCTCGAAACAGGGGGAAGCAGCTCTGCCGAGGCAGCGGTTGCTCTAGCCACCACCGAGGTATCTACCGCACCTCTGCCAAAACCAACACCCGCACCAACATCGGCTCCAGCGCTAGCAGCAACAACACAAGCACCAGCAGCAGCACCAAGCCCCTCCGCCTCGTCCGAGTCTTCCAAGCCTCGGTGAGAAGGCACCAGCAGCACCAAGGCTAGCACTAAGGCAGCTCCCAAGGGCAAATCCGCCGCAGCCACTTCAACCTCTCAGCAGCAGCCCAAGGGCAAAAAGGCTCCTGACACTGCCAAGGCATCGTCTATCGAGGCTGGACAGCGTACACTTGCATCCATGCTTTCAAAGAAGACCCCACCGACAATGGACACCTCTATCGGGTCAGCTGATGCGCAACTCGTTTTGCACACCAGCCCTACTGTTGCCCAGGTTGAAAGGAGGGAAGCCCATGCTAAGGGTCTGGTTGCGCCCCACATGCTTAGCGGCGAACGTTATCCTCCGACCTTGATCGAGTTCGTTAACAACTAGAACAAGGCGGAGTTCGTCCACAATGACGATCTCGTGGAGAAGTTCGGTCTCGCCGAATTTTCTGCACAAATGAACACTGCTGCTAAGGCAATAAACCTTGCAGGTCGGATGATGGAGGTAGGTTACTTCGCCTTTTCCTTAACATGTATAGATATCAGCGATATAACCATTAGTCCTCGAGCCTCCGGGGGAGTAACTTGTTACTCGGCCGGATGCTCTTTAGAGAATTACTGTAGCTCCTTAGTAACTTCGAATATGCACACACCTAGAGCCGGGTTAAGTTCCACTTGGCCCGGATTTTGTACACTTTGAATATGCAAACACCTTGAGTCGGGTTAAGTTCCACTTGGCCCAGATTTTGTACACTTCGAATATGCACATGGCTAAGCTATCCCTTTTTACTCTTGTCAGGTGACCACCAATCGCCGGAGCGCTGAGTTTCAGCATCTCTTGGATACTCACAAGATGCTGCACGCGAAACATACTATGCTTCTCGCCGAATACGAGAAAAGGGGTAAGTTTTCTCCTTGGCATTTTTCCATTTCTCTTCGTCTTTTTTCGCCGAACTAATCCATCATTCGGATTTCGCAGCTGGAGTGGAGGCCGAGACACCATCATGAGGAAGAACTTGGAGCAGATAAAGGTAAGTCATTTTTGCTTAATCTTCCTCCGCGCTCTATCTCCTTTTCTCCTTGGCTCGGCAAATATTCATACCTCGGCTTTGACGGGTCAACAAACTGTTTCAGCATCTCTTGAAGATAGTGTGCCCGTGCCTGATATGATGCTGCATTTTCTCGAACAAGCAGGGCAACACCAGGCCAAACTCAAGAAGAAAGATGATGAGCTCGCCCTCCTCCGGACCAAGGATGAAGAAATTGCCAAGCTCAAGGCAGACATGAAAATACTCAAGGCGCTCCACAAATCCGAACTTGAGAAAGCAGGCCAGAATTTTACTGAAGAGCGCGAACGTCTCAACCTCCAAATTGTCAAGGACCAAGAACTTCTTAAGGAGGCCGACATTAAGCTTGAGTCGGCGAATGCTGAGCTTGCGCAACTCCGGGAGAGACGTGACAATTGCACCAAGGAGCTGACCCGGATCCACAGCCATATCTCTCGTAAGTTCTTTTTCTTCAGCTGGCATGAATCTCTCCGGGTCAACCTCCTTCACTTATTTCACTTGTCTTGTTTTTCCAGACAAATTTCCGGAGGGCAATGCCATTGCAACTACTGCTGTTGCCAAGTTCCGCCAACAGAGGGGTACTCCAATTGTTCCTGGCGCTGAAGAGATTTCTTATGACATGGAGGACTTGCTGGTTAGCTTGTCTTCACGTGTCAAAATTGTGAGGAACTATGGCAAGGATATCCTGGATGTGGCAATCCGGATCTTCAATGCCTTTTGGCCTGATGAAGATACTCCGGAGGGTGCCGCTGCTCTTATTGCCAAGTTAATGGAGTGTGAAACCCAACTTGATCTTTGGAGGGAGTCCGCTGGACGCGCCGAAGTGAAAAATCGTTCTCCACTACGTGCTTACGTGGTATGAGAAAATCAACCTCAATCTTCTTGAGCGGATGCGCACCAGATCAAGGTGGTCCAATGATCCGGATTGGATAGCTCAGCGCAAGGCTTGTGCCCATAACCTCATTCAGTATGCCCCCATCCATCAATGGAATGAGCGACCAAGCTTCCTTGGCGCCACCGATGATGAAAATGTCGAAGATGATTCGGGTGATGATGAAGCGGAGGAAGCCTCGGACGTCGAGGAAGGCGAAGATAACGTTGAAGCCAAGGCTAGAGCTGCACCTGCTGGCGCCGAATTACCTCCTCCTGCAGCCCCTTGATTGAAAACACTTTCAAGTTTATCAGATCCCCGGTATGCCGGGTGCAATTGTATTAAGCACACAAGTTATATTTTGCTACTAAGTTTTTATGCCGGATTAACTTGGGCGTAGTCCCCGAGTTTCATTTTCTTGTTTCTCCAATTTCTTGGCTCGGCTTATGTCCACCTTGGTTCGGTTTTATGACTTATGAGTCCGAGTTTCAAAAATTGACTTAACAATACTTGGAAACTTTAGGATTAACTCAAAATAATTCAGCGTAGTAGATATAAAGTAAGCATAAGGTTACTCCGTAAAACAAACGTCGGCTCGATTAAGTTCCTTTCCTCAGTCGTTTTTCATGTGCTACGCAATTCCAAACTTGTTCTCTTGCTTGCCATGAAGCCAAATCTCGTTGGACAGCAGCAAGTCGAAGAGTTAGGTTTTTGGTGCTCACACACTACTGATCCGGCTTAGGTAGAAGCAACTTACGCCAGCCGACATATAAATAATAAATACAGAAGACAACAAATATTATAAGGCAGTCCCCGAGTTACTGCTCGAGGTGCCAAGATTTCATTGGTAACCTCATTGTCGGCATACATACCGACATATGAGAGACTCGGATACATACACTTCTTTGCTAAGTGTAGAACGGACGAAGTAGGGCTACATTCCATGGATGCTTAGATTCCTCCCCAGACCTGTCCGCCTTGTTCTTCTCTTGTGGTTTTGCATCGATAAGGTAATATGAGTCATTGTGCAATGCTTTGCTCACAATGAATGGCCCTTCCCATGGGGGGGGATAACTTATGCATGCCAGCAGTATGTTGTACCAACCGGAGTACCAGATCACCTTCCCGGAAAATTCGGGGGTTTACTTTCCGGCTATGATAGCGTTAGAGATTTTACTGATATATGGCGGATCTGGACAATGCCAATTCTCTCGCTTCTTCCAGCATATAAACATCATTTTTCCAGGCTTCTTGCACTTCAGCTTCTGTGTATTGGGTGACCCTAGGCGAGTCATGCTCTATGTCGGCTGGTAATACAGCTTCTGCCCCATATACCAGAAAAAATGGCGTATAGCCTATTGATTGATTCGGAGTTGTTCTTAAACTCCACAGTACCGCTGGTAGTTCTTATATCCAGCACCCCGCTGATCTTTGCAACGACTCAATGAGCCGGGGTTTGATCCCGGATAATACCAATCCGTTGGATCTTTCCACTTGTCTGTTCGATGCGGGGTGAGCTACCGAGGCTACGTCTAGCCGGATCTTCTTACCTCGGCAGAATCGTGCAAATGCTCCTTCAGCAAAATTTGTGCCATTATCTGTTATGATACTGTGAGGGTAACCGTATCTCAAGATGATATCTTTGAGGAATGTCACGGCGGTAGCTCCATCACATTTCCTTATTGGCTTTACCTCAATCCATTTTGTAAACTTGTCAACCATGACCAAGATGTGGGTCATGTTTGCTCTTGCTGGTTTGAAGGGGCCAACCATATCCAAGCACCATACGGCAAATGGCCAGGTAATTGGTATGGTCTTGAGCTACGACATTGGCGTATGTGTCTTTGTTGCATATCTTTGACAGCCATTGCACTTTCTCACCAGATCTTCTGCTTGTACTAAGGCACTTGGCTAGTAAAACCCATGACATAAAGATTTTGCTACCAAGGCTCTGGACGAGGCATGATGCCCACATTCCCCTTGATGTATATCTCAGAGGATGTCAAGTCCTTCTTCCGGCTCAACACATCGCTGGAGAACGTTTGTCACACTCCTTTTGTATAGCTCGGAATTGATGATCGTGTATGCTTTTGCTCTCCTCTGAATTTGCCTGGAAAGCACCTCGTCTGCGGGCAAGGTTCCATCTTTCAGGAATTGAAATATGGGCAGTGCCCAAGCTGGTATAGCTCGCACTGGGAACACATCCTCATCAATTTCCATCTGATCCACCGACATAACCTCAGCCGGATCACGCTTCGCAGTCCCCGGGTCTTGTGAAGCAGTCCCCAGGTTTGCCGAGGCAGTCCCCAGGTTTCGTGAACCACTTCACACACCAATGTCCATGGGCACAGCCTCCGATTCCGGATTTACCAGGATATAAATTTACTCGGATTTTGGGGATGGCCTGATAGAGGGTTTTCTGAGGTGCTCTAGTGCTACACCTGGCGGGATTGCTTGCCGGGTTGATCCGAGCTTCGACAATATGTCAGTAGCTTCATTTTCGACCCTAGGTATATGATGAAATTCGCATCCCTCAAAGTACCCTGATATCTTCTGCACATGAAATCTGTACAGTGCCATATTTGCATCCAAGGCACCCTATTGTCCAGAGACTTGCTGGACTACAAGATCTGAGTAACCGAAGCATTGGATCCGACGTATCCCAATTTCTTTTTCCACTTTGATCCCATGCACAAGTGCCTCATATTCCGCAACATTATTTGATGTTGTGAAGTGATCTGCAGCACGTATTTCAGCTAGTCCTTCTTGGGCGAGGTAAGCACAACTCCGGCGCCTAACCCGGTTTTTGTTTTTGACCCATCAAAATGCATTCTCCAGTAGTTCGGATCTGGCAATGGTGGCTCATATTGCACCTCGGCCCAATCCACAAAAACGTCAGCCACAGCCTGAGACTTGATTGCTTCTCTCCTGTCATATTGTGGCGCATAAGGGGCTAGCTCAATTGCCCATTTTGCAATCCTGCCACTTGCATCCTTGTTGCTCATTATCTCGGATATGGGGGCTTCACATATTACTTTGATGGGGTGCTCCTCAAAATAGTGCTTCAGCTTCTTAGCCGCCATATACACACCATATGCCATCTTCTGATAATGGGGATAGTTTTGTTTCGAGGCCGATAATACCTCGCTCAGATAATATATTGGCCTTTGCACTGACTTACCCTCTTCATCGTGCTCTACCACAATTACTGAACTTAGAACTCGGTTGGTTGCGGCTATATAGAGCAACATTGGCTCCTTTGATAGTGGAGAGGCTAACACTGGTGAAGTGGCTAACATCTTCTTTAAATGGATAAAGGCTTCATTGGCCTGCAGCGTCCAAATGAACTTGTCCGACTTTTTCATGAGTTGATAGAGAGGCAGTGCCTTTTATCCCAACCGACATACGAACTGACTTAAGGATGTCAGGCAATGAGTCAACTTATGGACATCGTTAAGGGACTTCGGCAGTTCCATTCGCTCTATGGCCCGGTTTTAGTTGGATTAACTTCGATACCTCGGCTGGAGACAAGAAATCCGAGTAATTTTCCAGTCGAGACACCGAAGGTACATTTCTCCAGATTAAGATTCATTCGGAACCTCCTTAGGTTCGCGAATGTCTGCCTGATATCATCAAGGAGCATTTTGCTTTCCTTGGTCTTGATAACAACATCATCCACATATACCTGCACATTTTGACCTATTTGGTCGTGTAAACATTTCTTCATACATCTTTGGTACGTTGCCCCCGCATTATGTAAACCAAAAGGCATGGTGCGATAGCAATAAGCCCCATACGGGGTGATAAACGCAGTCTTTATTTGATCCCTTGGGTTCAGAGGTATATGGTGGAAACCAGAATATGCATCAATGAATGACAACAGTTCACACCCAGTAGTGGAATCTATGACCTGGTCTATCCTTGGCAGTGGGAATGGATCTTTTGGACACGCCTTATTTAGGTTCGTGTAATCGATACACATGCGCCAAACCACTGCTACGTTCGGATCGTCCTTCTTCTTCTCCACCAGCACCGGGTTAGACAGCCAATCCGGGTAAAGCACTTCCATGATAAATCCAGCTGCTAGGAGCCGAGCTATCTCATCTCCGATGACCTTTCTCCTGTCTTCGGCGAAGCGGCGGAGAGGTTGCTTCACCGGCTTTGCTCCGGGTCTCACATTCAAAGAGTGCTCGGCCAACTCCCTCGGAACACCTTGCAAGTCCTGTGTGGACCAAGCAAAAATATCCCGATTCTCATGGAGGAAATTGACGAGCTCGCTTTCCTATTTGTCGTTTAACCCGGCACCAATTGTTAAGGTGCGCTCTAGGAACATATCGTCAACAGGTACTTTCTTGGTATCCTTTGTTGCTTGATATGATACACTTCCATGCGGGTTACTCAGCGCTGGCATATACTGCTGTGCGGACTAAGCCAATACCGCCATCTCTTGGATCTTTCTCTTCTCTTGCGCAATCACGAGTGACTCGGCCAGGTTAGACCCGGCTGACGCGCACTGAATGGAATGTCGGAAATCACCATTATGGTAATCACACCATTTGGCCCGGGTAGCTTCATCTTCAAGTAACTGATGTGAGTACTTGCCATGAACTTGTTCAGAGCTGGCCTGCCGAGTAACGCGTGATATGCGCTCTCCAAATTTACAACCTCGAATTCCAAATTCTTAGTCCGGCAGTTATCTCTCGTGCCGAACAACACATCAACCCGGACCTTGCCAATGGGTTCACAAGAAATGCCTGGCACAATGCCATGGAATGTTGTCCTTGTAGCTTGGAGCATGTTCTCCGAGATACCCAACTTGCGCATCGTGTCCAAGTACATGATGTTTACGCTGCTGCCATTGTCAATCAGCACCTTTGAGAACCTCACATTGATGTTTGGCCCAATGAATGTTGGGTCCAACACTAGCACATACGATCCAGGACTTGGCATAAGCTTGGGATGGTCTTTGATGCTCCAGGTAATTTCCTGGTCCGACCAAGGCATATACCTTGTCACCGCTGGCATTACCGCATTAACTTCCATGTGTCGGCGCTGCAAGCTCCTTCTGTTTGTCTCCTCTGTGGTGAAGACACAGTAACTCTGATGATGCTCTTTGTACTCATTTCTCCCCTCATTTCCGGGGTACCTTTGATCCGGTTGATGCTGGTCTTCCACTTGATGCACTGCATCCCTTCTCTCATGGTTTTCATACCTCGGCGGAGGGGGAGGCAACATTAACAGTTGCGTGTTCGCTCCGGAGAGCAATTGCTGTCGGGGTAACTCCTGCCGAGGTTGATCATTCCGAGGTGCCTGAGCATTCCCCGAACCACTTTGTTCTATCTTTCGCATCCACTCACACTGCCAGGTTGTGTGACCCGCTGGGTTACTCGGATTTGGCGTGTGAAATTTATACGGCTGATCTAGCATGGCCTCATATGTATACCTCGGACGGTCCTTCTTTTCTTGCCACTGTTTCTTCTGCTCTGGCGTCCAAGTTTTCTTGCCATCATTTCTTGGTGTCCATTGATGTCCTCCAGTTTTCTAACGTTGGTTGCTTCCTGCTCTGGGCTGATCTTGATTCACAGCAGCAACTTGTTGCAAACTGTACTGGTAATCCGGTCTATCATCTCTTCTTTTACCCCGGTAATCATTTCTCCGGGATGATCCGGCCCCATCTTGCTGATAGCCCTCCTCGCTTGACTCGTTTGACATGAGCCTGGGCTAAGTCGGATCACCCAACGCGTACGAATCAGCAATCCAGATTGTTTCTGCCAATGTAGTTGGCATATCCCTTTGCAACCTTTGCCATAGCATGCTTGCATATCTGCATCCTTGCACAAACCAAGCTATGGCCTGTGACTCAATTACGCCCTCACATGAGTTTCGCACTATGCACCAACGGGTTAAGAACTCCCGGTCTGTCTCATTTGGTCTCTGCTTGCACATTGCTAGGGTTTGTGGCCTATTCGGCCTCTGATACGTGCTTGAGAAATTACTAACAAACATTTCCTCAAAATCGATCCAACAATTGATACTTCCGGGTGGCAAATTGTTTAGACATACCCTCGCTGGCCCCTCCAGCAAAAAGAAAGTGAGACTTGAGAAAGGGCTAGACAAAGGTAATAACCAAGAATACAAGACTGACTTTCGCACACTGGGGAGAACGGTAATCCAAAGGGGGACCCACATAGGTTTCTTCGCGCCTCCGGCATACAAACCGTCCACACATGAACATCTCCTCTAGGAGGTCCCTTACACTCCTAGCTTCCCGAGCGACTTGAATCTTCTCAATACTCTCGTTCAGGAAAAACAAGTTGGGATCTTTCTCCAGAGAATCATTCATAAATGATAGGTGTGATGATAGCGTATATTTTGAAAGATTGTTTTCACAGACATACCTCTCGAAGGCCTCATGTATGGTTCTGTAAAGGGACAGTAAGGGTGACTTATCTGTCGACTTTTCCACTATCAACCCCAAAAAACCCAACTCTGCCTTACGTAAAGTTGCCAGAGTACGATTAACCTCAGCCCATCTCAAGTTTCCCGTAGCAATCTTTACAGCTGTTGCATAGTTAATCAACCAATCCTCCGGCTTTGTGCTGCCGTCATATGTTTTTGTGCCTCTAGGTAACTGGAAGTTAGGTACCAGAGGTTCCTTCATGATCCGGGGCCCAAAACACACTGGACCCGGAGGACCTTGACACTCAATCTGCTCCGACCTATAAAGCCGATCCAGTTTTAACCTGGTGTCGTCAGGCATCAAGTTCCTGCTTCCCAATCTTGACCCTATCACGTGATAGTCCGACCTGGGAATATCCATCGTTCACCATTTCCGAATCACCATCATTGTATCTGTCTTGCTCTTGTGGAGCTGCTCTCTGTTGCATACCTTGGCCGGCACTGCGCTCTTGCTGTGGTATATTCCGCTGCTGTGGTTGCCCTGCACCTGCCGAATTACGTTGTCCGGCATTGCCGTTTACAGCGTTCCCTTGACCGGCGTTGCCTTGGTAGCGGTTACCTCGGCTAGCTCCACCTCGGCTCACACTTCGTCGATCCTCATTTCTCTACACTTCTTTTCCTCTCCCTGCCCTTGCCAGGTCATATGGGACTATTTCTTTGTTCCTCCTGGCCGAGGTTACTACCTCTTCTCTCCTAGGACCACCATGAGGAGACGATGCAGCTCCAGCAGATTTCTCCGGGTTACCCACCGCCGAATGAACGATTTTGGAGGCCCCAGCTCTCTCCGGATTAGCCCTGAGCAACTCCTCATATTTCCTATTGGCGATCCGAACCAACTCATTGACCCTATCTTGCTGTCTCTGATGGGCTTCACCCGTCAAACCCTCTAACTCGGACACAGCTGCATCTGCTGCTCTGAGGTTCTTTGCCGGGGTACTATACTTCGGCAGCCCCACGGACAAACAGTTCTCTGATTCCTCAATCCTGGTATCACCCTCTTTGTTCATTTCACTCATGAGGTTTCTCCCCTTCACTTTTACAGTATCAACCTTATTTGCCTTTGCGTACTCACGCAGTGTCATGTTCAACGACTGCTGAGACGCGGCTATCCTTTTCGCACCCTCTAGTATTTTTTGCCTAGTCTCCTCTAGCTCGGCTTGTGCCTGAGCCGGATCTACTACTGCTGCTACTGGGTTTGCCAAGCTATCCATCGCCTGCTGCAGCACATTCTCTGGCCTCTCTAGAGGAGGACCTCTACTTTTCCTCGGTGCCTTAGGCGTTACCTCCGGATCTGGTGCTGGATCCTTGCTCGCACCAGCGCCTGGCGCAGTCATCATCACCTCGACGTGGTCAGGGAGCGAGTGATACGCGCCCCACGAGCCGCGCTAAGGGGTGGCTCGCCTCCTTCGACGACGTGTCGCGGGTGAGCGCACGACAAATCGACATCGACGTAGATCTTGTGTGCGCCAAGCTTGACAAAGAGGCCGTTGCGTGGGAGAGGACGCTTGCCAAAGCAGCTAGCGTTGTCGTTGACGAAGTCCAGCGCCCCAAAGTGTTGAACGAGCCCGGAGACGATGCGTTCGCCGGTGCCGATGAGGTTTCCCGTCTGAATCGTCACCCCTGCTAGCGCCGCCTACCCCATGGTGGGCGCCAACTGTCGTGGTGGTGTCACGGCAGATGCCATGGATAGGCTAAAGGTGGGGACTAAATGCACTAGAGGAATCCAGGGAGGGATAGTGTAGTGATTCTACACACATAAGCTTTGTATTGTTCAATGAGATTCCAAGGTTACAAGTGCTCCTTGAGCTGTATTGGGGAGAGGAGGAAGAAGGGACTCTCTTACTCTCACCACTAGCTAGCTCTCAGGAAACTAGTATCGACCCAGTAAAAACCAGCCCCTTCTACAGAGGCCCTAGCCCTCCTTATATAGGGGTAGCTAGGTCTCCAATTAGGGCATACGTGGAGGCATATTCCAGGGAATATGCCTCTTCCCAAAATAGCAAACCGAACGGGTCACTTTTCCCCAACGTAAGCCAAGCAGAGGCTACGTGAGCCTCTGCGGCGCCTGCGTCATCCGACTACGCATCGTCACCCTTGTCGGCCACACCTCGGTGGTCCTGGCCTCTGTCCGCTTTGCTCACGCTCTACATACAGTGGCCACCTTTTGACCAGCGAGATACCTTCCTTCTCTTGCAAGCCAGATATAACCCGGATCATGCCTGGTTAATCCGGCCACACCTGTACCTGCAAACAAGTTAGATATATCCTGCCGACATACGAGATAAGTTGGCTGAGACCCAGTTAGGTGGACATCCCCTGGTCCGGGTTACTCCGTGATTCGACCTGCCTTGAGGTGACTCGGCCAGCACTTGCTTTGACCTTGCCGTACCTCGGCTAACTCGGCCTTTATACCCCGGCATGACCCTACCCGGGGGTATCCCCCCAACATATGTATATGTGTTAGAGAAACGCGTGGGCCGCTGGTCTAATCCATGCTGACATGGTGGAAACCTGCAGCGTAACCATAATTAGCTGTCTATGAAGCATTCTTCTTATAAAAAAGAGTCCTATATTGAGAAAAAAGAGAAAAGAAAAAAAAGATTATAAAAGAGGAAAGAGAGAAAACGCACCATATTCCCATGTAAGTAAGAAGTTTGCTGAGATGCTCGTTGCCTGCTTGCCTTGTCAATTTGATATGGGGATTCTTCCGTATCATCGGGAAAGGGGTACCCCATTGGCGGTTCTCTATGATACACATGTACTTACAATGACAAGAACTTACCGGTGACTAAACTTGAGTAGCATGAGGAGCGGCCCTTGTATACAAGGGACATGAGATTTCTAACTTATACTTCGTCAAGCATGTACACCATAGTTTGTTCACTTTAACCTTAATCACTTCAAGATGCTTATGATAGGGGAAATGAGAGCTGAAAGCTATAAGTACCATAATTTTTGGAAGCTCTTTATCAGACTTGAATCCCTACTTCCTTCTATGAAGGCCTTTCTTCCACCATTATAGTGAGTCTCCACCTTCTACCTTTATGCACCTATTTTGAGAGCATAGTGGCCATTCTTAGTTCTATGTGCATTGTCCCAAGACTACTTGATTGATGCATAACTTGGTATTTCTTGTTTTAAACTATTTGTATCTAGTCACTCTTATGAACTTTGAAGGTGTCCTATGCATTTATATTTGCTACTCTATTGAGGGACAAGCTGAATACTATTATGCTATGTTTTCTTTATGTGAAACAAACAAACGTCTTGCAAAGCATTGTTATTCATGAATCTTTTGTTTGTGCCTTTTCATGTTGCATCATAGTTTCTTTGTCTTATTGATAGAACTTTGTCTTTCATGTTATGATTGAAGTACTTTGATCCCAGCTTAATGTTTTACAAATACTTTGATCAAGTCTTTGATGGTGCATGTCACCTAAAAAATTATTCTTTCTTTTTATCACTTACCTACTCGAGGACGAGCAGGAGTTAAGCTTGGGGATGTTGATACATTGCAACTGTATCTATAATTTTTGATGTTCCATGCTTGGTTTTATCCACTTTCTTGTGTTTTGTCCACACTTTGGAGTACTTTTCATATGATTTCTTGGACTAACCTATTAACAAGAGCCACAGTGCCAACTGCCTGTTTTCTATTGTTTTTGGTTCCAGGAAGTCAGAAAATGAATATTCTCGGAATTGGACGGGACAAAAGCCAAAGTCGCTATTTTACTGGAAGACATCTAAAGCCAGAATACGAGACGGAGAGGAGCCAGGGGGCCACCACACCACCTGTCCGCGCGGGCCAGGCCTGGCCGCGCCAGGGGGTGGTGTGGCCAGCCCAGGCACCCCCTCGGCCTCTCCTTCCGCCTATATATTGCCTCCGATACCAAAAACCTAAGTACCCGATCAAAAATCCATGAAAGAGTGTGTAGTCGCCGTCATCTCCATCCCTAGATCGGGAGGGATCTAAAGCTCTTCCCTGCACCCTGCCGGAGAGGGGAATTCACCCTGGAGGCCTTCTTCATCACCATGCAAGCCTCCGTTGAGATGCGTGAGTAGTTCATCTTTGGACTACGGATCCATGTATTAGCAAGATGGCTGGTCCTCCTCCTTTGTGCTTTCATGTTTAGATCTTGTGAGCTCCGTTCATGATCAAGATCATCTATTTGTAATTCTGCATTTTGTTTTTGTGGGGATCCGATGGATATTGAGATGATATTTCAGATTCATTATTGATTCTATCATGTCTTTGTTTTTTGTGATCTTGCATGCTTTCCGTTGTTAGTAGCTATCTTGGCCAAGTAGATGCTAGCAAATCCAAGAGTTAGTATTTATGCTCGATAGTGGGTTCATGCCTCTGGTAATCTGGGGAAGTGACAAAAATCTCTAAGGTACTAGATGTGCTGTTGCTACTAGGGAGAAAACAACAATCCTTTGTTCATAGAACAATTGTATTGTTTACTTTACACGGAGTTCGTAAAGAAATAATATGTTGCTTGCAACTTAATACTGGAGGGGGTTCGGATGATAACCTGAAGGTGGATTATTAGTCATGGATGCAGTTCGATAGCGGTCTATGTATAATGTTGTAATGCCCAATCGAATCTCAAAGGAGTCAAGATGATTAGTATATGCATGTATTGCTTTCTCGATGTTTCTCAATTGCCCCGCTGTAATTTGTTCACCCAACATGTTATCTATCTTAAGGAGAGCCACCTCTAGTGAACTATGGATCCCGGTCCTTTTCTTTTACATACAATCTATAAACTGTTTATTGCTTTGTGTTTACTTTCTGCAAACTATTACTTCTTTCCATTCGATATGTTTAATCCTTTGTTTTCTGCAAAACACGGTGAGAATGACAACCTCATCGCAAGTTGGGGACAAAGTTCTGTGGTTGTGTTGTGCAGGTCTCCACGTTGCTACTAGCACCGATAGTGCGTCCTGCCAAGGCTCAGCTAGTAACACCTTTGGGGTGTTTCCTTACTCCTACTGGTTCGATTAAACCTTGGTTTCATAACTGAGGGAAACTTGCTGCTGCGCTCATCATACCTTCCTCTTGGGGTTCCCAACGAGCTCTACACCAACATCGCACCAGCATTTTCCTGGCGCCGACACTGAGCCATCATTGCACAAGGGTTCTCTCAAATTGAAGGCATTGATTATGGAGAGACTTATGCACCCGTGGCTCGCCTTGAGTCTATCTGTATCCTTCTTGCTTATGCGCCACATCATAAATTTAAACTAGAACAAATGGATGTAGAAAGTGCATTTTTAATGGTCCATTGCATGAGTTGGTATATGTGAAACAACCCCCGGGGTTTGAAGATCCCAACTTTCCAAACCACGTCTACAAACTCGATAAGGCACTCTATGGGATCAAGCAAGCTCCATGCACGTGGTATGAGCACCTTAGAGACTTGTTGTTAGATCGTGGGTTTGAGGTTGGGAAAATCGATCCTACTCTTTTTACTAACAAGGTCAATGGGGAACTTTTTGCTTGCCAAATTTATGTAGATGATATTATCTTTGGCTCATATAACAAAGCTTTTAATGTTGAATTCTCAAAGCTTATGACTGATAGGTTCAGAATGTCTATGATGAGAGAATTGAGAGTATTTCTTGGTTTTGAGATCAAGAAAGTGAGAGGAGGAACATTCTTCAACCAAGCCAAGTATACTCAAGATATGCTCAAAATATTCAACATGAAAGATCTAAATGGAGCTCCCACTCCCATGGCAACAAAGACTCATCTTGAACTAAACCCAAATGGTAAAGATGTGGATCAAAAGGTATACCGATCCATGATTGGCTCTTTGCTTTACCTTTGTGCATCTAGACCCAATATTGTGTTGAGTGTAGGAGTGTGTGCAAGATATCAAGCGGCTCCTAAAGAAAGCCATTTGATGGCAGTCAAGAGAATATTTCGATATTTGCTTCATACCCCAAACTATGGTATTTGTATCCTAGGGGCTCAACTTTCTCTCTTTGTGGGTACACGGATTCTGATTGGGCTGGTGACAAGGATGATAGAAAATCGACCTCTAGGCCTTGCCAATTCCTTGGGAGGTCCTTGGTGTGTTGGTCTTCTAAGAAGCAAAACTGTATATCTCTTTCCACCGCCGAAGCCGAGTATGTGGCTGCTGCTAGTGCGTGTACACAATTGCTATGGATGAGGCAAACTTTAAAGGAATACGGTGTCCATTGTGACAAAGTGCCTCTTCTATGTGACAATGAAAGTGCTATCAAGATTGCATATAACCCAGTGGACCATACAAGAACAAAACATATTGAGATTCGTCACCACTTCATTAGAGATCATGTTGCCCGAGGTGATATTGAGCTATCATATGTGTCAACCAAAGACCAACTTGCTGACATTTTCACGAAGGCACTTGATGAAGCAAGGTTTTGTTATTTGAGGAATGAACTAAATATCATGGATTCTAGGAGCTTGACTTGATTACCTTGCATACACACCTATGTCTTGACCCATATTTGGTGTAGGTGCAGGCATGGAGATAGGGGGAGTGCGGTTCTAATTCATTGGACTATCCCTCCCCCAATAATGCCAACATTAAGAAATTCAATCCTCTTTGTATCATTTAGCGATATGTGAGCATCATTGATGAGTAGTGGCTATGGACCCAAGGATAATTATTCGCGGTGTCATGCCACAAACTCCTACATGGTGGCTTCAACCACCACCCTCTTCTCATTTGATATGTTGGTTCTTAGTTCGGGTTTATTTGGCACATTAATGAACATTTGAATCGTTTTATGTGGTTTTATTGACTTTTCACAGTTGTCCTGAAAACTATCTCTATCTAATATATGTCACCATACACATATCTTGTAGTTTTTGCTCGAGGAGGACCGGAGTCTCCGGTTCGGATGGTTTCTTTCCACTTAAGGGGTGGACGGGGTGAAGTGAAACAGAAGTTTTCATTCTTCCACACCGTCTGATGACCCACAAGTATAGGGGGGTGTATCGCAGTATTTTCGAGGGAAGTGAAACCCAATTTATTGATTTGACACAAGGGGAGCCAAAGAATATTTATAAGCCTTAACAACTGAGTTGTCAATTCAGCTGCACCTGGAAACAATCTTGCTCACAGCAGTTTATCAGTAGCAACAGTTTTGTAGTAGGAATAGCAAAGTAACAGCAGTAGCAAAGCAAAGATAGTAGTAACAAAAGCAGTAAACAATGGGATTTTAGTGCGGTAGGAATAGGGATGGATGGACGGGCGTTGCATGGACAAGACAATTCAGATAGCAATCAGAACATAGGGCAATTATAGATAAATAAGATAAAGCATCCAAGTACTAGACAATCCTAGGCATGTGTTCCATATATAGTCATACGTGCTCGCAATGAGAACTTGCACAACATCTTTTGTCCTGCCAGCCCGTTTGCAGCAGGGCCTCTAGGGAACTACTGGCAATTAAGGTGCTCCTTTAATAGAGCACCGGAGCAAAGCATTAACACTCTGTGAACACATGTGATCCTCACATCAAAGCCTTTCCCTTCCGGTTATCCCGATTTCTGTCACTTCGGGGCCATCGGTTCTGGACAACGACATGTGTATACAACTTGCAGATAAGACTAGAAACAATACTATCATAATGAATCAATAATAAGTTCAGATCTAAAATCATGACACTCGGGCCCTAGTGACAAGCATTAAGCACAACAAGTCGCAACAAAGTCATAAAGCACTAATAAAAGAAACTAGGCACCATGCCCTAACAATCTGATGCTATTACATGAACGATCTCATCCAATCCCTACCATCCCCATAGCCTATAGTGGGGGATTACTCACTCATAGATGGGGGAAACATGGATGGTCGATGGAGAAGCGATGGTGATGATGATGGCGCTGATCTCCTCCAATTCCCCGTCCCGGCAGGGTGCCAGAACGGAGTTTCTGGTGCTGTTTCGTGGAATCTCGTGGTGGTGGCGGAGCGGAACTCCTTCTGGAAAAACATCGAACCCCCTGAAGTTTTTAGGTCAGAAGGCTTCTTATAGGCGAAGAGGGACACCGAGGGGGTGCCTGGGGCCACCACACCATGCCCTGGCGCGGCCAGGCCCAGCCCGCGCCTGGAGGTGGTGTGGCCAGGCCCTGGCCCTCCTTCGTCTCGTATTCTGGTTCCGTGAGTCTTCTGGAAAAATAGGCACTTTGGCTTTTGTCCCGTCCAATTCCGAGAATATTTATTTTCTGACTTTCCTGGAACCAAAAACAACAGAAAACTGACAGCTGACACTGTGGCTCTTGTTAATAGGTTAGTCCAAGAAATCATATAAAAAGTACTCCAAAGTGTGGACAAAACACAAGAAAGTGGATAAAACCAAGCATGGAGCATCAAAAATTATTGATACATTTGCAATGTATCAACATCCCCAAGCTTAACTCCTGCTCATCCTCGAGTAGGTAAGTGATAAAAAGAAAGAATCATTTTTGAGGTGACATGTACCATCAAAGATTTGATCAAAGTATTTGTAAAACATTCAAAGCTGGGATAATAGTACTTCAATCATATCATGAAAGACAAAGTTCTAGCAATAAGACAAAGAAACAATGATGCAACATGAAAAGGCACAAACAAAAGATTCATGAATAACAATGTTTTGGAAGACGTTTTTTTGTTTCACATAAAGAAAACATAGCATAGTGGCATTCAGCTTGTCCCTCAAAGAGTAGCAAACAGAAATGCATAGGACACCTTCAAAGTTCACAAGAGTGACTAGATACAAATAGTTTGAAACAAGCAATATCAAGGTATGCATCAATCAAAAAGTCTTGGGACAATGCACATAGAACTAAGAATGGCCACTATGCTCTAAAGTAAGTGCTCATAGAATGTGTGGAGACTCAACAAGGAAATGAAAAGGTTTTGAATAGTTTGAAAGGCTTCCAAATGCTGAAAGTATGGTACTCATTAGCTTTGATCTCTCATTGCCCCTATCATAAGTATCTTTAATGTGGTTAAGGTGAAAGTGAGGTCCAATCTGAGTTATATGCTTGACAGACTATAAACTGAAAATCCCAAGTCCCTTGAGTACGAGGGCCGCTCCTCATGCTACTCAACTTTAGTTACCGGTAAGTTCTTATCATCGTAAGTATGTGTGTATCATTGAGAACCGCCAACGGGGTACCCCTTGCCCGATGATACAGAAGAATCCCCATATCAAAATGACAAGGCAAGCAGACAATGAGTATCTCAACAATCTTCTTATTTACCATGGGAAAATGGTGCTTTTTTTTCTCTCTTTCCTCTTTTCATAAATCTCTCTTTTTTTATTTTTCTCAATAGTACCTTTCTCTCTCTTTTTTTATAAGAAGAATGCTTCATAGATATCATTATGGTTACGCTGCAGGTTTCCACCATGTCAGCATGGATTAGACCAGCGGCCCAGGCGTTTCTCTAACACACATACATAACTCCATGGACTTACAAACTCCCCTTTTATTTCACACCGACGACATCCGCAAACAAAAGAGCAAGGTATCAACTGGGTATATATATACAAGTGTTGAAAGCATTCCCCGTGACAGCACGGTTCTGCTAATCCCTAGCCTATAATTAGCAAGCATATAACTTTCATGGAGAGTTCACAATGGTTCAGGTTTATTAAGTGTAGGAAATAAAGTGTGCCATCAAGTTCGTGAGAACTTTACTAACTAACTTTCTCAAAACAAGCAAACATTTTATTCGGAAGAAAACAAGGCATATTGAATATGCACAGAAGTAGCAAATGATGCTAATAGGTAGGTATGGTGGACACTTTGGCAATATTTGGTTTAGGGAGTTGGAAACTTGAGTAAAACATACTCAGTGAAAGTGAAGGCTAGGAATAGTAAGGGAGCGACAAACGAGAGAGCAATAATGGCCATAATCATGCAGAGCGACAAAACATCATTAATCAAAGCATAAAGTGATACTACAAGTTGAAAACTAAAGGATCATAAAGGCTTATGGTGACTTGGGATAGTCATAACATGGTGTGAGCATGTGCCAAGTCAACCCAAATAAAGCATCAAAGGTGAATACCACTATACTATGCTTTAATATGCTAAAACAACGTATGATTCATCCAAGGCACATTAAGAAATCTCAATTGTTTATAAAAAGTCATGCTATATCAAAGAATACTAAGCATAAAACCAAAACAATATCAAGCATGGCATGACAAAGCATAGGCCACAGTCAAAAACAAGCTCTCTTTACCACTTAAGCATGAGCTTTCCTACTCTTTTCCAAACCAAACCAAACCAAAATATTTGAACACCAATATATGAAAGAGGAGGTCCAACCAATTTATTCAGCAAACTAAGCAAACCACGCAAACTAAAAACCAAAACAAAAATGAAAAAGAAGACGCTCCAAGAACAACACAACTGTGCATGAAACAATAAAAATGAAGTGTTTGGAAGAAACCTGGGATTTTTATTGATGAAGAAGGGGATGCCTTGGGCATCCCCAAGCTTTGACGCTTGTACTTCTTGGATATTTCTTGGGGTGACATGCGTGGCATCCCCAAGCTTGAGCTTTAGTCCATCCTTCATCTCATTACTCATTCCTTCCATATACCTGAAATTTTTCCTTCATACAAAACTTCACACAATCTTCATTAGCAACATTAGTGCACTCAAGATAAATAAGTCTTAAGGTTCAGTTATAACACCAAATAAACTCCCATTAGAACACTAGCTACTGTAGCACTTCCCTCAAAAATCTCAATTCCCCAAAAGAACTCAAAAAGGAACCAACAAGAAGCAAATGCAGAAAATGGTAGAAATCTGTCAAAACAGACCAGCAGGTAAATACAAATTTTTGCGAAGACCTTCTGTTGCTCAAATCAAAAAGTGTTGAACTAACGAAAGTTGGATAACAACCTGGGGCAGAAGCAAAAAAATTCACGCCTCAAAAAGACGTTCAGAGATTTTACACGAATTTTTACGGTGAAGCATAGAAATCTGTTTCGGGACAGCAACTTTCCCAATCATTACTTCTCTCTCATTAGAGGTTACTCTTGGCACAAAAAGTAAATAAAAAGGATAAGGATAGGTTATTACAGAGGTAATAACTTCCAAGACTCATCTAAAACTTTTTGATTATCACCCAATAAGTACTTTTCTTTAATGCCTTTAAGATAGACATAAGCAAAAAACTAGAATGGATAGGATAGAAGTAAACAGAAATAATCATAGTGAAAACATTGTTTTGTTCAATGAAATCCTTTTGTTAACAAGGTTGATCAGGTCTTGTTACCAAAAAATTCATATGAGACAAAACTTTGTATTCAACTAATGATTATGTTACCTCAACCTTGATAGCAATGGTCCCAATCATAATAGTTTCAAATTTTTCTCTTGGTATGGGACAATATATTTCTCCAACTTGAATGCCCTCAACATGTTCAATTGAATTCAAAACCATAAGTCCTTTCAATCTTCTTGGGGAAATAGACAGTATGTTCCTTGTCATTCTCATTGAAAGTCACCTTCCCATGATCACAATTAATAACAGCTCCTGCAGTGTTTAAGAAAAGGTCTCCCAAGAATAATAGACATAATATCATCTTCAGGCATAAAAGTTTGAGAGGATGCTCTCATAAGGAATATGAGTTGAAGTAAAAGAGAGCATCAAGGAGAAAATTCAAAACACATTTAAGTCTAACCCACTTCCTATGCATAGGAATCGTGTATGGAAATAAATTCGCAAAGAACAAAGTGACAGGCATAGGAAGGTAAAACAAGAGTAATAATTTTCAGCACATAGAGAGGTGTTTCAATACCATGAAAACTTCTACAACCATATTTTCCTCTCTCATAATAATTTTCAGTAGCCTAATGAATAAACTCAACAATATAACTATCACATAAAGTATGCTTTTCATGATCTACAAGCACTAGAGCTTTATCATAAACATCTTCAAAAGAATCCTCAGGAACATAACATTCATCCTTCTTTAGTAAGCATGGGGGACAATCAAATAATGTAAGGTATAAAGAGTTACTCTCATTAGAAGGTAGGCATGGGTAGCTAATCCATTCTTCCTCCTTTTGTTCATCACTCTCCTTCTCTTTTTCATCTAATGAGATTTCAGGTTCATCAATTTCTTCTTCCATAGGATCCTGCAAGGCATTAGTCTCTTCCATTTGTGGAAAGCATCTATTAAAATATTCAAGAATGTAACCATTTTCATCCTTGTAATTATCAAAGCAAAATTTAAGTATACCGTAAACCTCATACTTATAAGGTGAATCATCAATATTTTCAAGCAAACTAGCAAGTTCAAATGCACCCTTCCAAGCAATAAATTCCTCAATTTGTTCCACATCATAAAGGTCATAATTTCGCTTAACATAGGAAGATATGGTAACATTATCATTATACTCACATTGAAAAGGGAGGTGTTTGTACCTCATGTAGCAACAAGATTTATCAAAGCAATAAGTAACATTATAAGTAGAGCACACGTTTCTAGCAATGGTATACAATCTATCAATTTGTTCCCATAAGTGTTTCCCTTTTTGTGACAAGCAGTGTTCCTTATAATAATATTTTTGATCTTCCATGAACCCACCTTGCCAATAAGCTTCAGTTTCAAAGAAACCAACCATTGCCAACATGCATGATAAAGAAAGACAATAACAGACCAACGAAAATAACAACTAGAGTAGGAACTAATTTTTTTTGTACTTTTGATAAAGAAACAAGCAAACAAGGAGAAAATAAACTTAGCTTGAACAATAGTGAATCCAAGTGGACTTGATAAATAAAGCTATGCTCCCCGGCAATGGCGCCAGAAAATAGTCTTGATGACCCACAAGTATAGGGGGTGTATCCCTGTATTTTCGAGGGAAGTGAAACCCAATTTATTGATTCGACACAAGGGGAGCCAAAGAATATTTATAAGCCTTAACAACTGAGTTTTCAATTCAGCTGCACCTGGAAACAATCTTGCTCACAGCAGTTTATCAGTAGCAACAGTTTTGTAGTAGGAATAGCAAAGTAACAGCAGTAGCAAAGCAAAGACAATAGTAACAAAAGCAGTAAACAATGGGATTCGAGTGCGGTAGGCATAGGGATGGATGGACGGGCGTTGCATGGACAAGACAATTCACATAGTAATCAGAACATAGGGCAATTGCAGATAAATAAGATAAAGCATCCAAGTACTAGACAATCCTAGGCATGTGTTCCATATATAGTCATACGTGCTCGCAATGAGAACTTGCACAACATCTTTTGTCCTGCCAGCCCGTTTGCAGCGGGGCCTCTAGGGAACTACTGGCAATTAAGGTGCTCCTTTTAATAGAGCACCGGAGCAAAGCATTAACACTCCGTGTACACATGTGATCCTCACATTGAAGCCATTCCCTCCGGTTATCCCGATTTCTGTCACTTCGGGGCCATTGGTTCCGGACATCACCATGTGTGTACAACTTGCAGATAAGACCATAAACAATACTATCATAACGAATCAATAACATGTTCAGATCTGAAATCATGGCACTCGGGCCCTAGTGACAAGCATTAATCACAACAAGTCGCAACAAAGTCATAAAGCACTAATAAAAGATACCACCATGCCCTAACAATCTGATGCCATTACATGAACGATCTCATCCAATCCCTACCATCCCCATAGCCTAAAGCGAGGGATTACTCACTCATAGATGGGGGAAACATGGATGGTCGATGGAGAAGCGATGGTGATGATGATGGCGATGATCTCATCCAATTCCCCGTCCCGTTAGGGTGCCAGAACGGAGTTTCTGGTGCTGTTTCGTGGAATCTCGTGGTGGCGGCGGAGCGGAACTCCTTCTGGAAAAACGTCGAACCCCCCAAAGTTTTTAGGTCAGAAGGCTTCTTATAGGCGAAGAGGGAGACCGAGGGGGTGCCTGGGGCCACCACACCATGCCCTGGCGCGGCTAGGCCCAGCCCACGCCTGGGGGTGGTGTGGCCAGGCCCTGGCCCTCCTCCGTCTCATATTCTGGCTCCGTTAGCCTTCTGGAAAAATATGCACTTTGGCTTTTGTCCCGTCCAATTGCGAGAATATTCATTTTCTGACTTTCCTGGAACCAAAAATAGCAGAAAACAGGCAGCTGGCACTGTGGCTTTTGTTAATAGGTTAGTCCAAGAAATCATATAAAAAGTACTCCAAAGTGTGGACAAAACACAAGAAAGTGGATAAAACCAAGCATGGAGCATCAAAAATTATAGATACATTTGCAATGTATCACCATTCCCCCCCTCTATACCCCGTCACCTCCTCCTCCAAATCTTCTCCCCGGAGGTCAAGAAGCCCCCGTGATCTGCCATGCCCCCGGCCAATCATTTCCTTCCCACCATTGGGTGATTCCCACGAGTGGAATCCATCCCATGGATAGATCTGGTTCTGGCTCTCGTCGTCCTCCTCGCACTAAGGCCAAGATGAAGAGAGGGGATCCTCATTATGATGAGTCTGAGGGTCAGTACATTGTGCCCCCATCCAACTGTAGACAGCAGGCCCGTGATGCAGCCTATATGCGGCGGGAGCAGGATAGGGTTGAGGAAGAGAACCGTGCCAAGAGGGCAAAATATGACAACCTTCAGTCTTTGGCCCGCATGTCTAAGCAGGAGTACCGTGAGCTATGGAAGACTAATTTCTATGCCTTACCTCGCACCAGTTATGACCCATGCTATTGGAGGAAGGAGCAAGCTGTCTTCATGAAAGACATTTACAACGTGCTCAAGAGATCCCCCGTGTGCCCCCAGAAGTACTCGAGTGTTGAGCAGATGAGGAAGAGCTCCTACTTCTCTGATGCACTATGGATTAGTGAGAAGTTGGGGTTGTTCAACTTGATGGAGCTCCGTGAAGACTACAACATCACCCTTGTGCAGCAGTTCTATGCCACAGTTGTGTTTGGGACTGACCAAGCCAGGACTATGACTTGGATGACTAGCAACCACCGTTGTTTTGCAACTTTCTATGACTTTGCTGAGGCCATATTCGAGACATTCCAGGGAGTATCTAGTCATGTTGGAGTTCGCATGCACTCAGCAGCTCTTGGGGTGAACAAGAACAAGCTTGCCCCTTTATATGGTGGTGAGGGTGTAGTGGGAGGATCCAAGGGACTCAAGCCTCTCTACAATCTGATGTTGAGGATCTTCTGCCAGACCATTTCCCCTAGTGCTGGGAATGATGATGCCATCAGATGTGGTTTGGTCAACTTGTTGTATCACACTCGCAAGACTTACATGGCTGGCCCCGATGCAGATGCTGATCCTATTGATGTGATGGATTACATATTTGAGGAGATGTATCATGCCATCTTATACAATAAGGCCCCTCCATATGCACCCCTGGTCATGAGACTCATCAACACTCAGCAACATGGTTCTCCGCTTGCTATGCCGCCCAACCTTACCGAGCACACTCTCATATCTCTGCAGCAGAAAGGGGAAATGAGGGCTCCCCCTAGATGCTCCCATGCACATGTGGACGAGGAAATCTCAGAGACCGAAAGGGCCCCCTCTCCTCCTAGGGCTCGAAGAAAGAATGCTTCCAATGCACCTCTTCCTCCTATGACACGTGACTATGTACATGAGAGGGTCAAGAAGGCCTCATTCTGGGAGAGGACCCTGTGTTGCATGAATGTGGACATCCGCAAGCAACTGCACGATTCCTACAAGAGCAACCGTCGCATCGAGAAGCTACTCAAGGAGATCAAGGCTTGGGGTGAAGCGTATGATGAGGAAGGTGAGGCTGAGTATACTGACAAGCATGGCGCTCAGCCATTCACCGAGTTAGATCACACTCTTTCGTTTGGGGCATGGAATGCCCAACAGGACAGCTTGGTGGATTGGAAGACCTTTTCGGATGTCACTTCTAGATTTGGGTACCAAGGTACCTCCTCTTCTCGCCCTCACGGCAAAGGACCTACAACTCCAGATGGTGATGAGGACTATGATGGTGATGAGGACGAGGAGGATGATGATGACGATGACTACTGATCTGTTGGGGCGCTAGTTTAGGTCTTTTCACTTTTTTGGTGTCTCGATGCGAAAGGGGGAGAAGACATTTATCATCGGGATTTGCATGGGATTGGGCTTTGATTCTTATGTGTTATCTCGACTTTCTTATCTATTTGACTTATGCTTGTGCGAGACACTATTTTCTATTCGTGTGTGACTCCGTGGGTGCTCCTACATGTTTGTAACTCGTGTGAGGTCTATGTGCGTTATCCATGTTTATCTTTGTGCACATAGCTAGGGGAGCATGTCCATACTCTGTCATAAGTCACTTTGCAAACTTTTTTCCATGCTAAAATCTCTAGTTGTCATCGAACACCAAAATGGGGGAGATTGAAAGCACATATACTGTCATAATCACTTTTGGTGTTCAGTAACAACTAGTAGACCCTGTTTTACAGTTTGCTATTGTCTACAGGTTGATATATTACCAAGGGAAAAGGACTGCATGTCTCTTGGGAATTCCAGACCGGAGTCTCTGGTCTGTCAAGACCGGAGTCTCTGGTCTATCAAGACCGGAGTCTCCGGTGTGGTCTGGAGTTTCCCCAGGAGACTCTAGAGGGGGTGTCTGTTTCCCTGCCTGGGTCAGCCAGAGAGGTGGTCCTGAGCTTGGTCCGGAGGAAGGTCCAGAGTCTCTGGTCCGTGCCTCAGACCGGAGTCTCCGGTGTAGAGGGACCGGAGTCTCCGGTCCACTTGGCTCACAAGTTCGCTGGGTCATTATGTTGATGGTCCGGAGGCTGGTCCGGAGATTGACCGGAGTCTCCGATGTAGACCGGAGTCTCCGGTGTGAAGACCAGAGTCTCCGGAATGACTCTTCTCCAACGGTCAGAAAAACGGTTCACTGGCGGAAGGACTATAAATAGAGGACCTTATCCCCTTCCTCCAGCTGCTCGTCCACCTCAAGAACACCATGTCCATTTGAGCCACCAAATCAACAAGATCTCTTCATCCAACCATCCAAAGTCTTTGATCTTTGGAGAATCGAAGGAGGAGGCCTTGATGTACAGCTTCACCAAGAGAGATCTTCATTTCCCCCTCATTCACTTGAGGGCCCCCATGCTCTAGTGTTTCATTGGAAACCCTAGGTTTTGATTTGGTTCTTACAAGCTTGTCTTTGATTGTTTGACAGCTTGCTTGTATTTGGGAGCCTCCAATTAAGTTGTGGATGTGTGCCCCGAACTCGTTGTAAAGGTGTCGGCTTCCACCTCGAAGGTTTCCGTATAGTGGAAGAGGTGAATCGAACCCCTTGGGGTGAGGTTCATCGGAGAACAAGAGAGGCCTCTCGTGGCGTTGGTGGTTTGATACCACCCCCTCTCCAAACATAGACGTACTTCCCCTCAAAAGGAAGGAACTACGGGAAACAAATCCTTGTGTCTCCGAGCGCTCCACTTTGGTTACTTCTATCCTTTACCGCACTTTGCTTATATAGTTCTTGCTTGGTTCTTGTACTAGGTTGACATATAGGTAAATTCACCATAGTTGCATAATCTAGAGAATTTACCTTATCGTGTCAAACCCTAAATTGAAAAAGAGTAAAATTTGGAGTAGCACCTATTCACCCCCCCCCCCCTCTACGTGCCCATACGATCCTTTCATCGACTCTTTACAAAAGATCCAGAGAATGCTCTTGGTGAAAGAGAGAGGAAGAAACTTCTTACAAAGAAGAACCAGAAATAATAACTCAGAGCTATCTTGCTAAAAAGACTAACATCTAAACTATCTGGCTTGTAATTGCTACTAATGCAATGCTCTATAGAAGTAGGTTTTATGGCTAGAGTATCTACTCCTATCTAATCAGAACTTCGTCTTCACTTTGGTTGATGAATATGTTGACTTCATTGACTTTATTGAAGAACTTGAGCTGTCGATGATGGTTTCTTGAGCATAAGTTGGTGTTGACATCATCTTTAACGTCTTAGAACCTAGCAAGGGTTAAGAAGGTATGGTTGAGTACAAGCGTACTCAGCAAGTTCACTAAAAAGGAGTGTATGATGCACTATCTCTACAGCCACAGACCAAAGGTCGTAGGCAATGCAGGTTTTCGTAAACATTTCTTCAAAGGTTGCTTTTATTCTGAAAACTATGTCCGACAGCCTTCACAGGTTGACCAGAACTTTCGTGGAGTTCCTTTCCTACCGCGTTCATAGCTCCTTCCCGGAACAGGGAGTAACATGGCATAGTTCTTACACTCTGCAGAGGTACGTTACTTTTCCCATGAGATACCTTAGCTTTGTTGCTCATTCGAGTTGCAGACTCGTCCACACTTCCTTGGTATGGGGCCCAGTCTAAGATCCAAGCCAATCACCGCCCCTCTCCATGACCCCGCATGAAGACACGACCCTCTAGGACATGCCCCACCTCTGTTAAGCCCCTTATAGGACCAGCTATAACTCTAGTAGGCACCCAAAGACTCTATGAGCCGGTTTTGCCCCTGGCAAGCTCCATAAAGGACCGACTATACCTCCGACAGCCCCTCACGGATAGTCTAGACACCAAAATCACGGGGAACTAAGGGGTCCCACCCATGTGCTAGATTCTCCATGAGAAATCAACAGCCTCACAATAAGGTCATCTGTCCATGCGAAAGGAAGAAGATCCAGCTGACTTCTCTGTCCCATTCCAAATATCATGGTTAACGCATAATATACGGCACTAGAATCACTGGCGACATTGGTTGTTAAGTCCTAGATATTATGTTCCTTTATCACTAGAACTGTATACACAGATTATTACCATTTGGTAAATAATCCATAATCATATTATTATGAAAATAGTGTTTTCTGACCTTTTTGAAATGCAGGTGATGACAACATTTGAGTTACAAGCATTTGATAGAAAATAATCAAAGGACATGAGCAAGTGTAAACATGCCTTTTGTGATTGCAATATTATGCACTCACGGTCTTCAAGACAATAGAAGATCCAAATTCTGAAAGTAGCATCATTGGTCCGGTAAGGACGAATGTTTAAAGAAGCAAGATGCAATTATGCATAATTAATGTAATGCAATTTGCTAAACATGAATCCCCGGACTAATCGTATCTGATCTAGGGTTTGAAGCTTGTGACGAGTTCTGAAGGAAATATGCCCTGAGAGGCAATAATAAAGTTGTTATTACGTATTCCTTACATATGATAGATGTTTATTTTACATGCTAGAATTGTATTGATAGGAAACATCAAAACATGTGTGTTTAATAAACAAAAAGGGTTCCTAGTTATGCCTCTCTTATAGACTAGCTTGTTGATTAACAAGATGGTCAGGGTTTCCTGATCATGGACATTGGATGCTGTTAATAACAAGGTCACACCATTGGTGGAATGATGTGATGAACATTCATCCGAAGTATAGCATTACGATCAAGTCATTATGTTTATATTGCTATAACATCATACGAAGTAATCTTTATCCTTAGACCATGATATCATGTTAGTTGCTAACACCTGAAGAGTGTCTTGATAACATCAAACGTCGCACCGTAACAGGGTGACTATAAAGATGGGTTCAGTACTAAGAAGGTGTTATGTTGAGGCTCATGGATCAAGAGTGAAATTTGTCAATCTCGATGACGGATAGATATACTCTGGGCCCTCTCGGTGATATCACATTGAGATAGCTTGCAAGCAAGTGATGTGATCACTAGAATGCTATATCACGGGAATGAGAAAAGAGTGCATGTCGGTAATGAGATCAAACTAGGTATTTGGATGCCGATGATCGAATCTCGGACATGTAATATATCGCGAGACAATGGGATTTAGTTGCAAGCGTTAAAGGTTCTCACGAACACAGAAGTCATCGTTGAATATGCAGGAGTCATTATGGATCTCCAGGTCCCGCTTCTGACTATTGATCTAAGAGGAGTCTTAAGCATGTCTGCATTATTTGTGAACTGTAGGGCGACACACTTAAGAGTTACCGGACACCATTTTGGAGCACATATGTTTCAGATGAAAGAATTGCAAAGCATAGGAATTGTTTCAATAGAAACCGGAAATTGTTTCGGGTGAAATTGCAGAAAGTGGTTCTGCATGTGATATTGAAATATTGCAAGGGGCCATATGTGAATGTTTGTTAATTAAATTAATTAACAAAATTCTGAATAAATTTAATAAAAGAGTTTTATTAAATGAGAGAGCATTAAACTTGGAGAATTTTAATGCATTTAAAGTGGAGACTTTAAAAGGGAATGTGAAGAGGCATTTTAATGTGGAGGGGTTACCACCACATGAATGGGGGAGGTGAGGGGTCACCCCCCCATGCGCCGGCCATGGAGAGGAGGGGTACCCCCCTCCTCCTATAAAAGGCCACCCACTTCCTCCTTCATCCTCACACCTCCTTGTGAACGATCTCTCTCCCCATCTAGAATTATTCCCCCATGGTCTCGGATTAGCGAGATACATGTTCCCGGTGGCATTTCGTTTGGAAGGAGTTGCTGCTTCCGCTGGATCGCTGGAGCGAGGAGGTGGAGGTTGTCCGGTGGCTTGAACGTGTGTGCGAGTACGGATGCGCTGCTGAGTTGTGGCGCTCGGACTTCCTCACGATCTTGAGATCGGCAAGTGTATGACTACATCAACCACGAGTTCCTACTCGTTAACAAAACTCGTTGTCTTCGAGGGTAAGTTCTCGTTGGATGTATGTCCACCCGTTGCTTTGTACCTAGTAGATAGATCTTGGCGTGTAGTTCTCATCGTAAGAAATTTTTTGTTTTCTATGCTGCGGACCCGACAGTGGTATCAGAGCCTGAGCTATGCGTAGGTGCTTTGCACGGGTAGTACACATATGTTTATATGTGGGCGATGATGATCATGTTATTGCATCTTCTATGTATTTTGGATATTGATGGCATAGTGGGATGAAGCGGCCCGGACCAACCTTACATGTCATCGTACATGACACCAGTTCCACGACTGACATGCAACTTGTTTTGCATAAGTGGCTGGCGGGTGTCTGTCTCTCCTACTATAGTCAATATCTGATTAACAGCGAGTTGCCAATAACTTAGTTATCCTCGTTGTGGTTCATGTTTGTAGGTGACAACGGTTCTATCTCCGAAAGCCCTAAGCCACATAAAACTTGCAATTGATAAATTAGAGGCGTCTAGTTTTAGATCGTTGTTGGGCTAGTGTATTGATATGGTATTGTTGTAGGTAGATGTATGATAGATACTCTTACAACACACTCAACGTGTAAGTTCCATAGACCTTGGCCTTACACACAAAGGAATGATAGAGATCATACCACGATGCAAGTGATAGAGATCAAATGCATGGACCATATCATCTCACTTTACACATTAGATGTTAGCATCTTATACTGCTAGTTTGGCGCTTTCTGTAGCATTGTAAGATGATCCCTCATTTAGATATCAAGATAAAAATGTGTTCTTCCTTAAGTATGCACCCGTTCTATGGGTCGTGTTTCGAGACATCACGTGATGATCGGGTGTACTCGAATCTACGCTTTCATAGGCACGGGTGTAAGATAGTTTTACACACGCGAATATTAAGGTTCTTACTTGGCGAGCCTAGCATGTACAGACATGGCCTCGGAACACGGACCGAAAGTTTAAGAATGAGTCATATAGTTGATATGATGGCCATATAGATGCTCGCCTTTGAAGCTACATCAACTCACGTGATGATCGGACTTGGTGTAGTGGATTTGGTTCATGTAATCACCAAAAGGACACGAGGGATGTCGTTTTTTGAGTGGGAGTTCATTAGTAATTTGGATTAGTTGAACTCACTCTATCATAAACTTAGTCTAAATAAACTTTACAAATTCTGTTGTAGATGGAACCACCTGCTTTTAATTTCAATGTGTTCATGGAGAAAGAGAAACTTGCTGCGAATGGTAGCAACTTCACCAACTGGGCTATGAATTTGAGGATTCTTCTCACTGATGCACAAAAGCAATATGTGCTAGATGCGCCGCTAGGCCCCCCACCAGCTCCTGATGCCCCCGACGAGGAAAAGAATGTCTATGTGACTCGTCAGGAGGACCACAACTTAGTTCATTGCGGCATACTGTATGGGCTAGAGCCAGAACTTCGAAAGCGTTTCGAAAATGGCAATGCCTTTGATACCATGGGAGAATTGAAAATGATTTTCGATACCCATGCTGCCGTAGAGAGTTATAATGCTACTGAAAAGTTCTTTAGCTGCATGATGGAGGAGAACAGCTCCGTTAGTGAGCATGTAATCAAAATGTCTGGGTATGCCGATAAGCTTGTGTCCTTGGGAATAACGATTCCCAATTACTTAGGTATACATCGTGTTCTCCAATCTCTGCCACCTAGGTACAAGAGCTTCGTGATGAACTATAATATGCAGGGCAGGAAGAAGACTCTTCCCGAGCTTCTGTCAATCTTTCTAGAAGTGGAGATTAGGAAAGAACATCAAGTGTTGATGATCAATAGGACCACCGGTTACAAGAAAGACAAGAAAGGCAAGCACAAGGGAAAGAAGGGTGGCAAATCTGTTGCCGCACCTGAAAAGAAACCCCGAGCTGGCCCTAAGTCTGACACCGAATGTTACTATTGCAAGGGGACTGGCCATTGGAAGCGCAATTGCCCCAAGTATTTGGCGGACAAGAAGTCTGGCAAGGAAAGAAAAGGTATATGTGATATACATGTTATTGATGTGTACTTGACTAGTACTCGCAGTAGCACCTAGGTATTTGATACGAGATCGGTTGCTAATATATGTAACTCGGTTCAGGGGCTATGGAACAAGCGACAACTAGCAAGGGATGAGGTCAGGATGCGGGTCGGCAATGGATCAAAAGTTGATGTGATCGCCATCGGGACGCTACCTCTCCATATGCCATCGGGATTAGTTATAAACCTAAATAATTGTTATTTGGTGCCTGCATTGAGCATGAACATTGTATCCAGATCGTGTTTGATGCGAAGTGGTCATTCCTTTAAATCTGAAAACAATGGTTGTTCGATTTATAAGAATGATATCTTTTATGGTCATGCACCTATGTTGAATGGTTTATTTCTGATGGATCTCGATAGTAATATTACGCACATTCATAATGTTAATGCTAAAAAGATTAAACTTGAGGATGATATATCTGCATATATGTGGCACTGCCGTCTAGGTCATATTGGTGTTAAACGCATGAAGAAACTCCATTCTAATGGACTTTTGGAATCACTTGATTTGAAATCATTTGATACATGTGAGCCATGCCTTATGGGCAAGATGACTAGAACGTCGTTTTCTGGTTCAATGGAACGGGCGACAGATTTATTGGAAATCATACATACTGATCTGTGTGGACCAATGAGTGTGTCGGTGCGAGGTGGATATCATTATTTTGTTACTTTCACGAATGATTTGAGTAGATACGGGTATATCTATTTGATAAAACACAAGTCTGAAACTTTTGAAAAGTTCAAGGAATTTTAGAATGAAGTGGAAAATCATCGTAATAGAAAGATCAAATTTCTATGGTCTGACCATGGAGGAGAGTATCTAAGTTACGAGTTTAGAACACACATGAAAGAGTGTGGAATAGTTTCACAACTCACGCCTGCCGGAACACCACAACGTAATGGTTTGTCGGAACGTCGTAATTATAATTTATTGGATATGGTTCAATCTATGATGTCTCTGACTGACTTGCCACTGTCATTTTGTGGTTATGCACTGGAAACAGCTGCATTCACTTTAAATCGGGCACCATCTAAATCCATTGAAACGACACCGTATGAACTATGGTTTGGAAACAAACCTAAGTTGTCATTTCCTAAAGTTTGGGGATGCGATGTTTATGTGAAGAAACTTCAGCTGGATAAACTCGAACCCAAAGCGGAAAATTGCGTCTTCATAGGATACCCTAAGGAAACGATTGGGTATACCTTCTATCACAGATCCGAGGGCAAGGTTTTTGTTGCCAAGAATGGATCCTTTCTTGAGATGGAGTTTCTCGCGAAAGGTGTGAGTAGTCGGAAGGTAGAACTCGAAGAGGTTATTGAACCTTCTCTTCATGAAATGGCAAGTAGCACAGCACCGAAAGTTGTTTCGGAGTTGACTTCACCTAATGAAGAGAGAGCTAATGATATTGATCATGAAACTCTGAAAGAGGACACTACCGAACCTCGCAGGTCAAGCATGACACGTGCAGCTCCTGAACTGTACGGCAATCCTGTTGTGAATTTCATGGTTGATGAAATGGATGACCCTGGGACGTATGAAGAAGCGATGATGAGCCCGGATTCCAACAAATGGCTAGAAGCCATGAAATCCGAGATGGAATCCATGTACGAGACCCAAGTTTGGACCTTGGTGGACTTACCTCACGATCAAAAGGCCGTTGAGAATAAATGGATTTTCAAAAGAAAAACTGATGCTGATGGTAATGTTACCATCTATAAGGCTCGACTTGTCGCAAAGGGGTTTCGAAAAATTCAAGGAGTTGACTACGATGAGACATTCTCTCCCGTAGCGATGCTTAAGTCGGTTAGGATTATGTTAGCAATTGCTGCATATTACGATTATGAAATATGGCAGATGGATGTCAAAACTGCGTTCCTCAATGGTAATATTGAAGAAGAGTTGTATATGATACAACCTAAGGGTTTTGTCGATCCTAAGGATGCTAATAAGGTATGCAAACTTTACCGATCCATCTATGGACTGAAGCAAGCATCCCAGAGTTGGAATCTCCGCTTTGATGAGGTGATCAAAGAGTTTGGATTTGTCCAAACTTATGGAGAGGCTTGTATTTACAAGAAAGTGTGTGGGAGCAATGTGGCATTTCTGATATTATATGTGGATGACATATTATTGATTGGAAATGATATAGATCTTTTAAACAGTGTTAAAAGTTATCTAAACAGTGTTAAAGGTTCTCACGATCACATAAGTCATCGTTGAATATGCAGGAGTCGGTATGGATCTCCAGGTCCCGCTTCTGACTATTGATCTGAGAGGAGTCTCAATCATGTCTGCATTATTCGTGAACCGTAGGGTGACACACTTAAGAGTTACCGGACACCAGTTTGGAGCACATATGTTTTATATGAAAGAATTACAAAGCGCAGGAATTGTTTCAATAGAAACCGGAAATTGTTTCGGGTGAAATTGCAGAAAGTGGTTCTGCATGTGATATTGAAATATTGCAAGGGGCTATATGTGAATGTTTGTTAATTAAAGTAATTAACAAAATTCTGAATATAAAAGAGTTTTATTAAATGAGAGAGCATTAAACTTGGAGAATTTTAATGCATTTAAAGTGGAGACTTTAAAAGGGAATGTGAAGAGGCATTTTAATGTGGAGGGGTTACCACCACATGAATGGCGGAGGTGAGGGGTCACCCCCCATGCGCCGGCCATGGAGAGGGGGGGCACCCCCCTCCTCCTATAAAAGGCCACCCACTCCCTCCTTCATCCTCGCACGTCCTTGTGAACGATCTCTCTCCCCCTCTAGAATTATTCCCCCATGGTCTCGGATTAGCGAGATACATGTTCCTGGTGGCATTTCGTCTAGAAGGAGTTGCTGCTTCCGCTGGATCGCTGGAGTGAGGAGGTGGAGGTTGTCCAGTGGCTTGAACGTGTGTGCGAGTACGGATGCGCTGCTGAGTTGCGGCGATCGGACTTCCTCACGATCTTGAGATCGGCAAGTGTATGACTACATCAACCATGAGTTCCTACTCGTCAAGAAAACTCGTTGTCTTCGAGGGTAAGTTCTTTTTGATGTATGTCCACCCGTTGCTTTGTACCTAGTAGATAGATCTTGGCATGTAGTTCTCATCGTAAGAATTTTTTTGTTTTCTCTGCTGCGGTCCCAACAAGTTCTTTGGAGTGTGTTGCACTTTTATACCAGTTTTACACTTGTGCGTCTTATTAAGGCTTGTGAGAGTGTGTGAAACAACATGTAAATATAATAAGTAGCATACAATACTAAAACACTCAAATTGGGCATGGTATCCAAAAGATTTCTTAAATAAGATTATCAACCAATTAGAGCTTTTAAAGAAGTGTTTAAGGACTATTTTTAATGTTTCTTAAAAGAATAACTTTTTAGGAAAAGATTACTTTATAAAAAAAAGCATTTAAGTGCTTACCATGCAAAGTATAAAAGTGAAGTATAATAATATTCTAAGATTGAGGAAATTGTTATCTGGTAATTATGATGGGATTTATTATGTTAAGTTGTTAAGAGTTAAGGAACTTATTATAAGATTGTTGTTTAAAGTGGAAAAATGAATAACCTTTGAAGGAAAGGTTCCTTTGCCAAGGTTTAAACCATCTATGGGATTAGTAGAATGTGATTGATGTCGTTTTCTTTGCTCGAATTATTTGAATTTGAGATGCCTTATGATTTGATTGAAACAGACAAAAGTTAACTATAAAACATAATTAAACTTTATAAATTATGTTTATAACTTTGTGGACCAAAGTTAACTTTAAAACATGAATAGACCTAGGGTGTGATGTTTTAAAGTATTAATAACTTTTAAGCTTTGTAATAAGCATGTTTAAGAGTATGAGATCATCCACTTTTAGTTTAAGTGAGTGATGAGTTTAAATATGACTTGTTATTATGAATATAATTTTTCTTTTGAGGAAAGTAAGCTTAGATGATGTTAATAATCTATTAAAGTTTGAAATCATGAATAGTTAGGAAGGCAAATAGTCTGCTGCCCGGGGGGTAGCTGCCCCCGGTAGATGTTGTACATCATGCGCCTTTGAGATACGTGCTAAAACAGCTTAATAAGGATAGTTGATTAACCCATCTGTGATTAAGCTGACACATAACAGCAGGCAGATGGTAACGAGTATGGAGTATGTGTATGTGTCCTGTACCAGAAGTTTGTCATGTTCTTTGTTATGTGTATGTGTATGCGTCTCGGATTCTGCATGCATGCAACAAGTCAGCGACGACCCGACTATGGTACTCTGTGCCACTCCCACCTGCGCTAATTTACTTCCTAACACATTGTTACCATGGCTCGTACTACCTCCGTTTTAAAATATAAGATGTTCTAGTTTTGTGAAAAGAGTGTATCTAGACTTATTTTAGTGTGTAGATTCAAGTAGGTTTAGGATGAACCTATACACTAAAAGAGTCTAGCAACACTTCTTTCACAAACTAAAAACATCTTATATTTTGAAACGGAGGAAGTACAACAGCTCACGCCCGGGCACCCGAGATTTATCACGGATCCATAGTTCACCTGGATAAGGAAGTACTACCTCCGTTCCATAATAGTATAAGTTTTTTTAGAAAGCTCCTTTAGCTTCCTAAAAGGCTTATATTATGGATCAGAGGTAGTAATAATCAAGAACTAACCAACGTAAAAATAGAGATGGTTTGTGTGATGCTCCCTTTGTAGCAACAACTAGCAGGCTAGCCTGCTGGTTCATGGGGCGACAGCTACACAAGTTAATATACAGCCAAGAGTACTCCCGAGTAAGCACTAGTCATGTGTTCACACTTCACAAGCACATGGTTTTGTTACATGCTTGTAGTAGCTACCGTTGTCTAGTCCCGTTAATTTTTTATGCAGTGAAGAGGTAGTCAAAAGATTTCAACCTCACATCCCGATGAAGGGGACCCATAGATAAATGAATGGATTCACACTTAGGCACATGTAGCTTACACAAGCTTCCATGCTCTGCACACATGCAACATCACACGAGAGGGTGCATGCAGACTGACAAGGCCCCACAGTCCAAGCACACTCTAATCACCGATTAGTACCTCAACGCCGGTAACGCAGCAAATGACAGCCAGATGACCATGCAGATCTCAACACGAATCGTACGGTCTTGGCTAGGGGGGCAGCTATCCCCCTTGGTAGCAAATCCATACTCTAGTTAGGAAATAAGTAACATTCACTTTTATTATAAGTGAATGGTGATTAAACTTTACTTAAATTGTTGGTTTACCTTGGAGTTATGGTTTTAAAGGAGTTTTATAAAGTTAATAAGTTATTTTTAAGTATTATTATAGACTCAAATTATGATTTTTGGAAATATTATTTAAATGTACAAGATTTATGGTATCATATAACATTCTGATTATTTCTTATTTAAGAAATGTTTTTTAAAGAATTTACCAACTAGATAATAAATAAGGATTTATTTCTTAATAACCTTAAAATGTGTTGGAATGATATAATTAGTATTTCTCTAGTAAAACATACTTACTTAACATCTTAGAAGTGAATTTTATTTAATTTTAGGTGTTATCCTTATTTTTATTAAATTCCTCAAAGGATTATATATCTTTAAATATTTGCTTCAAGTTTTATTTGTAAATAAATTAAGTTAGTATTTTTATAAAATAGTAGATTTATTTTCATATGCAAAAATGATTTTTATTCATTTTTTGGGACTTTTTATTAATTTATGAAATTTCACTTAGGACTTAAGGGTGTTAATATTTATTTGCATTTTATTAAACTTAAATATGTAAAATTATATTTTTCTTAGATAAATATTATTTTTGTGGTCTTGTTGATATATTATATATATTTTTAAGACTTTTCTATATTTTTCTAGGGTGGAAATAAACTTAGGTTTTTTTTGTATTTTATTTCTTACTTTATTTTTTTATATTTCTTATCCTATTTAATGGGCTGTTTGGTTGGGCACATGGGCCAACCTAGCCCACCTGGTCCTGGCTCGGGGTCATTTTGACCCCGACCCACTCTCGCATCCCACGCACGCCACACTCGATCCTCTCGTTCCCCTCTCTGCTCGCACGATGCGCCGTCGCCAGCACCGTTCCGGCTGGTCGCCAGCTAAATCCAGCACCGTCGCCTGCCGACGAGGCCCCTACTCGATCTCCTCCATCAACTCATGTCACCTTGCTATCGCTTTGTTTCCCCGTCCGCGCCTCCACAAAACCCTAGCCCCCATGGCTTGGGTCGCCGGCGCTAAGGACGGAGCGACCCGGCATCCCCTGGTCCTTGCTGCCACCGACGCATGCCTCCAAGTCGAGGCCCGCCTCCTACTCCTCCCTCACGGCAACCTCAACCCCGATGCCAGTGGGACGGCAGCGAGCTACAACCCCTGTATCCCTTGGTTTGTCGACACATTGTTCGTCTTCTATGGTATTGGTGATGGGATTAACCATTTGGTCATTGCCGCGTTGCTACGACATGGCTATCGACCATGCCCTCTTCCCTCTCGACTCCAACATCACCTCAGGTAACCACTACTATGATGGGCCATCGAGCCGATGTACAATTATGGCTTAAACTAAGAAGTGATCTATTGGTTTTGGGTTTTGTTAGTGATCTTGTGACTAGTGTGTGCTATTCCAAGACCTAAATTGTGTGTCCTCTTTCTGATCATGTACTATGTTAATTGTTGGGATATTCTGATAATAATGTAGAGGTGATTCGCTACTGAGTTGTGGTGTGACACGTCCACTTGGATGAGTAATTTATGCATAGAAATCAGTATATGTGGTTCATGATTCTACTTTAAGCTAAGGCATTCATCTGATGTATTTCTAGCAACTATGGTTCGTGTTACTCTATTGGGGTGGATAAGTACGGCAGCTCGTCTGATCTATGCCTTATTTGGAAAATAATGTCTCAATTTGAGTGTCTTATTGACCGTAGACATGAGTGGTATGTTGTGATTCTATCCTTGAACAAATTATCTACATTGTGTGGTTATCTGAACATTATGGTTCCTGAAACTTGCTTGAGTGATACATATCTATCCTAATGATAGAATTAAACACTTGAAATGATCTCCAACAAACTTAGTTGGAGAAATGATTAGGATATTATTGTATGACTACCATAGATTATTTGCTATGCTAAACAAATCTGCTAGCTAACCTGATATGTCAGTTTAAACTAAACCTAGTGTTTAGTGATGATTTTAATCCTTCCTGGGATTTCCTTGTTTTAAATAAAATGATTCCTAGTTGCATGATCTAGGAAAATGATTTGACAGTTTTGTTTGATCTCAGAGTTTATTAGTTGTTGATTCAAATAGTGGATTATGTTGGTCTAGTTTTTCCACCGTGGTGCCTCTTTTGAGTGTGCACAGTGGATATATGAGACTAGCATGATTTTCTGCTATCAATCTCCTCTGCCAATGATGCTTGGTCTGAGGCATGAATTCTCTTATAAGAACATATACCAAGATTTGGATTTTCAATTCTCCATGATGATTCAACATAGCACTTCTATGTATATTTGAGAGAAACCCATTCTTTGAATCCTCCTAGACCAACTCTAGTTGAAGGGTTGTTGGATTGGAATTGATTTGAGTGGTTCCCCTTCTTTTCGACCATGCAGAAGCTAAGAAAAAATATACTCCTTAATCTAGCTTATGTGGATATTTGATTAATTTGGACGCTTTCCCCCTTATTTTCCTTTTGATCCTAATGGTGCAAGATAATAAGAACAGATGTTGGAACTTGGGGTGGATGGCTTAAGTTTGTGATTGATCAGCTATGTATCAATCCCTTGTACTTGATATGCTACTATAAAGTCAATTTCCCTTGTAATTTATTTGTGCTTGTAATTGTAATAAAATAAAGTGCAATTTCTTATTTTGTATGCTAGAATTTGTAACTATTATATGATATTTACTAATAATAATTAAATTCTTGTTTGTTTGTAAAACCCTTAGTATTCTTTACTCTTTATGGTATTTCCTTTTATTTTTATTTATTTATTGTATGATTAAATATTATTATAATTCGATTTACTTTATTGTTTATATATAAGCTTTATTTAATATTGGAATATTCTAAATTCTAAAGTATCCAAATTTGAATTTCGATTCTCAATTTAAAATATGAAATGAATTGTTTTTCGAGACACAAAAATACAGTAGAGGTCATGTCGGAATCTGTCGCACTCGCACGGATGTTTCCATCGGAACAAGACAGATCCCAATCCCTCATTAGCTTCTTTAGTTTGCGCGAAAACTATCAAGATTTTGTATGCATGAATGCAATGCACACACTTGTGTTCAGCTTATTTCTAAGCTCTAATGCTAGGATGTTACAAATTACTTCATATGATGTTATATCAATTTAAACACAATGACTTTGATCGTATTGCTATACTTTGGATGAATGTTCATCACATCATTCCACCAATGTTGTGACCTCATTATTAACAACATCCAATGTCCATGATCAGGAAACCTTGATCATCTTGTTAATCAACGAGCTAGTTTATATGAGAGGTATAACTAGGAACTATTTTTTATTCAACGCACATCTATTAACGTTTCCAATTAATACAATTATAGCATGAGAAATAAACACTTATCATAAACATGGAATACGATAATAACCACTTTATTATTGCCTCTCGGGCATATTCCCTTTAGTCTCCCACTTGCACTAGAGTCAATAATCTAGTTTGAAAAACTTGTGCATTCAACAGCTTTGGCTTTCTGGTGTTGTATATACGTGTTTGCTAGTGGTTAACATAATCTCCGAATCTGACACTTTCAGGTCTGTGTATATATGTGTGTCTTTGCATCTCTACGCATCACACATTCTCAAATGAGATGGCATTGTATAAATTCAGTCCTTTGGTGAGACCTTAAGTTCCTTTGGGTTAAAACATGTTGATATAATTGTCGTACAATATATCTTCATAGTACTAGCCCACTATGAACCACACCTATTTAGATAACAAACTACTTAACCAAATGCCCTACTTTGCTGCTACTATAGCAGCAATATACTTAGCCCTTTCGGTTGTACTATCCATCACAATGTCTTAACTTTTGAACTCATCCAAATCCATCATGGAACCTCATTTCCATTAGATTGTGCCACTCGTAGTTTAACATGAGATAAATTTAATTTGTATCTTGTGACAAACTAGTATCAATGTAACACTTTACAATGAACTACTTTTAACTATTTGTCACTTATACATGATATATTCTTAGTTCTTCCAAAGCTCAAAAGAATATCTTTACTATCATCCAATGATCATCTTATGAATTATTCTGGTATATGCTAACAACATTTAGAGCATAGGACATATCTAGATATGTGCATATCACGGTATTATTGATCAAAATATTTATGTGATTTCACTCACCAAGTGTCAATACACTTGAATCTTGATTCAATCCTTTCCATGCGGCCAGAACCTTTCTTGCCATTTCCATATTGAACTCTTTCAATATCTCATATATGTATGTTTGGCACAACCATATTAGCGCCTCAATCTATCTATATAGACATTGATGCCAAATATTCTAGTTTTTCCAAAGTCTTTCATCGAAATCTAATTTTAATGAAATTCTTAACCCGTGTCAATAAAAGATACATCATTTCCAATCAACATTATGTCATCTACATAATGTATTAGAAATATGTCTCGGCACTCCCACTTAATTTCTTGCAAATGCAAGCATCTTCATCATCTCCGATGAAATTAAACCTTTTAATAGTTTCATCACAGTGAAGATTCTAACTCCGCTATGCTTACTTCAACCATTGTAGTTTGCATGACCTTTTTAGCATCCTTTGATTTAACAAAACTCTCCAGACCGTGTCATGTACACGTCCTAGGTAACCATTCTATTAGAAGAACATTGTTTTGTTTGTTCAACTACCATATAACAAATTATATGTAGTGGTTGCTATATTAATCCGTCAAGACTAAATATCGCTATGAAAGATCAAATCTTGTCATAGTCAACTCCTTGAACATTGTCCTAGACTCCTTTCTGACATGTCGACTATTTCATAGATGTCAAACATCCATATCTATTTCTTTATAGATCCAAACATGACCGATAGGCTTCATGCCTTTCTAGAGAGTCTTCCGAGTTCAAAAACTTGATTTCTCATGTATGGAAACTATCATGGATTTTATGACTTATAGTCACTTGATGGAGTCCGGTGCCATCATCGCTTCTTTGCATGCAGTCGGTTCATCATTGTCAATACAATAACGACTTGTTTATCAAATCTCACTATTTGATTATTATGTGACGCATATGGTTCAAATAGGAACTCTAATCTCCGAGGTCACAACCTTTGTAATCACGGGAGCCATGAGCATTGTGGCTCCCACCAGGACACTTATGTCGCTGTTGTGGGTCCCCCGGATTAATCTTCCGAGAATCCCTGTTATGCATACAACCACGATCCCATGATCAGTCAGTAGTGGCACATAACCGACAAATATCATTACAACATCCGAGAATATACCGAATTACAATACTTACATAAATGCTGTTATGGCTACATCAATAATCAACAGCGAAACTTCATCCAACGTAGAGCCCGAGCCATGCCTTAACGTACAGGCAACTGATTGGGAGAAAGTCCTAGCTCGCATAGTCGCCAACGCCATCTTCTTCTCGATATCTGGCCAACTTAATAGCCAGGGACAATGCCAGTGAGTACATGGAATGTACTCGCAAACCACCTTAAGAGAATAGAAGTAACATGAGTATATGCATTTGGGTTGTGGTAGTAGGAGGGCTTCAAGAGGGGTTCTTTTCTTAAATAGTTTCTCTTGTAGATATAGCATCTACATATCTTTGTTGAAAACTTTTGTAAAACATTTTGGAAACCGTTTTGAAAAGTTCTGGAAAAACATTAGGACTGGGTCACCCATTTGTTCCCGTTTTCAGGTTGTCCCATGACCAAACTCCTTCCATACCTCTCTGACCATCCCAAGGTCAAAGTAGGTATCCTTCCCGACCATCCCATGGTCAAAACATTTCCAAAATCAGTTCTTTTCCGAAATCCTTTTTGAAAACAAAACCAGCACCGCTCTACAGCAACCTTCCCAACTGTCCATGACCGCGGACGTGGCTATTTGAATAGATTTACACTCTGCAGAGGTTACGCACTTTACCCGCACCATCCGGGTACACTACCCTGATCTTCACAGATCATGGGTCGAGTAACCGATCAAGACTCTTCGGATGCCCACTCCAATATAAGTGTCTACCCTATGGGTGTTAATCCCCTCAAAACCGGGACGTCGATAGAAGGCCCACCCTCCAATATAAGACTCTTCGGATGCCCACTCCAATAGAAGGCCCACCCTCCAGGGATCCCCGATCCCATGTAGTTGTTGTGAGTCAGCTTATACCGGAATAGACAACCATAAAATCCAGCCCTGTCCCATTCCAGAGTAATGTGGTTGCACAGGGTTAATTGTTCTACCAAAACATGCAGAGAACCAGGTGCGTTTCCGTAAATCTTTTTCCTCCGGTTTTTCTCTAGCATTTTGTAAAACAAAATCTTCTTATTTCTCAACATCTCTTGGGAGGTCCCACCTCACCAAGGTTTTATCATAAAACATTTGGTAAAACTTTTTCCGGGGTCTTCCCATCCTCTAGCTTTTACTTCGGCTAAATAGGGGTCTCCAAAGGGGTATGGTGTAATACACCATCTATTCCACTACGGGCAAGTAGGTATCATCAAGAGGCTTGTACTTAGTAGTACCATGGAGTAAGGGTTTGGAGGAGCCAAACCACTACCATATATATACATCAATATATAGCAAAACAATGCAGTTTTAATAAGTAGTTGATAAAACATGCATAAGTTAAAATAGTAGGACAAGGCTTATGAACAAGAAGGTGGCTTGCTTGAGGATCAGCAATATGGCATAAATGTCCCTAGACTTCTTCTTTAGATAAACCCGAATACCAGTACCAATAATGTTTACCACTTCTTCAGCTCTCCGAGTTCATCGCAACTAGCGTCGTCCCGACAGCACATGCAAGCAAACCAAGCCACAATCAACACCAGACAAACAAGCACCAATACATATAGCAAACAATTGAACAATAAAAGTTTACAAATCATTAGGTCTTAGGAGGAAGGGATTTGATAAGATTGGCCTTGTCTTGTAAAGTGGAAGAAAAATCCCTTAGGATTTATAGTCTAGAATTTTCTTAAGAGACGGATTTTGGACCAAGACATATTCTATATGATACCAATGTAAAAAATAATAATACCAACAGATAGGTATTGATAAGATGAAGCCAACAAAAGTGGTTTCACTATTTTATCAATTACAAAAGATTTATAATGAATATTCTAGTGCTAAAGGCTCTAGTTTTAGGAAATAATTGTTGGAGATATGCCCAAGAGGCCATAATAAAAGTGGTTATTATTATATCTTTATGTTTATGATAAATGTTTACATCTCATGCTATAATTGTATTAATCGGAAACATTAATACTTGTGTGTTTTGTAAACATAAAAGAGTCCCTAGTAAGCCTCTTGTTAAACTAGCTTGTTGATTAATGGATGATCATGGTTTCCTGATCATGGACATTGGATGTCGTTAATAACAAGATCATATCATTAGGAGAATGATGTGATGGACACACACCCGTAGTAAGCATAGCATAATATCAAGTCATTAAGTTCGTTTGCTATAAGCTTTAAAATACATAGTAACCTAATCCTTCGAACATGAGGTTATGTCAATCACCATCACCGGATGGGTACTTTGATGACGTCAAACACCGCTTCGTAACTGGGTGGTCATAAAGGTGTCATTGGGTATTCTGAAAGTATGTGTTGAAGCGCATGGACCAAGATTGGGATTTGTCCATCCATATGACGGATAGATATGCTCTGGGCCCTCTCGGTGGAATGTCATCTAGTTAGCTTGCAAGCATGTGACTAGGTCACAAGGGATGATATATCACGGAACGAGTAAAGAGTACTTATCAGTAACGAGGTAGAACTAGGTATGGAGATGCTGACGATCAAACCTCGGATAAGTATAGTATCGCGTGACAAAAGGAATTGGTTTCGTATGTAAATGGTTCAATCGATCACAAAGTCATCGTTGAGTATGTGGGAGCCATTATGGATCTCCAGATCCCGCTGATGGTTATTGATAGGAGATGTGTCTCTGTCATGTCTGCATATTCACGAACCGTAGGGTGACACACTTAAGGTTCGAAGTTGTTTTAAGTAGATATGGAATATGCGTTGGAGACCGAATGTTGTTCGGAGTCTCGGATTGGATTCGGGACATCACGAGGAGATCCGGAATGGTCCGGAGAATAAGATTCATATATTGGGGATCATTTTCTAAGTTAGGAAATGTTCCGGAGTGTTTGTATGGAGATTCTAGAAGGTTTCGGAATGTTCTGGAAGGTTCTAGAGGATTTCTTGGAGTTTGCTTGAAAACCAAGAAAGGGTCAAAGGAAACCTAGTGGGGCAAGACACGGATTCGTGGGGGAGGAGGACTCCTCCCCCCTTCCCACCGCCGGCCATAGGAGGGGAGTCCTACTAGGACTCCCCCTCCCCAGGCGCGCCTCCCCCCCTTAAATAGAAGGGCAGGGGCGCCCCCTCTTGGCCCTCTCCCATAACACCCAATCTCTGTCGCCTCTCTCCTCCACCTTTCTTCTGCACAGGCATAGGCGAAGCCCTGCAGAATTCTCTACTCCACCACCACCACCACGCCGTCGTGCTGCTGGGATTCCATGGAGAAGATCTACTACCTCCGCTGCTCGCTGGAACGAGGAGAGGAAGGTCTGCTTCAACTCCACACATGTGACCGACTGCGGAAGCGCTGCCCGAACGCGGCGCCGGAAGGATCGTCCACTTGACCGACTGCGGAAGCGCTGCCGGAACGCGACACCGGAAGGATCGTCCACACGATCTTGAGATCGGCAAGTGATCGACTACATCAACCACGAGATCTAATCTCGTTAACGCTTTCGGATCAACGAGGGTTAGTTCCTATCTATCTCGTTGCACATGTCTAATAGATTAGATCTTGGCTTTTATCTAGATTAGATCTGGGTTTTGTTCGTTCTTGCGGTAGAAAATTTTTGTTTTCCATGCTACGCACCCATCAGTGGTATCAGAGCCGTATCTATGCGTAGATCTGCTGCACGAGTAGAACACAATGTTTTTGTGGGCGTTGATGCTTTTGTTGTCGGTGTCTTAGCGTGTACTTTGCATATTGCGGCATGGTGGGATGAAGCGGCTCGGGCTAACATTACATGTCATCGCACATGAGACTTGCTCCACGCTTGACGTGCAACTTGCTTTGCACAAGTGGCTTTGCGGGTGTCTGTCTCTCCCACCATAGTTAAGATTCAATTTACAATGAGCATCTGACAACACTTGTATCAACGTTGTGGTTCTTGTTCGTAGGTAAGATCGGTCTTATGCGAAAGCCCCAAACCACGTAAAACATGCAAAGAAAATTAGAGGCGTCTAACTTGTTTTTGCAGGGGTTTTGTGATGTGATATGGCCATCATGTGATTATGATTGTATTTGATGTATGCAATGATCCTTGTTGTAATATGGCAACCGGCAGGAGCCTAATGGTTGTCTTTTAATTCTGTTAAGACTTGCGTGTCTATTCATCTTGTAATAGCTTTATTCCAAGTAGTTGTAATAGTTAGTAGTGATGATGGACAACCATGAAGCGGCGCCACTGACCTTGACGCAATGCTGGTGATGATGGAGATCATGTTCGTGCTTTGGAGATGGAGATCAAAGGCGCAAGAAGAACGGGCCATATCATATCACACTTATTATGAATTGCCTGTGATGTTAATCCTTTATGCATCTTGTATTGCTTAGATCGTGACGGTAGCATTATAAGATGATCCCTCTCACTAAATATCAAGTAATAAAGTGTTCGTCCTTAGTTGGCACCGTTGCTAAGACTCGTCGTTTCGAAGCATCTCGTGATGATCGGGTGTGATAGACTCTACGTGTGCATACAACGGGTGCAAGCCAGATTTGCACATGCGGAAACTAAGGTTAACCTTGACGAGCCTAGCATGTACAGACATGGTCTTGGAACACGGAATACCGAAAGGTAAAGCATGAGTCGTATGGATGATATGATGAACATGTAGATTGTTCGCCTTTAAAGCTACATCATCTCACGTGATGATCGGACTTGGTGTAGTGGATTTGGTTCGTGTAATCACTAAAACAACTCGAGGGATGTTGTTTTGAGTGGGAGTTCGTTTGTAATTTGGATTAGTCGAACTCAATTTATCATAAACACAATCAAAGTGAATTTGCATAGTTTGTTGTAGTCATTGGCATCCGTTCACCACCTTACGCTTAGTTATAGTTGAGATAGTGGAACTATAGAAATTCTGGATATTTACTTTACGAACTAGTATCGTATTGTTTTGAATGTCAATTTAAAGTTTATAAGTCCTATTGCAAACTTTCAGCAAACTCTATTTACTCCATGAAGTTTAATAAGTAGTATTAAATCAAGAGTAAGAATTCCAATGTTAGTATCTAAAGTATCATGTTTGCCTCCATGATTCTTGATACTCAAAAGATTGTTTTTAATATCAAGTTTATCTAAGAGTTGGAAGCAATGTTTCAGAAACAATCATATGTGAAAGGTATTGCGATATCTAAAACAATATGTTAGTTACAACATGATAGAGTATACGTCCTCATATTTGATGAGAATTTGTGAAGGTTGGAGACGCTAGTCGTCCTAATCCTCCAAAAGGTTTTGAAAAAGAAACATTATACTCGCAATTCACCTTTATAAGCTATAGCAGCTTTATCATGAAAGTTGTCATGATAAGGATGAATAGAAGATGTAAGTAAAATGTTTACTACACTAAAAGATTACTAAAGAATGGAATTTTGAAAGAATGCCAAACATTTGATGAAGGTGATCCACTTCAAAGTGCAAGTCCAAAGGTATTGGTATGTGACTATACACACTTTGTACTATGTGTCATGTGAATGACACCACTGTTGATGTTGATAGATTCTTTTAAAAGAAAAGGAATTGCTGAAAGAAAATCTATAAAAATATTTGGCAGAAATTATAAGGTTGGAGATGTCCAACGTGGGCATATAGAAGATATACATGTTATGGTTGTATTCCTTGCTTGTTAAACAATGTGGTTCTGAGGTATTGGATACCGAATTGGTTGGTATGAAGTGTCATACAGGACAACACAATTCATGAACTGCAATGGCCTAAGTAACTAGCAAGAGAATATGTGATGATGTTCATCGAAAACAAACAAAGGGTTGTTGTGTTGCTCGTTAACATCAAAGCTTGCCTTCAAGATTTGTTTCAATAATTGTTATTTTGGTCAGGTATTATGACGACAAAAGGTTGTTCAAATAATTGCCGTATTCCATAAAGGATGGATGAACTTTTACAAGTCTTGTGGGAGAAATCACATCCATAAACACTATTGCTAAAATGTCGCAAGACAAATGATTAAAAGATCACTTATGAAGTGACATCATTGTTTAAATTATATTTGAAAGAAAACTTGAAGAAACTCCATGTTGATGGAATTTTGGAGTTTTTGATTTTGATCAATTGACGCATGTGAGACTTTCATCGAGATAATTAAAACTCCGTTCGTAGGCCAAAAGAGGAACGGACGACTAACTGATTGGAATTTGTACATATTGATGTATATAGTCCATTATGTGTAGTCGTGGGCGATGGATTTCAACTTCATATGCTTTCTCCGAAGATTTGAGTGAGTATATGTATGTACTTACTCAATAAGGAAGAAGTATGAAACATTTGAAAAATGTTCAAAGACTTTCAAGATGAAGTGGAAAATCATTGTAACAAGAAAATAAAAGATTTTATGATTGGATCATAAAGAAAGATGTTTGAGTTACAAGTTTAGCAAAACACCTAAGATTTGAGGAATCGTTCCATGGATTTGCATTTCCCAAAACACCATAGGAGTATGGAGTGTTCAAGATATGTAATGAAACCTTGTTTGACATGGTAAGATCAAGGGTGTCATTTATAAAACTGCCATTATGTTTTAAAGATTGAAGCTTTAGAGACTACCGCTTTTACACTGAAAAGAGCACCATCATGATCCGTTGAAATGACACCATATGAGTTATGGTTTGGGATAAAACCCGAATTGTCTTTTCTTAAATTTTGGTATGTTATGCATAAGTAAAATGTTTACAACCAAAGTCGGATAAGCACGTCTTTGTAGGTTATCCCAAAGAATTTGTTGGGAATTTCTCCATAACACCGAGGACAAAAGAGTTTGTTACTTGGAAAGTCAAGTTTCTTGAGAAGGAATTTTTCGTGAAAAGTTAAGTGGGAGGACAATTGAACTTTGATAAGGTTGTTGAACCTTAGCTATATGTGCTAAGTAGCGCAGCACCGGAAAGTGTCCCGGTGGCGGCCACAATGCTCATGGCTCTCGTGATTAGAAAAGGTGTGATCTCGGAGATTAGAGTTCCTATAGAACCGTGTGGGTCAGTAAGAATCAAATAGTAAGATTTGATAAGCAAGTCGTTATTGTTTTGACAATGATGAACCGACTACATGCAAAGAAGCAATGATGGGCCCTGACTCCATAAAATGACTAGAAGTCAAGGAATCCGTGATAGTATCCATACACGAGAAATCAAGTTTCTGAACTTTGAAGACCCTCCGGAAAGGCGTGAAGCCTATCGGTCGTGTTTGGATCTATAAAGAAATAGACATGGATGTTTCAAATCTATGAAATAGTCGACATGTCGGAAAGAGTTTACGACAATGTTCAAGGAATTGACTATGATAAGATTTGATCTTTCATAGCGATATTTAGTCTGGACGGATTAATGTAGCAACCACTACATATATTTTGGTATATGGTAGTTGAACAAACAAAACAAGTTCTTCTAATAGAATGGTTACCTAGGACGTGTACATGACACGATCCAAAGGGTTTTGTTAATTCAAAGGATGCTAAAAGAGTGTGCAAAACTTCAATGGTTGAAGTGAGCATCGCGGAATTGGAATCTTCATCGTGATGAAACCGTTAAAAGGTTTAATTTCATCAGAGACGATGAAGATGTTTGCATTTTGCAAGAAATTAAGTGGGAGCGCTAATACATATTTCTAATACATTATGTGAAAGACATATTGTTGATTAGAAATAATGTATTTTTTATTGACACAGGTTAAGAATTTCATTTCGATGAAAGACTTAGGCATAAACCAAGAATTAGGCATCAATGTCTATATGAATAGATTGAGGCGCTAATATGGTTTTGCCAAATGTACATAGATAAGATGTTGAATGAGTTCAATACGGAAACAACAAGAAAGGTTCTTGACGCACAGAAAGGACTAAATCAAGATTCGAGTGTGTTGACACGAGATTCAAGTGTTTTGACACTTGGTGAAATCACAAGAATATTTTGATCAATCATTATTTGAGATGTACACATCCAGATATGTCCTATGCTCTAAATGTTATGAGCATATACCAGAATGATTCATAAGATGATCATTGGACAATAGTAAAGATATTCTTATGATCTTTGGAAGAACTAAGAATATATCATGTATAAGTGACAAATAGTTAAAGGTAGTTAATTGTAAAGTGTTACATTGATACTAGTTTTGTCACAAGATACAAAAATTAAATTTATCTCAATTTAGACTATGGGTGGCACAATATAATGGAAAGGATGTTCCATGATGGATTTGGATGAGTTCCAAAGTTGAGATATTGTGACGGATACTACAACAAAAGGCTAAGTATATGAACTGCTATAGTAGCAGCAAAGGAGGGCATTTGTGTTAAGTAGTTTGTTATCAAACTAGGTGTGGTTCAAAGTGGGCTGATACTATGAAGATATATTGTGTGACAATAATATCAACATATTTTGAGCCGAAGGAACTGAAGGTCTCACCAAAGGACCAAATTTATACAATGCCATCTCATTAGAGAATGAGTAATGCGTAGAGACGAAAGGACATGCAAATACACACGAACCTGGAAGTGTCGGATCTGAAGATTATGTTTATCACTAGCAATAGTGTCTATACAACACCAGAAAGCCATAGGTGTTGAATGCACAAGTTTTTAACTAGATTATTGACTCTAGTGCAAGTGGGAGACTGTTGGAGATATGCCCAAGAGGCAATAATAAAAGTGGTTATTATTATATCTTTATGTTTATGATAAATGTTTACATCTCATGCTATAATTGTATTAACCGGAAACATTAATACTTGTGTGTTTTGTAAACATAAAAGAGTCCCTAGTAAGCCTCTTGTTAAACTAGCTTGTTGATTAATGGATGATCATGGTTTCCTGATCATGGACATTGGATGTCGTTAATAACAAGATCATATCATTAGGAGAATGATGTGATGGACACACACCCGTAGTAAGCATAGCATAATATCAAGTCATTAAGTTCGTTTGCTATAAGCTTTAAAATACATAGTAACCTAATCCTTCGACCATGAGGTTATGTCAATCACCATCACCGGATGGGTACTTTGATGACGTCAAACACCGCTTCGTAACTGGGTGGTCATAAAGGTGTCATTGGGTATTCTGAAAGTATGTGTTGAAGCGCATGGACCAAGATTGGGATTTGTCCATCCATATGACAGATAGATATGCTCTGGGCCCTCTCGGTGGAATGTCATCTAGTTAGCTTGCAAGCATGTGACTAGGTCACAAGGGATGACATATCACGGAACGAGTAAAGAGTACTTATCAGTAACGAGGTAGAACTAGGTATGGAGATGCTGATGATCAAACCTCGGATAAGTATAGTATCGCGTGACAAAAGGAATTGGTTTCGTATGTAAATGGTTCAATCGATCACAAAGTCATCGTTGAGTATGTGGGAGCCATTATGGATCTCCAGATCCCGCTGATGGTTATTGATAGGAGATGTGTCTCTGTCATGTCTGCATATTCACGAACCGTAGGGTGACACACTTCAGGTTCGAAGTTGTTTTAAGTAGATATGGAATATGCGTTGGAGACCGAATGTTGTTCGGAGTCTCGGATTGGATTCGGGACATCACGAGGAGATCCGGAATGGTCCGGAGAATAAGATTCATATATTGGGGATCATTTTCTAAGTTAGGAAATGTTCCGGAGTGTTTGTATGGAGATTCTAGAAGGTTTCGGAATGTTCTGGAAGGTTCTAGAGGATTTCTTGGAGTTTGCTTGAAAACCAAGAAAGGGTCAAAGGAAACCTAGTGGGGCAAGACACGGATTCGTGGGGGAGGAGGACTCCTCCCCCCTTCCCACCGCCGGCCATAGGAGGGGAGTCCTACTAGGACTCCCCCTCCCCAGGCGCGCCTCCCCCCCTTAAATAGAAGGGCAGGGGCGCCCCCTCTTGGCCCTCTCCCATAACACCCAATCTATGCCGCCTCTCTCCTCCACCTTTCTTCTGCATAGGCATAGGCGAAGCCCTGCAGAATTCTCTACTCCACCACCACCACCACGCCGTCGTGCTGCTGGGATTCCATGGAGAAGATCTACTACCTCCGCTGCTCGCTGGAACGAGGAGAGGAAGGTCTGCTTCAACTCCACACATGTGACCGACTGCGGAAGCGCTGCCCGAACGCGGCGCCGGAAGGATCGTCCACTTGACCGACTGCAGAAGCGCTGCCGGAACGCGACGCCGGAAGGATCGTCCACACGATCTTGAGATCGGCAAGTGATCGACTACATCAACCACGAGATCTAATCTCGTTAACGCTTTCGGATCAACGAGGGTTAGTTCCTATCTATCTCGTTGCACATGGCTAATAGATTAGATCTTGGCTTTTATCTAAATTAGATCTGGGTTTTGTTCATTCTTGCGGTAGAAAATTTTTGTTTTCCATGCTACGCACCCATCAATAATTCACCAGAGAGGTTCTGGAGCTCCAAAAATTATTTCCTTGTCTGGTTAGATAGGGATTGATGTACTTGTTCACTGAGAGTTGGAATCAGGTCAAGATAATTACCAGAATGCTCTCAGGAATTTCCCAAAGGCAGTTCTGTACACAACTTGTCTTTTTCACCAGATTAAATCTACAGGAGATTTTGATTTGATTCCAAGGACACATGGTAGGTACTTGCAATACCTTTCCGTATAAATTGGAATCAATATTTTTGGATTAGCAGAACTACTGTAGTGAATTAAGAGGTTAATAAACCATGCACAGAATAGTTTAATTCATAGAAAAATATCCAAGGCTCAATAAATCATGAGCTCCTGGAGTTGGATAGGCCTTAGTGTACCACATCCAAGATAATTGGACTTGGGTCAATTGGACTCATTATTTGGTCTAGGGAACTTTCTAAATTCAGAACAGAAGGTATTTTGTTATTTTTACCAAGGGAAAACTAATGTTCACCTTGGCATGAGGCCAAGGTCCAGAGATGGGTACAAGTAGTACCTTCCAGAGGGAATTGGGTTTACTCCATTTGGAGTGGTACAATTCCCTGAGGAAATTATTTGCTAAAAAGGATACTTTCTAGTATAATTATTAATCTAACACAATAAATGCTAATCTGGCCATAGGAGTTGGTCTGCATGTTAGAGAAGTTATCAAGGAGCAGGTACAAGAAAAGATCTAGGCTGAAACTTGTATTTTTCATTTTCCATTTGATTTAATTTGAGCTATAAGAAAACATGCAGGAAAAAAAATGAAAAAGAATTTAGCAGGGGAGGGGAAAAAAGAGCTCAACTCACCAGGTCCAGGCAGATCCGCAACGGGCTGGCCCAACTACTACCGCGCGCAGGCGGGAGATGAAATTTCGAAGCACCGGGGTGGGGCCCGCCTGTAGGTGACCGAGGGGAGTGAAGGGGTACCGGGGAAAGGGGGTCGTCAGATGAAATCGTGATGGACGGCCCAGGGTGCTTCTTCTACCTCTGGCGATGGCGAGACAGAGGGAAACCCTAGAGACAGCGGGGATCGGTCGGGAAGGGCTTGTCGAGGCACGCCGGCACCGGGAAGGGGCGGAGGAGACGCGGTACTTCATGTCGGTTTTGGAGAGGGGCGGTAGTCGAGGGTTCAGTTCCTGAAGAAGAGCTGTGCGCGGGGATGGCAGGAGTGCGCTCGGGATCTCGTCGACACACCACCGGGGCGTCTGCATGTCGAAGGGGAGGTTGTGGAGGGGGTACAGAGGCGTTCCTTGGTACCGAAGAGGGATCTGCGGGGCCATAGTGCTGCTGGTGTTTGGTCCCGACGACGGGCTTCACCACGTCCATGCAGCGGTTGCGGCTCCTTTGGTGTTGCTGCATGCAAGGAAAGGCAGGGAGGATGGATAAGAATAGGGCAATAATAGTTGTCCCAGGGAGAGGAGCAGAGGCGAAACCTTGTAGAGGGCAGGGGCTTTATTCTTTCTTGCAAACCGAGAGGAGAGGCTCTCCTTTCTTAGGGAGGATAAGATCAAGGGAGGGAGCGGGGGCTCGTGGAGGTGAGGCTCAGGTGGTCTGAGAGAGAAATGAGGGAGCAGGGGATGGGTGGAAGGTCTCTGGCCTCTTTAACAAGGAGGGGGTTTGGTGTAGGGTGCACCAACTGCACACATGGTCATGTTTGGTCCATGGCCTTTCCATTGGCTGCTAGGGGTGGTGGGTGGTCGTGCTAGAGCCTGGTTACAGCTGGGAGATAGAGAAGGCTGGAGGTGGCTGCTTTATTGAATAAGAAAGAGGGGAGACAAGACATGTCCATGGTCTCCTTCAAAGCCAAGCACAAAGGACAAGAATAAGGGTGTTGCTACAGTGTATTGGTACAGTAGCTCGACCAGGGGAGTGTCCTGGTGCATAGGAGTAGTGGAGAGCATGTTTGGATGAGGGTTGATGGAGTATTTGTGCAAGGTTGTCATATATCCCAATTTGTCATTCTTGATGATCATTAAGGAAGTCTCAGTTCTTGATCTTAGCAACATGAGGTAAAGGTGCTGGGAGGTAGATGAGGTCAAGATACACCTCCATGAATTTATTGAGATTTTTTAGATGATTTTTAGTGCAGTTTTGATCAATTATTAAGAAAGTGCAGAAGTGGTTTATAGAAGCTGATTTGATAATTTTACATTGGACATGGTTGGTTGTTTGTCTGATATGGTCCCAAATGTGAAGATACACTTAGGGGAATTTTCTCAAGATTTATTGGAGGTTAAAAGTATTTAAAACATTTATTATTCCAATTCAGCCATTTAAGAAAATAGGCGAAAAGAAATAATAAGACCCTTCAAAAATATTTATTTTTTTAAGGGGGAGGATGGGGTATGGTATGTGGGTCTCAATTGAGCCAAAACTTGGGGAAGTGTTTTGGCAAAAACCAAACTTTCCTTTATGGAAGTAGTTTTGGGGATTTTGACTATTAAAGAGATTTATTAGACTTGGAGCCATAATAATTATGGAGAATTATTGGTAAATATTGATGATCAGAGTAGAGGATGTAGACAAGGTGTAGAAAGCATTTGCAACCTTGTGATTGGAGATTACCAGTTGATTTTGGTGAAAACTAGAGATTTAAGGATCTTGGGTAAGGTTGTTTTCATGCCACCAAAACCTTGTTGGATCTTGGAGATCAGAGCTCCCCTTGGGGCATGGGACATATGGATGGATAGACCAATTTATGTAGATTGCAAAGGTGTAGAGTTTTGAGCTTGATCCTGCTTGAGCTCACCAAGACAGGCTTTCAAACTTTGAATGAAATAAGCCTGCCAAAGCATATTATCAACTAGCCTTCAAAACCTTGTGGTTTTGAGTAGCACAAGCATCCACTTGGAACAAGTGAAGTAGATGCTGATAGACTTATATTAGTAGAACACAACCATGCAAATAGTTGGTCCAAGGAGGTTTGTATGGTGGTGTGAGCTTCTAGCAAAGTTGGCATGATGACTAGATTTGCAGGAAAAGTTATTTTCTTGCCTGCAAAACAATCGAGAACAAGTGGGTTGTTGGATGATCTAACCAAGCGAAAGAGTGGGCCTTGGTACTCCTTAGGATGCTTAACAAGATGGTTCAAGTGCATTACCAAAAATGCACAAGGCTTGAGAAAGGGAGTCATCCAAAAAGGTGATATTGGGAATAGTTTCCCAGACTTAGCCAATTTGGCAGATTTAGGGTTTTTGACTAGAATGTGGGTGGTGATGATTTGGATGGGTTGCAAGGTACCCAAGCATCATCAAGGGGATTATGTTTAAATGTAGATTCAGTAGGAAGTATCCATGCTTGATAGTGGTCTTCATTGACTTGGAAGCTTCTAGAAGGGATATCTTCAGAATTGATCTGGTTAAGGGTTTTAGGTGATCACCTAGTGGCTAGAGATTAAATCCATATTGTAATCCTTTTTAGGATTTGGTGATCCTATAGTATCTTGATCCTAAAGGATGAGCTCCTAGAGTAGCTCATACTACTTCCTAAGCAAACAAGTCAAACAGCAGATCAAGGCAACTCATCTTACAAACAAATCAATTACTACTAGGGTTACCACCAACGTTAGCTTGAGGTAAGGATGGGTATTTTGGAAACAGGTTGGAGTTTGAACAAGGTAAGGTCCTTGGTATCTCTACCGATAGTAGAGTTCAAATTCTTCATAAAAAGGTTTGGTTAAACCTAGAGATGAGAGTAGTAGAAGGTTTTGTCTTGAAAACATAAGGAGATTATATTATATATCTCTCCATAGTTTTGTCAATAGAAGATACCAAAATAGCTTTGGTTACATAAGCATCTTGGCTCCTGTTTTGAAATGCCCAAACATTTGAGAATATGTAAAATGAGCCAAGATAGTTTTGTTAAATAGCTTTTGTCAACTGATGGTGAGATAAGGAGTATCATCTAATACACATTCTCATGCATACGCATATCCAAACAACAAGCAAACACTTCAGCATTAAACAGGAAAAAGTTTTTATTCCCCCTGATTTTTGCATTCTGAACAACTAATCAGGGTTTCCGAAATTGGGATGTTACAGCTGCTCTACTTAGCACATATATCTAAGGTTCAATAACCTTATCAAAGTTCTATTGTCCTCCGACTTAACTTTATGGTGTTGATACCTTCGATCCGGATTCATGTATGTAGTATAATAGCTTTTTCCCTAGAAGACGTAGATTTAATCGAACCTCGGAAAGCACTGCTAAAAGGTAATAAAAAAGGACATGTCTACAAGAGTTTGTTTGTTTTTTTTACCTAAGTTGACCGAACCAATATAGTTTAATTTATAACTAGTTTGAATCAATGGATGGAGATAGGCCAAGGTTGAAGATCCACCTGTAGCTGCACATCAAATGGGATAAATGATAATAATAAGCATAGTCATGTATAATATTTGTATTGAGATAATATTTTGTGGGAAACACATCCTAATATTATAGAGCCCCCGTGATGCAGCGGGCATAGCAATAGACTTTTAATCCAACCGAGGGTACACCAAAGCCACGGTGTCAGGGGGATGACCTCTGGGTACCCCAACCTGGCAAGCAATACAGCAGTCGGATCGTGTCCGGCTGGCCAAGCGTAGCCGGACAAGGCAAGTCAAGCCGGCTACCGTGAGGTAGCCGGAGCGGCAGGAAGCAGCCGGCTACAGCAGCGTAGCCAGAACCAATCAAGAGGACAGGGCGACATGCGGGATAGTGCGTAGTACGCCATGTACGACAACAAGACTAGCAACTACTCGGCCATACCGAAGACTTTGCGGGGATGACGCAGGAACAGTGGCCCGGTGCTGACGATAGGCTCGCACGGCGTTCACTGTGCCCACGACAGCCATACCGCTCGTACTCTGATGGGACATGGTTGTACCGGATACTATAGATGACCAGCCGGCTGGGGGCCACCCGTGGGGCCCGCTAGTCGGACTGGCCAAAGAGACCGTTGCCTCTCTACCTATATAAGGAGAGGCAAGCCCTTAGTAGAAAGGGTTGGTCATTGTGCATTTAAGACAATTAGCTAGAGAATACAGCTCGAGGAGCACTTATAGCTCGTATATCGCTCATAGTCAGATTGGCAGGAGTAGGAGTTTTACCTCACCACGAGGGCTCCGAACCTGGGTACTTCTTGCATCTAGCTACGCTCGCTTGTATCCAATCCCGCCTGCAGACGCCGTCGATAGCTTCCTTGCTAGTCCCCACACCTCTATGTAACCTTCTTAGGTACTGTCGTTCCCAATACAATGACAGTTGGCGCCCACCGTGGGGTTGATGGCTTCGACCGGAGTCACGTTCCGCACGGGACCCCGCACTTCAGCCGGTGAGCGCGTGGCCTCCGGCCTGGTGCTCACGCTCGGCAAATTTGACTGTGTCATCGACAACGCTTCCTGCTTCGCCAGAACCACCTTCCCGGCGAACGGCTCCATCCTCCTCTTCGGCGACCTCTCCGTCTACGTCACCATCATTCCGGAGCGTTTCCCTAGGGAGATCGTCTCCATCGCAGAGCTGCCACATCCGGGCAGCGGTGCCTCCGTTGCTTCTTGCGGCGTCAGGGTCATGATGGCCGGCTCCAGTTCTCACCCCCGCTAGCCGTGGAAGCAGGGCGCGGACGAGGGCAGAACCTCTGCGCCTCCGCAGCCTTGGAATCTGATGGAGGAGGCCATTGATTGTCTCCTGACGCCGGTTAACCTCGGGGACAACCCAGAGGAGGCGGAAGCCAACTTCGCCATGGAGAGACAACTTCTCCTCCAGGAGGCCATAGAGTTGGCGGCAACCCGCAAGCAACTCGAGATCACCCGGTGTGAGTACGACCGCGTTCACGGCTTCACTCCCGCTATCGCGGAGCCGAGCCGGCATGGTGCGACGTCGGGGTGGAGAGCTAGGCGGAAGGATGGAAAAGGATGGGGAACCGGATCCCATGCCCGCTCTCATCCGGCCCACCTACAGCACGCCCATCAAGAATCTACGCGTAGCCCGCGCCGCAGCGGAAGAGCTGCCCAACTTGGAGGGCGAGGAGCGAACCCGCCAGCACGCTTGGGTGCAGGAGCTCCTCCGTATAGCAGACGAGCAGGCTGATGCCAACCGGCAGATGCAGGAGGACCCCAACTACTCCAAGGGGAGCATGCCACCCGCCAATAGCAAGGGCGCGCCTCGCGACACCCAACAGGCATCCTCCCCTCAGCCGGCTAAGGCCCGCAGCAAGCGCCGCAGCTCTGGCAACAAGGGTCAGCCGCGCCAGGAGCAAACGGTGAACAGCAACCCACCGCCTCCCCCTCCACCAACCGGAGCACCAAGACCCGCCGGTTCCCGTCTCTCGGGCCGGGTGGGAGCGCCCAACCCGGATCGTCCGGATGCCCGTGACCACGTCGAGCTCCTCGCTCAAGCCCGCATCACGGAGGAAGAAGACTCTACCGGACCGGTTTGTTCCAGACCCCGCATCCGGAACGAGCTGTTTCCGGATAAGTTCACCCTGCCCAGGGACACCCCCAAGTACGATAGCAGCATGAAGCCGGAAGATTGGCCGACCGACTATGCTACGGTAGTCGGCATCGCCCATGGGAACAAGCGCATAGTTGTGCGCTACGTCCCCCTCATGCTAACCGGGTTGGCAAGGACATGGCTCAATAGCCTTGCACCCAATAGCATCAACGCCTAGCCGGACTTCGAGAAGGTGTTCGTCCGCAACTTCAATAGCACGTACAAGCGTCCGGGACGCCCACACGACCTGGCCTTGTGCCTCCAGGGCGACCGCGAGACCGACCGCGAGTACCTCGCCAAGTGGACGGAGCTATGCAACACTTGCGAGGGCATCTTGGAGAGCCAGGCCATTAGTTTCTTCATCGAGGGATGCTGAGAAGGCACCATGCTTCGCCACCGGCTACTATGTGACGAGCCGAAAACCATGGCGGATCTCATGACGGTAGCGGACCAGTACGCCACGGCGGATGCCGCCATGAAGAAGCCCCTCCGAGTAAATGTTGACGGGCGTCCGACTCCTACAGAGCCGGCTCGTGACTGTTTGAGCAATCCGGCTGGAGAAGCCGGATCCTCCAGGCACCACGGCAATGACAACCGGTTCCATGGGGACCGCCAAGCCTGATAGCAGAAGCCCTGCTATCACGCGCGGCAGGTCAATGCTGTGGAGGGTGCGCCCGATGCACCAGCTAACGATGCAAGAAGGCAGAAGTCGTGGCTCACCTTCGAGCAGATGTTTGACGGCCCGTGCAAGTGGCATAGCGGTGCCTTCCAACCAGCTACGCACACCACCCGGAACTGCAGCTGGACTCGCTAGCTAAAAGACCAGGGCAACTAGCACCGTCTCCCCCCGCCCCCTCATGGTGGACCACCACCATCGAGTAGGGGAGCCGGCAATGATGGTAATGGCGGCAACGGCGACAACAACAACAATGGCTACCCCCAGTCGCTCGCCGCCTACCACATCTTCGAGACGGAGCTGGACGACAAGCACATCTGCAGGCGACGCTCCAAGGAGGTCAACGCCATCGTCTCTCCGGTCCCCTAGTACCTGAACTGGTCGGAAACCCCCATCACCTGGAGCCGAGAAGACCAGCCGGAGCAGCTGTCGACTCCCAGGGGCTACGCCATGGTGCTCGACCCCCTCATTGTCTCCAACGAGCGCACCTGCCGTTTTTGTCGCGTCCTCATCAACGGAGGCAGCAGCCTCAACCTCATCTACCGGTCTTTGCTGGAGAAGCTGGGCATTCACGAATGCGACCTGCGCTCGACTACCACAATGTTCCACGGCGTATTGCCGGGACCGGCTTGCGCCCCGCTGGGTAAAATCCATCTGGACGTCATCTCCGGGACCGAGGAGAACTTCCACCGCGAGCCGATCTGGTTCGAGGTGGTAAACCTGATGAGCTCCTACCACGCTCTCCTCGGGCGCCCCGCCCTCGCCAAATTCATGGCCGTCCCCCACTACACATACCTCAAGACGAAGATGCCGGGACCCAACGGCATGATCACCATCGCCGGCTGCTTCAGGCGGTCAATGGAGTCTGCCTCAGCCGGTGCCAAACTGACAGAGGCCCTCATCATAGCCGAAGACAAGCACGTGATCATGCGCAACGTGGCCATGGCCCAACAAGACATGCCGACTAGCAGCAAGCTGGCTGGAGAAAGAGCTTTCTAGCCGGCAAAGGAGACGAAGAGGATCCTGCTCGACCCCTCTGACCTGACCAAGTTCGTCACCATTGGTGCCAACTTGGACAGCAAATAGGAAGGCGCGCTCGTCAACTTCCTACGTGAGAATCGGGACATCTTCGCATGGTCACCCAAGGACATGCCAGGTGTATCGAGGGAGTTCGTCGAGCACTCACTACATGTGCGGCCGGATGCCAAGCCGGTAAAGCAACCTCTACGCCGGTTCGCAGAGGAGAAGAGGAAGATTATCGGTGACGAGATCACCTGCCTCCTAGCAGCCGGGTTCATCATGGAAGTGTACCACCCGGACTGGCTGGCAAACCCCATCCTGGTGTTGAAGAAGAACAAGACCTGGCGTATGTGTATCGACTACACCAGCATGAACAAGGCGTGCCCGAAAGATCCATTCGCATTGCCTCGTATCGATCAAGTCATCGATTCCATGGCCGGCTGCGATTTGTTGTCTTTTCAAGATTCCTATTCTAGTTACAATCAGATCTGGTTAAACCCGGCCGACCAGATTAACACATCATTTATCACCCCCTACGGGGCTTTCTGCTATGTAACCATGCCTTTCGGTCTAAAGAATGCAGGCGCTACCTATCAGTGCTGCATGCAGAAGTGCTTGCACTCACAGATTGGCCGAAACGTGCACGCCTATGTGGACGATGTGGTCATCAAGACCAAGGCGAAGCGCACCCTCCTCAAATACCTAGGAGAGACATTCGGCAACCTCCGACAGTACCAGATGAAGCTGAACCTAGAGAAATGCGTCTTCGGAGTCCCATCCAGCCAGCTACTCGGTTTCCTCGTATCGCAACGAGGGATCGAGGCAAATTCGGAGAAGATTGCAGCCATCGAGAGGATGCAGCCGCCTAGGAGCCTGCTTGGAGTCTAGAAGTTCACCGGATGCCTGGCTTCCCTCGGTCGTTTCGTCAGCCGGCTGGGGGAGAGGGCACTCCCGTTGTACCAGCTAATGAAGAAAACGGACAAGTTCTCCTAGACCTCGCAAGCCGACGCCGCATTTCATGACCTCAAGCGCATGCTGTCCACAGCGCCGGTTCTAGCCACGCCGGCTAGCAAGGAGCAGATGTTGCTCTATATATCAGCCATCAGCCGGGTCGTCAGCGTCGTCCTGGTGGTGGAGTGCCCCGAGGAAGGGAAGGCTCAGCCGGTTCAGAGGCCCGTCTACTACATCAACGAGGTTCTCTCCCTCTCCAAGCAGAACTGCCCCCACTACCAGAAGATGTGTTATGGCGTGTACCTGGCATGCAAGAAGCTCAAGCACTACTTTTAGGAGCATCCAATTAAGGTCGTGTGCACTGCACCCCTTTCAGAAATCATCTGCAACAAGGACACCACCGGCCGAGTTGCCAAGTGGGCCATCGAGCTTGTCGCCTACTCCATCCAGTACGAGCCCTGGCTCAAGATCAAGTCGCAGGCGCTGGTGGACTTCCTCGTTGACTGGGCCGAGACCCAATACCTCCCACCGGTTTCGGATTTGGACCATTAGAGGATGCACTTTGACGGATCGAAGATGCTCGGGGGCTTGGGACCCGTCATCATGCTCACCTCGCCCAAAGGAGACCGGCTGGAGTATGTCCTGCAGATCCACTTCAAGGCCTCCAACAACATAGCCAAATACGAGGCACTGGCGCACGGCCTCCGACTAGCCAGAGAAATCGTTGTCAACCGGATCCTTTGCTTCAGCGATTCAGATCTAGTGGTGAAACAGGTATCCGGAGAGTGGGACCCCCGTGATGCAAATATGGCTCTCTACCGGTTCCACATACAGAAGCTCAACGCCTGCTTCGACGGGTGTGAATTCCACCACGTCCCTCATACCAACAACAAGGCAGTCGATTCGCTCGCACGAATCGGATCCACCCGGCAAGTGATCCCGCCTGGGGTCTCCTTGGAGCACCTGCGCAAGCCCTCCATCAACCCGTCACCCGAGTCGGATTCCATCATATGGGCAGGGAGCGCTCCGGTTGATGGGATGGAAGCCGCAGAGCCGACAGAACCTCCAAAGAAGAAGTCCCGTGCCAACTCCGGCAAGTCCATACCCTCCGGCTCGCAAGACCCGGGAGCTGCCGACTCATCAAGCGGCTTGGGGGCTGCCGTTCCGGGTACCTCACCTGGACGACCATCAACCGGAAAGCGGAAGCATCCTCGTCATCCGGGAAATACCATCCTGGGCACAGCCCTTCATGAACTACATCGCCAACGGGGAGCTTCCGGATGACGAGGTGGAGGCCAGGCAAATCCAGCGTCGCGCGCACACGTACACCATCATCAACAAAGAATTGTACAAGCGCAGCATATCCGGCATCTTCCAAAGGTGTGTCGACATGGACATAGGCTACCGGCTGCTCAAGGACATCCACCAGGGCGAGTGCGGGCACCACGCTTTGTCAAGGGCAATAGTCTCCAAGGCGTTTCGCCATGGTTTATATTGGCCCACCGCCCTCGAGGACGCCGAACAGCTAGTCCGCGCGTGCAATGTGTGCCAGTGCTTCGGGCAGCTCAGGCATATACCGACTTTGGTGCTCAAGACCATACCGATCACCTGGCCCTTCACTGTTTGGGGCCCCGACATGGTCGGTCCCTTCAAGAGGGCACACGCAGGCATGACCAATCTGCTGGTGGCGGTGGACAAATTTACAAAGTGGATCGAGGCTAAGCCCATCCAGAAGCTGCACGGGGCGACAGTCGTCACCTTCTTCACCGACATCATCAACCGGTTCGGCTACCACAACAGCATCATCACCGACAACAGCACGGACTTCGCCAAGGGGCCTTCGCCCGGTTCTGCAGCAACAAGGGCATCCGGCTGGACCTTGCTTCCGTCGCACACCCGTAGTTCAACGGGCAAGTCGAAAGGGCAAATGGCTTAGTGCTAGCTGGCTTCAAGCCACACCTCATTGAGTCATTGGAGCGGTCGCCCGGATGCTGGATCGAGGGGCTTCCGGCTATGTTGTGGAGCCTCCGCACCTCGCCGAATAGATCAGCCGGCTACACCCTGTTCTTCCACCGATCAGAAGCCGTCCTCTCCGCAGATATCGAGTTTAACTCTCCACGCAAGCTCCTCTACGATGAAAAGGCCAACCAAGAGGCACGGGAAGATGGTGTGGACCTCCTCAAGGAGGCCCGCGAGCTGGCATTGTCCAGATCGGCCTTGTACCAGCAACACCTATGCCACTACCATTCAGGCCGGATCCGCCCTGTCGCGTTCCGCGAGGGCGACCTGGTCCTCCGGCTGGTGCAGGACACGAAGGGCATGCACAAGCTGTCTCCACCCTGGGAGGGTCCCTTCATCATCAGCCGGGCGCTGCCCAACGACTCCTACTACCTCATCGACGTGCAGCAGCCGCGCAAGAACAAGATGGACAAGTCAGATGAGGAGACCAAGCATCCCTGGAATGCGGCCTTGCTGCGCCCATTTTACACCTAGTCACCAGACAGTGTATGTATCCCGCAAACCCTATGAATGAAAATGCAAACCCCTACGAGATGCTCGGGGGCTCCTTGCTAGAAATGTGTTTGCATCTGTTTTCTGGTTCAGATTTTCCGGCTCTGGCAACCCCTACCCGGGGGTTTGCTGGCTGGCCCGACCTGCTAAGTCAATGAACCGACTGAGTAGTGTGCGATGATGTCAGAGGCCTACTCTTCGTCTCAGCTACAGACCGCAACCCGGCTGTCCGGCTAGCAAGAGAAAAAGCCCGAGGCATCCCACATGAAAAACTGGGAGGAGATGCGACAGATCGGGCGTCCCGGCCTCGCAACTAGCTTAAGACAATCCAGCTGCTAAGCCGTTAGTACCGTGCACAATGTACTGTCAGCTCCCCTTCGATTCTTGCTACAGACCGCAACCCGGCTGCCCGGCAAGGACGCAGCGAAAACAGCAGAGCACACAGGAAAGTGGCTAAGTGTCCAGAAAGGCACGAGCTAGTTTTCAAAAAATAAATCCGCCTTCCGGCTACAGTTTAGCAGACTAACCTATTAACGGGTGAGAATATATGTGTACGTATATATTTTTGTACGACTACTTTGAGTCAGAATTCAGGAAGAAAAGAAGAACAAGATTCGAAGTCCTTGCCTTCATCAGCGCTCCGAATCTCGGGGGCTACACCCACTGGGTGCGCTCGTGCGCCCCCAGTGGAATCTTGTAGTTTCCCGACCGGCTAAGGGCGTTTAGCTGGATATTTGGAGCCCAGGTGAGGGCAAGGGCAGGAGCAAGAGAATAGGAAGATTCGAAGTACCTGGCTATGCCAGCCACTCCGAATCTTGGGGGCTACACCCAGTGGGTGCGCTTGCGCGCCCCCACTGGAATGTTAGTTCCCCCGGCTGCAAGCGTTCCGCCAGCGGAGGCAACCGACTAAGATGCATCTAGTCGGATGAAGCTAGAGGACTTGAGGAAAGAAAGAAGATTCGAAGTACCTGGCTATGCCAGCTACTCCGAATCTCAGAGGCTACACCCAGTGGGTGCGCTGGCGCGCCCCCACTGGAATTGCAGTTCCCCCGGCTAAAGGCGTTCAGCCGAGCGAAGTCAGCCGGACAAAGTCAGTCGGCGAAATATTGAAAGAACATAAAAGCAACACAAGTTGAAAGCAAGCCAGGACGAGTCAGACTAGCATTAAAAAGGAAAAAGGAGATGAAGCTCCCATGAGTTTACCCGGCGCCAGAAGCGGCCGGTACAGATAGACAAGGTTTTCAAGCAAAACAAGATAAACAAATACACCCGGCATCCAAGGGTCATAGCTAAACGGCGTGTCCCTTGCCATGCGGAGTGCCTTGGCTGGCAGCAGTCTCAGGCGGTGGTGGAGGCGCTACGGCCGATCCGATTCCGGCATCGCCAGCAGCCGGCTGCGTCGAGGCTTCCGCATCCGGAGTGCCGGCGGACTCTGAGTCGGTGAGCACCTCATCGGGATCCACATAGTCAGTAATCTTGATGGCGGAGGCCCGGAGCTCCGGATGGGCCTGGCGGATGGCGGCAGGGTCGGCGCCGGCACGGAAACCCCCGTCGATCTTCTCGACGCGGGTGTCCTTGTACCACGAGAGCATGAGGGCCATGGCCATCTCCGCTCCGGCTCGCGCCACCAAGTCTCGCAGTCGGTCCACGGCAGCCGGCACCTCTCCCACCTTCGCGGCTAGCTGCGCCATCGTCTCCGGGACAGGAGAGTCCGGCCACAGGAAGGAGAAGACGGCCTGCGCCGCCTGGCAAAGCTTGGCAGCTTCCTCGCCGAGAAGGACGACGAGCTCCTGGGTTGTTGGCTGCGCTCCCGGCCAGTTCTCCAGCAACCGGTTGTAGGCCAGCAGGTCTATGCCGGGATAAAAAGCTGTCAAAAAAAGATAGTCAGATCCGGCTACCAGATCCGGAAAGACAGGAGAAGACGGAAAAGGGAGCTTACCCTTGGCCGTGTGCCCAACTTGCATCAGCTCATCCACCAGGGCCTTTTCCTTCGCTGCCAACCGCTTGATTTCCTTCTCTTGGTCCTTGTTCTGGGCCTCGAGAAGGTTGAAGGCGTCAATCCGGCTAGAAAGCGAGGCGTCGCGCTCCTTGACGGTGGCCTCCAGAGCATCCACCTTAGCGTGCCAATCCTTATTCTGCAGCCGCAGCATGGAGTTGGACTTGCTCAGTCGGTCGTTCGCCTTCTTCAAGCGATCGATCTCCCGCTGAGCGCACACAAGGATAGCTGTGACAAAACCGGCTATCGTAAAAAAAAGGATGATTCCGGATGAAGCAAACTTACTTTGGGAGGTTCTGTTGGCAGCAGCAAGCTTCTGCTCCAAGGACCGATTCCCGCCGGTTGCCGCCTCGAGCAGCCGGATCTCCTTCACTGCCAGCTCGAGGGTGGCGGCGAGATCCGTCAACGAGGCAATAGAAGAGGCGTCGTCATCCACAACATTGGCAGCCAGAGACTCCTTCGCCGCAACCACTACCGTCCTCCATTCCTCCCCCGGCTCGTCCTCGGAGTTGTTGTCACTGACAACTACGAGCTCTTTGCCGGTGGCCGCCCTCCATGTCCTCGTAGAAGATCCGTCCCCACTCTGCGAGGTGGCCACGACCGGTTCCGGCTGGAACACCGCGGTCGGTTGAGGACCCCCTGCTCCGGTTGACGCAGCCGGTTCAGCCCAAGGCGGTGGCGGAGGTGGTGCCTCGAGGGAAGGAGGGGCGGAGACAGATGTGGGCGGCGCGCGGGGTGGTGACCCAGTCGGCGTCCATGCCGGGCTCGTGGCTCCAAAGGAGACCAACGTGCTGAAACAACAGAAGGAAAGAGAAGAGAGAAAGAAGCAAATGAGACAAAGGCAAACAGGAGAAAACGAAAGAAACGGAAGATGGTAAAGGCACCCGGATAAAGACGTACCCCTATACCACTGGGGGTGGCCCTTTCTTCCGGCAAGGCGGCTCGGGGGAAGGGTGCTGGCCGGCTCCTCTTGGGGGTCGGCTCCTCCGCGGCAGGACGGCTGGCATTGGAACGGTTGGAGCCACTCCCGCCAGCGCCAGAGCGGCTGGAGTCGCCGTCCGTTGCAAGGCGTCGTGCTGGCTCGGGGGTCGGCATGGCCTCTTCCTCCTCGTCGACCTCCGCATGGGGATCGGTGGCCGGCTCATTGTTCCGGTTGGGGAAGGCGTCCCCGTCCCCGTCCGACTCCTCGCCTGACCAGCGAGCACGTGGCTCGGGCAAGTCAAGCGTGAATGTCTGAAGAGGGGCATCGCCCTCCTCACGAAGGATGCAGGGGAAGATCTATCGAGCATGAAAAGTTAGTCGGACAAAAAAGGGGCAAGAAATACAAAAAAGAACTCCGGCTATGAAAACCTACCCGGGGCACGCGGTTGTCACGGCTATAAGGGGCCAGCCCAAAGGTCCAGCCTTCCGGCAGCTGCTCCTTGGTGATGGTCCACACCCACTCCTTCAGATTATGGTAGCGGGGGTCGCGGCGAGACAGCCGGGTCGGGTCCAGCCAGCCGGAGTAGAAGCACATCTTGTGCGCTCGCTGCCGAGGTAGCGCATGCGTTGCAGCATCGCATCCGACTCTGCCTTCTCGTCGTAGATCTTCAAGTCCCAGTGTTGCCGGCTGGACTCCATGTCCTGGAACATCGGAAGATTGATCCGGTCCATGTCGGTGAGGTTCCGGACATAGAAGTACGACTGCTGCCACAGTCGTACCGTAGCGTGCAGCCAGAACTTCGGGTAGCCGGTCTGGATGTGGGAGTAGATGGAGGCGCCGCCGCAGACGACCAGCGGCCCCTTCGTGAACTGGACCTACGGCCGAACTCGGAAGATCCGGCAGAAGAGCCCGAGATCCGGCTGGATGCTGAGGTAGCTCTCGCAGAACGCTACAAAGTGCGCCTGCGTGCCAATTGCGTTGGCGCCGAGATGGTGGAGGCGGAGGTCGAAGAAGGAGAGGAAGATGAGGAAGAACGGGTGCACCGGCAGCGCGAACCCACGGGCCAAGTGCGAGAGGAAGATCACCTGCTCCCCCTCTGCCGGATGCGGCGACACCTCCCCCGCCGGTGCGAGCCACACCTCCACTTCCTCCTCCGACGACAGGACGCGGGTGGCGCGATACTTTTGGATGTGCTCCTCCGTAACGGAGGAGCCGCACCACGCTCCACGCTCAGCGGCCATTTCCGGTTCGCTGGGGGGCGCGGTGGCGGATGAGTGGCGGTGGCCCGTACCGCCGACGACATCAAACGGGCGACGCGGCAAGCTACATCAGCAACGGCGATGAAGCACGGAAGGCAGGAGCCCAAAGGAGAGGAAGGCAACTGGGAGCAGGGGAAGCGAAGGAAGGAACTGCCCTCCCCCAAGCGCCCCTTTAAAGGCCCGGAAGGGCAACCGTCCATGGCGCCACGCGGCATCCATCGAGGCGATCCCCACCCCAACCGCCGCCCCAGATCTCGTGTGCAGACGCGGGGTGCGCAAAAGATCCCGGAGCGAGAACCGAAGCGCCAGGCAGCAGTTTCCCGAGGCGACGTGTGACGAGACGTTTCGCTACCCGCCGCAGAGCAATGATGGCACGTGCGTGCATGGCCGACATCAGCATTGACGCCACGGGTAGCGCAACCGCCAAGCGTAGCCGGCCAGAAATTCAAAACAAAGAAGGAGCACGCGCACATTTCACCTAAGGGCGAAATCTACATGCGCTCGGGGGATAGTGTCGGGGGGATGACCTCCGGGTACCCCAACCTGACAAGAAATACAACAGTCGGATCGTGCCCGGCTGGCCAAGCGCAGCTAGACAAGGCAAGTCAAGCCAGCTACCGTGAGGTGGCCGGAGCGGCAGGAAGCAGCCGGCTACAGCAGCGTAGTCGGAACCAATCAAGAGGACAGGGCGACGTGCGGGACAGTGCGTGGTATGCCCTGTACGATGATACGACTGGCAACTACTCGGCCATACCGAAGACTTTGCAGGGATGACGCGGGAACAGTGGCCTGGTGCTGATGACAGGCTCGCATGGCGTTCACTGTGCCCACGACAGACATACCGCTCGTACTCTTATGGGACATGGTTGTACCGGATACTGTAGATGACCAGCCAGCTGGGGCCCGCCAGTCGGACTGGCCAGAGAGACTGTTGCCTCTCTGCCTATATAAGGAGAGGCAAGGCCTTAGTAGAAAGGGTTGGTCATTGTGCATTTAAGACAAGTAGCTAGAAAATACAGCTCGAGGAGCACTTGTAGCTTGTATATCGCTCATAGTCAGATTGGCAGGAGTAGGAGTTTTACCTCACCACGAGGGCTTCGAACCTGGGTACTTCCTGCGTCCAGCTACGCTCGCTTGTATCCAATCCCGCCTACGGACGCCGTCGGTAGCTTCCCTACTAGTCCCCACACCTCTATATAACCTTCTTAGGTACTGCCGTTCCCAATACAACGACACACGGGTTACAAACGATTATTAAGTGTAAACACAGATCAAAGCTTTAAGTGGTGATGTTGTTGTTGATCCCGAATGGGGCGCTAAGCGAATACCGTACTACCCTTTCTGTTACTAAGGTTCCTATGAGATCGCCGCTAGCGAAGTATCTCACCTCAAGCCTTTATTAATCTATGGGATCTTGGGTACCTACAAGTCCATAGATCGAGACGAGAGACGAAGAAACAAAAGATACAAATCACGCATCCAAACAAAATACAATTCTCCCATGATCTAGATGCACATAATTGCTACGAGGCTTCTCCCCAACCCGCAGACCGTGAGGACTACTCACTCATAACAAATAGATCAGAGATAGAAAACATCATGCAAATACTTAGATTGAAATCAAATATTCTTACAATGGTCGCCAAATCACAAGGAGATCTAAAAGTACAAAGCAATGGCTATGGCTAGTGGAGGGATGGATGCTGGAAGTGATGAACAATGGTGTGGATCTCCTTTGGTGGTGTTGTGATGCAATCTGAGAATGGTGGCTCTCTGGCCGGCGGCTGGAGCCTCAAAATATATAGGCGTCTTCATGAAAGTTGTAGGGTTTGACGAGACGAAGTCGTCGCCACCTGCTATGGGCGGGCTGTGCATGTACCAGTGGTCGTTAAGCATGCTGGCACCCTGGAAAGCTCCTCCAATTACTTGTTCATGTGTACTTTCTCAATATCCTTCATTATGACTCCTTATTTCGCCTTAAAAGTAGTGATTTCCTGCACAACATAAATCAAAGAAGGTATTTGCATATCTTTGCAATTATTAGTCATTAGTGGCAAAAGTTGAGAGTTTCTTTGGCAATTGCTTGAACAAAAACAACGTTTAAACATAGTGGAAGATGGCAAAAATCGGAGCCATCAACTTCCCCAAAGCTCAAACCTTGATCGTCCTCGAGCAAGAAGAACCAAGAGAACTATAAGGAATTCAGCGTTTAAACTTGAAACAACGAGAACAAGATTTCACTTACAGTCGGTAGTCGTCTATGCTCAACACTTCATTTATTTGTGAAGCTTATCAAAGTTGGAGAGATGACAAGAATACTATACAAGCTTCGGTAAGTCAAGATAATCAAAGTAAAGTTTAAAATAAGTATAAGTAACTAGAAGTGTAGCAATCAATCTAATTCCTCTAATTAACTCTCATCTTGCCAAGGAACATAAGGATGTTTAAATAGCATAATTGGGTAAGAGAGTTTCATGTCCTAAGTAGTATAACAATGAAGTGTCTTATTTGCACCCACATCAATAAATCAAGTCAATCTAAAACACTTCTAATCCAATCATTGTCTTTCAAGAAAAAAATTTAAAGTAGTAATGAGACCATGCCAAGGACTTGTTATGTGGATCCTCATAGATATCTTTTTTCTTTCTTTTTCATTTCATCTTTTTCAAGGATCACTGTTTGTTTCTTTTTGCTAGCGTTTGCACAACCTTTGAGAGTACCAATACTATTGCACATACATTGACATGGATTCCAATCATGTCATCAACTCATAGCCGAAATCCGGGGTTATACCATAGATCGTTCAAAAGCTAGCGGAGTTCTTGGCATCCCAAAGGTGTGTAGTAGAGACATAGAACAAAATTGTCTCACTTCTTTCTCTTTTTTGAGCTAGAACCGCAGTTTGATCCACAAGGTTAGCTTTGGCATGCATCACACTTACCACTAGACTTTATTCAATCAAACAATTCCTTTCATGAGTGTCGTCAAGATTGTCAAAATATCTATGGGGTTAAGTATAACCAAGGGTATACTCTCAAGATAATCATTCATCGAACAAATCGTAAATTTCAAACTTTTTCTTATTGTACTTGTTTGGCATTATTCTTTCCAAGGCAAGACTTGGTTAACTAAAAGAACTAGAGCAAGAGCTTCAACAACTAATTATCATACTAATAAAAAGCCTTACTCTAGCCATATTAAATTACTTCCCACTAGTATGGCATCTTAGCAAATCAACCAACTAATATAAATAACTCAAACTTCATAAGTGGGAGACATAGGACATACCTCTTATAAATAACTTCTTGATCCTCTTCCTTATAGGGATGTGTTCCTTCTCAAACACGATTATTCTCGAAATGATATTAAAGCAAAGAGGCAAAGTATGAATCCACGTTTACGAAAAAAGGACAAACGGAAAAATCTTTTTGTATTTTTTAGGATAGGGATTAAAGAATAGAAAAGAACTTGCAACCAAGCAAGGGTTTAAGAAAGGAAAAACAAAGGAAAACAAATAAACTAAAACGAAAGCAAATTAAAAAGCAAAGTGTTGGAACAAGCCAACATGAGTGTTTCAAAGCTTTGAAGGAGCTGGAGTACAACCTCGTTATTACACAAATAAATTTGCTAGGGGAACACATCCCGAAGCTCACGCTTTTGCAAGCCCTTTTGTTGCTCATTGCAGTGGCGGTGGATAACCCCCCATGTTCCATTGGCTTCTCCAATCATGGAAATGGGTGGCGAGGCTTGCAGTGGCATCTCGAAGGTTGATGACGATGTTGTTCATGTTGTGAATATTTCCTTCGAGTGCATAGATATCTTCATAGGTGGTGTAGTAGTTTGGTGGATGCACATCTTGTTCAGGTCCTTCTTGTTCTACTTCTTCATCTTCTCCTGCTCCCATGGGTATTTCTTGTTGGGGTAGATTAGCTTCGACATGCGTGTCATAATGCAAACGTCCATCCTCGATAGAGAATAAACCATTAGGCAAAGGACCGGGATTAAGCGATCTGCTCTAGGTATATTGAAGAAACATCTACCATGATTTTTAGAAATCGTACCACATGCTCTTAGAGTAGATAGACCGAGACGGTTACCTCTAGTCAATGGTTTGACGTTTCCTAGGTTGATGCGAAGTGTGCGTGCGAGAACGGTCACAATTCCTCCTCCACATATGGGTCCTCGAGATTGAAGAGCTTGATGCTTAAGATAAAACACAAGTAGAGCGCCCAAATTTGGTGTTAAGTTAGAATTTATAAGTGCAACTTTTGCGAGAATCAACATGTCCTCCTCATTAACTCTAGTAAACTCACCACGTGCCTGCAATATATTAGCAATAACATAGAAAAAATATCGAATAGCAGGATGATCAATTTGATTCCCCTTGGGTGTGTGCCCACTGATGGGTTCGTAGCATGGAAAACAAAAAATTTCTACCGTAAGAATGAACAAAACCCAGATCTAATCTAGATAAAAACCAAGATCTAATCTATTAGACATGTGCAACAAGATAGATCGGTACTAACCCTTGTAGATCCGAAAGCGTTAACGAGATTGGATCTCGTGGTTGATGTAGTCGATCACTTGCCGATCTCAAGATCGTGTGGACGATCCTTCCGGCGCTGCGTTCCGGCAGCGCTTCCGCAGTCGGTCACACGTGCGGAGTCGAAGCAGACCTTCCTCTCCTCGTTCCAGCGAGCAGCGGAGGTAGTAGATCTTCTCCATGGAATCCCAGCAGCACGACGGCGTGGTGGTGGTGGTGGAGTAGAGAATTCTGCAGGGCTTCGCCTATGCCTGTGCAGAAGAAAGGAGGAGGAGAGAGGCGGCGGAGATTTGGAGTAGTTGAGGAGAAGGGGCAATGGGTGGCGCCTCCCCCTTCTATTTAAAGGAGGGAGGGCGCCTGGGGAGAGGGAGTCCTAGTAGGACTCCCCACCTCCTTGGGCCGGCGGGTTGGAGAGGGGGGAGGAGTCCTCCTCCCGCACGACTCCTTGTCTTGACCCATCAGGACTCCTTGATCCCTTCCTTGGTTTTCAAGCAAACTCCAAGAAATCTTCTAGAACCTTCCGGAACATTCCGAAACCTTCTAGAATCCTCATACAAACACTCCGGAACATTTCCTAACTCAGAAAATGATCCCCAATATATGAATCTTATTCTCCAGACAATTCCGGATCTCCTCGTGATGTCCCGGATCCAATCCGAGACTCCGAACAGCATTCAGTCTCCAACGCACATTCCATATCTACTTAAAACAACTTCGAACCTTAAGTGTGTCACCCTACGGTTCGTGAATATGCAGACATGATGAAGACACCTCTCCGATCAATAACCATCAGCGGGATCTGGAGATCCATAACGGCTCCCACGTACTCAATGATGACTTTGTGATCGATAGAACCATTAACATACGAAACCAATTCCCTTTGTCACGCGATACTATACTTATCCGAGGTTTGATCGTCGGTATCTCCATACCTAGTTCTACCTCGTTACTGATAAGTACTCTTTACTCATTCCATGTTATGTCATCCCTTGTGACCCAGTCACATGCTTGCAAGCTAATTAGATGACATTCCACCGAGAGGGCCCAGAGCATATCTATCCGTCATATGGATGGACAAATCCCAATCTTGGTCCATGCGCTTCAACACATACTTTCAGAATACCCAATGACACCTTTATGACCACCCAGTTACGAAGCGGTGTTTGATGTCATCAAAGTATCCATCCGGTGATGGTGATTAACATAACCTCATGGTCGAAGTATTAGGTTACTATGCATTTGAAAGCTTATAGCAATACGAACTTAATGACTTGATCTTTATGCTACGCTTACTATGGGTGTGTGTCCATTACATCATTCTCCTAATGATATAACCTTGTTATTAATCACATCCAATGTCCATGATCAGGAAACCATGATCATCAATTAATCAACAAGCTAGTTCAACAAGAGGCTTACTAGGGACTCTTTTATGTTTACAAAACACACATGTATTAGTGTTTCCTAATAATACAATTATAGCATGGGATTTAAACATTTATCATAAACATAAAGATATAATAATAACCACTTTATTATTGCCTCTTGGGCATATCTCCAACAGTCTCCCACTTGCACTAGAGTCAATAATCTAGTTAAAAACTTGTGCATTTCAACACCTATGGCTTTCTGGTGTTGTATAGATACTATTGCTAGTGGTAAACATAATCTTCGGATCTGACACTTCCAGGTCCGTGTGTATTTGCATGTCCTTGCGTCTCTACGCATTACTCATTCTCCAATGAGAAAGCATTGTATAAATTTGGTCCTTTCGTGAGACCTTTAGTTCCTTCGGCTCAAAATATGTTGATATTATTGTCACACAATATATCTTCATAGTATTAGCCCGCTAGGAACCACACCTAGTTTGATAACAAACTACTTGACGCAAATGCCCTCATTTACTGCTACAATAGTAGTCATATACTTAGCCTTTTGTTGTAGTATCTGTTACAATGTTTTAACTTTGGTACTCAACCAAATCCTTTATGGAACTTCCTTTCCATTACATTGTGCCACCCATAGTTTAAATTGAGATAAATTTAATTTGTATCTTGTGACAAAATTAGTATCAATGTACGCTTTACAATGAACTACCTTTAACTATTTGTCACTTATACATGGTATATTCTTAGTTCTTCCAAAGCTCATAAGAATATCTTTATTATTGTCCAATGATCATCTTATGAATCATTCAGGTATATGCTCATAACATTTAGAGCATAGGACATATCTGGATGTGTACATCTCAAACAATGATTGATCAAAATATTCTTGTGATTTCACCAAGTGTCAAAACACTTGAATCTCGTGTCAACACACTCGAATCTTGATTCGGTCCTTTCCGTGCGTCAAGAACCTTTCTTGTTGTTTCCATATTGAACTCATTCAACGTCTTATCTATGTACATTTGGCAAAACCATATTAGCGCCTCAATCTATCCATATAGACATTGATGCCTAATTCTTGGGTTATGCCTAAGTCTTTCATCAAAATGAAATTCTTAACCTGTGTCAATACAAGATACATCATTTCCAATCAACAATATGTCCTCGGCATAATGTATTAGAAATATGTATCAGTGCTCCCACTTAATTTCTTGCAAATGCAAGCATCTTCATCATCTCCGATGAATTTAAACTCTTTTAACAGTTTCATCAGGGTGAAGATTCCAACTCCGCTATGCTTACTTCAACCATTGAAGTTTTGCATACTCTTTTAGCATCCTTTGAATTAACAAAACCCTTTGGATCGTGTCATTTACACGTCCTAGGTAACCATTCTATTAGAAGAACTTGTTTTGTTTGTTCAACTACCATATACCAAAATATATGTAGTGGTTGCTACATTAATCCGTCAAGACTAAATATCGCTATGAAAGATCAAATCTTATCATAGTCAATTCCTTGAACATTGTCATAAACTCTTTCCGACATGTCGACTATTTCATAGATTTGAAACATCCATGTCTATTTCTTTATAGGTCCAAACACGACCGATAGGCTTCACGCCTTTCCGGAGGGTCTTCAAAGTTCAGAAACTTGATTTCTCTTGTATGGATGCTATCACGGATTCCATGACTTCTAGTCATTTTATGGAGTCAGCGCCCATCATCGCTTCTTTGCATGTAGTCGGTTCATCATTGTCAAAACAATAACGACTTGCTTATCAAATCTTACTATTTGATTCTTACCGACCCACATGGTTCTATAGGAACTCTAATCTCCGAGATCACACCTTTTGTAATCACGAGAGCCATGAGCATTGTGGCCGTCACCGGGACACTTTCCGGCGCTGCGCTACTTAGCACATATAGCTAAGGTTCAACAACCTTATCAAAGTTCTATTGTCCTCCCACTTAACTTTTCACGAAAAAAAATTCCTTCTCAAGAAACTTGACGTTCCAAGTAACAAACTCTTTTGTCCTCACTGTTATGGAGAAATTCCCAACAAATTCTTTGGGATAACCAAAAAAGACGTGCGTATCCGACTTTGGTTGTAAACATTTTACTTATGCATAACATACCAAAATTTAAGAAAAGACAATTCGGGTTTTATCCCAAACCATGACTTATATGGTGTCATTTCAACGGATCACGATGGAGCTCTTTTCAGTGTAAAAGCGGTAGTCACTAAAGCTTTAATCTTTAATATATAATGGCAGTTTTATAAATGACACCTTTGATCTTACCATGTCAAACAAGGTTTCATTACATATCTTGAACACTCCATACTCCTATGGTGTTTTGGGAAATGCAAATCCATGGAACGATTCCTCAAATCTTAGGTGTTTTGCTAAACTTGTAACTCAAACATCTTTCTTTATGATCCAATCATAAACTCTTTTATTTTCTTGTTACAATGATTTTCCACTTCATCTTGAAAGTCTTTGAACATTTTTCAAATGTTTCATACTTCTTCCTTATTGAGTAAGTATATACATATACTCACTCAAATCTTCGGAGAAAGCATATGAAGTTGAAATCCATTGCCCACGACTACACATAATGGACTATATACATCAATATGCACAAATTCCAATCAGTTAGTCGTCTGTTCCTCTTTTGTCCTACGAACGGAGTTTTAATTATCTCTAGGAAAGTATCACAAGCGTCATTTGATCCAAATCAAAGACTCCAAAAATCCATCAACATGGAGTTTCTTCATGTATCCCTTTGAATATAATTTAAACGGCAATGTCACTTCGCAAGTGATCTTTCAATCATTTGTCTTGCGACATTTTAGCATTAGTTTTATGGTCGTTATTTCTCCTACCAGACTTGTATATCATCCATCTATTATGGAATATGGTAATTATTTGAACAACCTTTTGTCGTCATAATACCTGATCAAAATAACAATTATTGGAACAAATCTTGAAGGCAAGCTTTGATGTTAACGAGCAACACAACAACCCTTTGTTTGTTTTAGATGAACATCTTCACATTTTCTCTAGCTAGTTACTTAGGCCATTGTAGTTCATGAATTGTGTTGTCCTGTATGACACTTCATACCAACCAATTCGGTATCCAACACCGGTATTTAATACCTAAGAACCACATTGTTTAACAAGCAAGGAATACAACCATAACATGTATATCTTCTATATGCCTAAGTTGGACATCTCCAACCTTTTATTTTCTGCCAAATATTGTATAGATTCTCTTTCAGCAATTCCTTTTCTTTTAAAAGAATTTATCAACATTAATAGTGGTGTTATCAACATGACACATGGTACAAAGCGTATATAGTCAACTACTAATACCTTTGGACTTGCACTTTGAGGTGGATCACCATCATCAAATGTTTGGCATTCTTTTGAAAATTCCATTCTTTAGTAATCTTTAAGTGTAGTAAACATTTTACTTACATCTTCTATTCATCCTTATCATGACAACTTTCATGATCAAGCTGCTATAGCTTATAAAGGTGAATTGCGAGTATAATGTTTCTTTTTCAAAACCTTTTGGAGGATTAGGACGACTAGCGTCTCCAACCTTCATAAATTCTCATCAAATATGAGGATGTATACTCTATCATGTTGTAACCAACACACTGTTTTAGATATCGCAATACCTTTCACATATGATGGTTTCCGAAACATTGCTTTCAGTTCTTAGATAAACTTGATATTAAAAACAATCTTTTGAGTATCAAGAATCATGGAGGCAAACATGATACATTAGATACTAACACTGGAATTGTTACTCTTGATTTAATACTATTTATTAAACTTCACAAAGTAAACGGAGTTTGCTAAAAGTTTGCAATAGGACTTTTAAACTTTAGATTGACACTCAAAACAATACGATACCAGTTCATAAAGCAAAAATCCAGAATTTCTATAGTTCTACTATCTCAACTATAACTAAGCGTAAGGTGGTGAACGGATGCCAATGACTACAACAAACTATGCAAATTCACTTTGATTGTGTTTATGATAAATTGAGTTCGACTAATCCAAATTACAAACAAACTCCCACTCAAAACAACATCCCTCGAGTTGTTTTAGTGATTACACGAACCAAATCCACTACACCAAGTCCGATCATCACGTGAGATGATGTAGCTTTAAAGGCGAACAATCAACATGTTCATCATATCATCCATATGACTCATGCTTTACCTTTCGCTATTCCGTGTTCCGAGACCATGTCTGTTCATGCTAGGCTCGTCAAGGTTAACCTTAGTTTCCGCATGTGCAAATCTGGCTTGCACCCGTTGTATGCACACGTAGAGTCTATCACACTCGATCATCACGAGATGCTTCGAAACGACGAGTCTTAGCAACGGTGCCAACTAAGGGTGAACACTTTATTACTTGATATTTAGTGAGAGGGATCATCTTATAATGCTACCGTCGCGATCTAAGCAATACAAGATGCATAAAGGATTAACATCACAGGCAATTCATAATAAGTGTGATATGATATGGCCCTTTCTTCTTGCGCCTTTGATCTCCATCTCCAAAGCACGAACATGATCTCCATCATCACCAGCATTGCGTCAAGGTCAGTGGCGCCGCTTCATGGTTGTCCATCATCACTAGTAACTATTACAACTACTTGGAATAAAGCTATTACAAGATGAATAGACACGCAGGTCTTAACAGAATTAAAAGACAACCATTAGGCTCCTGCCGGTTGCCATATTACAACAAGGATCATTGCATACATCAAATATAATCATAATCACATGATGGCCATATCACATCACAAAACGCCTGCAAAAACAAGTTAGACGCCTCTAATTTTCTTTGCATGTTTTACGTGGTTTGGGGCTTTCGCATAAGACCGATCTTACCTACGAACAAGAACCACAACGTTGATACAAGTGTTGTCAGATGCTCATTGTAAATTGAATCTTAACTATGGTGGGAGAGACAGACACCCGCAAAGCCACTTGTGCAAAGCAAGTTGCACGTCAAGCGTGGAGCAAGTCTCATGTGCGATTACATGTAATGTTAGCCCGAGCCGCTTCATCCCACCATGCCGCAATATGCAAAGTACACGCTAAGACACCGACAACAAAAGCATCAACGCCCACAAAAACATTGTGTTCTACTCGTGCAACAGATCTACGCATAGATACGGCTCTGATACCACTGATGGGTTCGTAGCATGGAAAACAAAAAATTTCTACCGCAAGAACGAACGAAACCTAGATCTTATCTAGATAAAAACCAAGATCTAATCTATTAGACATGTGCAACAAGATAGATCGGTACTAACCCTTGTAGATCCGAAAGCGTTAACGAGATTGGATCTTGTGGTTGATGTAGTCGATCACTTGCCGATCTCAAGATCGTGTGGACGATCCTTCCGGCGCCGCGTCCCGGCAGCGCTTCCGCAGTCGGTCACACGTGCGGAGTCGAAGTAGACCTTCCTCTCCTCATTCCAGCGAGCAGTAGAGGTAGTAGATCTTCTCCACGGAATCCCAGCAGCACGACGGCGTGGTGGTGGTGGTGGTGGAGTAGAGAATTCTGCAGGGCTTCGCCTATGCCTGTGCAGAAGAAAGGAGGAGGAGAGAGGCGGCGGAGATTTGGAGTAGTTGAGGAGAAGGGGCAAGGGGTGGCGCCTCCCCCTTCTATTTAAAGGAGGGAGGGCGCCTGGGGAGGGGGAGTCCTAGTAGGACTCCCCACCTCCTTGGGCCGGCGGGTTGGAGAGGGGGGAGGAGTCGTCCTCCCCCACGACTCCTTGTCTTGACCCATCAGGACTCCTTGATCCCTTCCTTGGTTTTCAAGCAAACTCCAAGAAATCTTCTAGAACCTTCCGAAACATTCCGAAACCTTCTAGAATCCTCATACAAACACTCCGGAACATTTCCTAACTCAGAAAATGATCCCCAATATATGAATCTTATTCTCCGGACAATTCCGGATCTCCTTGTGATGTCCCGGATCCAATCCGAGACTTCGAACAACATTCGGTCTCCAACGCACATTCCATATCTACTTAAAACAACTTCGTGAATATGCAGACATGATGAAGACACCTCTCCGATCAATAACCATCAGCGGGATCTGGAGATCCATAACGGCTCCCACATACTCAACGATGACTTCGTGATCGATAGAACCATTAATATACGAAACCAATTCCCTTTGTCACGCGATACTATACTTATCTGAGGTTTGATCGTCGGTATCTCCATACCTAGTTCTACCTCGTTACTGATAAGTACTCTTTACTCGTTCCATGTTATGTCATCCCTTGTGACCCAGTGACATGCTTGCAAGCTAATTAGATGACATTCCACCGAGAGGGCCCAGAGGATATCTATCTGTCATATGGATGGACAAATCCCAATCTTGGTCCATGCGCTTCAACACATACTTTCAGAATACCCAATGACACCTTTCTGACCACCCAGTTACGAAGCGGTGTTTGATGTCATCAAAGTATCCATCCGGTGATGGTGATTAACATAACCTCATGGTCGAAGGATTAGGTTACTATGCATTTGAAAGCTTATAGCAATACGAACTTAATGACTTGATCTTTATGCTACGCTTACTATGGGTGTGTGTCCATTACATCATTCTCCTAATGATATAACCTTGTTATTAATCACATCCAATGTCCATGATCAGGAAACCATGATCATCAATTAATCAACAAGCTAGTTCAACAAGAGGCTTACTAGGGACTCTTTTATGTTTACAAAACACACATGTATTAGTGTATCCTAATAATACAATTATAGCATGGGATGTAAACATTTATCATAAACATAAAGATATAATAATAACCACTTTATTATTGCCTCTTGGGCATATCTCCAACACCCACGAATTCTCATCAAGTTAAAATATTGTGAACGGGAAGGATCTAAAACAAAGGTAGTTGTGCGTACATCGGTGGTGTTGTTGGTTAACCCAAAGCATTGAGCCCATTGGCTGAGTGTCAAACTATACTCACAGTTCATAAGGCGGAATTTAATTCGATCAACTCCGGGCCTTTGTTCCTCGGAACAACCATAAGGATCCACCGTGTGTGTCAAGGTGTTGAAGAACTCAAGTGTCAAGCGGCGGTATGTCGCAACATCCTAAAAGACAAAATTGTACAAACCAACATTGTTGTAAAGTAAATCAAAATCAGCACGAATGCCAAGTTGGTTCAGGATGTAAGGACACGCCTACTTGGTGGACTTGATATCTTGAATCTTGAGACGATCAAAACAGGCAAGATGGAACTCCTCGGTGAACTCGATGCCAAGCGACTCGTGGGTTAACATATCAACGGGTGGTGCGGAGGACTCCATAGCCATCTCATGTGTATGACTCCTCGTGTTCATCTAATAAATAAAAACAAGACCAAGTAAATAAAGATTACTAACAAATTCTTGTCCAATAGAAACATAACATAAGTGATTCTCTACACTAACTACAAAAGAAATTCATCTGAAATCAGTGCTAAGCATACTTAATATCAAGATTGAATCAAGAACAAGACCTATGTCTAGATTGGCAATGATGAATAATTAAGCGGAGCTCTTGCACAGATAAGTTGGGGATCGGATGAGAATCATATTGATACATTGCTAACGTATCCATAATTTTTGATGTTCCATGCTTGGTTTTATCAACTTTCTTATGTTTTGTCCACACTTTGAAGCACTTTTTATACACTTTCTTGGACTAACCTATTAACAAGATGCCATAGTGCCAGTTGCCTATTTTCTGCTGTTTTTGGTTCCAGGAAAGTCAGAAAATGAATATTCTCGGAATTGGACGGGACAAAAGTGAAAGTCAGTTTTTCACCGAGGGGGACACGGAGCCAGAATACGAGACGGAGAGGGACCAGGGGCCAGCCACACCACCTGGCCGCGCGGCCAGGCCTGGCCCGTGCTAGGGGGTGGTCTGGGCACCTAGGGCACCCCCTCGGCATCCCCTTTCACCTAGAAGATGCCTCCGATGCAGAAACCCTAAGTACCCAATCAAAAATCCACGAAAGAGTCTATAGCCGCCGTCATCTCCATCCCTAGATCGGGAGGGATCTGAAGCTCTTCCCGACACCCTGCCGAAGGGGAGAATTCACCCTGGAGGCCTTCTTCATCACCATGCAAGCCTCCGGTGTGATGCGTGAGTAGTTCATCCTTGGACTACGGGTCCATGTAGTAGCTAGATGGCTGGTTCTTCTCCTTTATGCTATCATGTTTAGATCGTGTGAGCTCCGTTCATGATCAAGATCATCTATTTGTAATCATACATGTTGTGTTTGCAGGGATCTGATGGATATTGAGATGCAATTTCAGATTGATTATTGATTCTATCTTGTCTTTGTTATTTGTGATCTTGCATGCTTTCCGTTGTTAGTAGCAATCTTGGCCAAGTAGATGCTAGAAACTCCAAGAGTTAGTATTTATGCTTGATAGTGGGTTCATGCCTCTAGTAATCTGGGGAAGTGACAGAAATCTCTAAGGTACTAGATGTGTTGTTGCTACTAGGGAGAAAACAACAATCATTTGTTCATAGAACAATCGTATTGTTTACTTTACACGCAATGCGTAATGCAATTATCTATTGCTTGCAACTTAATACTGGAGGGGGTTCGGATGATAACCTGAAGGTGGACTATTAGTCATAGATGCAGTTGGATTACGGTCTATGTATAATGTTGTAATGCTCAATCAAATCTCAAAGGAGTCAAGATGATTAGTATATGCATGTATGCTTTCTTGATGTTTGTCAATTGCCCCGCTGTAATTTGTTCACCCAACATGTCATCTATCTTAAGGAGAGCCACCACTAGTGAACTATGGACCCCGTTCCTTTATTTTACCATCAATCTACAACTATTAACTGCGTCCTGTTTACCTTCTGCAAACTATTACTTTCTTCCACACAATACGTTTAATCCTTTGTTTTCAGCAAAACCGGTGCGATTGAGAACCTCACTGTAAGTTGGGGTAAAGTTTTGTGGTTGTGTTGTGCAGGTTTCCATGTTGCTGCTAGCACTGGTAGTGCCCCTTGCCAAAGGCCAGCTAGCAACACCTTAGAGGTGTTTCTTGTTGGGTCCGCAGCATAGAAAACAAAAAATTTCCTACAGTGTGAACTACACGCCAAGATCTATCTACTACGTACAAAGCAATGGGTGGACATACATCCAACGAGAACTTACCCTCGAAGACAACGAGTTTTGTTAACGAGTAGGAACTCGTGGTTGATGTATTCATACACTTGCCGATCTCAAGATCGTGAGGAAGTCCAGCAGGTCTGGCTCTAGCACGTCCATCAGATCCAGCTCCAGCAGCACCAAGTCCAGCACCGCAAAGCAGCGGTGCATCCGTGATCGGACACACGTCCGGTACCCCGACAACCTCCGTCCCTCGCTCCAGCAAACTAGCAAAATCAGCAACTCCTTTCCAGATAAAGCCACCGGGAACATGTATCTCGCTAATCCGAGACCATAGGGGAATAATACTAGAGGGGGAGAGAGATCCTTCACAAGGAGGTGTGTGTGAGAAGTGAGGAGAGGGTGGCCTTTTATAGGAGGAGGGGGTGCCCCTCCTTCATGGCCGGTGCATGGAGGAGGTGTCTCTTCACCTCCTCCATTCATGTGGTGGTAACCCCTCCACATTAAAGTGCATCTTCACATTCCCTTTTAAAGTCTCCACTTTAAATGCATTAAATTTCTCCAAATTTAATGCTCTCTCATTTAATAAAACTCTTTTATTATTTTTATTCAGAATTTTGTTAATTACTTTAATTAACAAACATTCACATAAAACCCCCTGCAACATTTCAATATTATATGCAGAACCAATTTTAGCAATTTCACCCGAAACAGTTTCGGTGTCTATTGAAATAATTCCAGTTCTTTCTTAAATCTTTATCTGAAACATATTTGCTCCAAATGGTGTCGGTATCCCTTAAGTGTGTCACCCTACGGTTCGCGAATAATGCAGACATGATCGAGACCCCTCTCAGATCAATAATCAGAAGCGGGACCTGGAGATCCATACTGACTCCTACACATTCAACGATGACTTCTGTGATCGTAAGAACCTTTAACGCTAGTAACTAAATCCCTTTGTCTTGCGATATATTACATGTCCGAGATTCGATCATCGGTATCTCCATACATAGTTTGATCTCATTGCCGACATGCACTCTTTTCTCGTTCCCGTGATATAACATTCTAGTGATCACATCACTTGCTTGCAAGCTATCTCCATGTGATATCACCGAGAGGGCCCAGAGTATATCTATCCTTCATCGGGATTGACAAATTCCACTCTTGATCCATGAGCCTCAACATAACACCTCCGTAGCACTGAACCCATCTTTATAGTCACCCTGTTACGGTGTGATGTTTGATGTTATCAAGATACTCTTCCGGTGTTAGCAATTAACATGATCTCATGGTCTAAGGATAAAGATTACTTCGTATAGTGTTATAGCAATATAAACATAATGACTTTGATCGTAATGCTATACTTCGGATGAATGTTCATCACATCATTCAACCAATGTTGTGACCTCGTTATTAACAACATCCAATGTCCATGATCAGGAAACCTTGATCATCTTGTTAATCAACGAGCTAGTCTATAAGAGAGGCATAACTAGGAACCCTTTTTGTTTATTAAAACACACATGTATTGATGTTTCCGATCAATACAATTATAGCATGCAAAATAAACATTTATCATAAACATGGAATAAGATAATAACCACTTTATTATTGCCTCGCAGGCATATTCCCTTCAGTCTCCCACTTGCACTAGAGTCAATAATCTAGTTTGAAAAACTTTGCGTATTGAAAACCTATGGCTTTCTGGTGTTGCATATACGCTATTGCTAGTGGTTAACATAATCTCCGGATCTGACAGTTTCAGGTCTATGTGTATTTGCATGTCTTTGCATCTCTATGCATCACTCATTCTCAAATGAGATGGCATTGTATAAATTTGGTCCTCTGGTGAGACCTTTAGTTCGTTCGGGTTAAAATATGTTGATATTATTGTCACACAATATATCTTCATAGTATTAGCCCACTTTGAACCACACCTAGTTTGATAACAAACTACTTAACACAAATGCCCTCCTTTGCTGCTACTATAGCAGTTATATATTTAGCCCTTTTGTTGTAGTATCCGTCACAATGTCTCAACTTTGGAACTCATCCAAATCCATCATGGAACATCCTTTCCATTACATTGTGCCACCCATAGTCTAAATTGAGATAAATTTAATTTGTATCTTGTGACAAAACTAGTATCAATGTAACACTTTACAATGAACTACCTTTAACTATTTGTCACTTATACATGATATATTCTTAGTTCTTCCAAAGCTCATAAGAATACCTTTACTATTGTCCAATGATCATCTTATGAATCATTCTGGTATATGCTCATAACATTTAGAGCATAGGACATTCTAGATATAGACATATCATGGTATAATCGATCAAAATCTTCATGTGATTTTATTCACCAAGTGTTGAAACACTTGAATCTTGATACAATTCTTTCCATGCAGCAAGAACCTTTCTTGTTGTTTCCATATTGAACCCTTTCAATACCTCATATATGTATGTCTAGCACAACCATATTAGCGCCTTAATCTATCCATATAGATATTGATGCCAGATATTCCGGGTTTGCCCAAGTCTTTCATCGAAATCTTATTTTAATGAAATTCTTAACTTGTGTCAATACAAGATACATCATTTCCAATCAACAATATGTCCTCTACATAATGTATTAGAAATATGTCTCAGCGTTCCCACTTAATTTCTTGCAAATGCAAGCATCTTCATCATCTCCGATGAATTTAAACTCTTTTAACAGTTTCATCATGGTGAAGATTCCAACTCCGCTATGCGTACTTCAACTATTGAAGTTTACATTCCCTTTTAGCACCCTTTGAATTAACAAAACCCTTCGGACCATGTCATGTATACGTCCTAGGTTACCATTCTATTAGAAGAACCTTGTTTTGTTTATTCAACTACCATATACCAAATTATATGTAGTGGTTGCTACATTAATCCGTCAAGACTATATATCGCTATGAAAGATCAAATCTTGTCATAGTCAACTCCTTGAACATTGTCGTAAACTTCTTTTCGACATGTCGACTATTTCATAGATGTAAAACATCCATGTATTATTCCTTTATAGATCCAAACACGACCGATAGGCTTCACGCTTTTTCGGAGGGTGTTCCAAATTCAGAAACTTGATTCCTCGTGTATGGATACTATCACGGATTCTATGACTTCTAGTCATTTTATGGAGTCAGGGCCCATCATCACTTGTTTGCATGTAGTCGTTTCATCATTGTCAAAACAATAACGACTTGCTTATCAAATCTTACTATTTGATTCTTACCGACCCACACGGTTCTATAGGAACTCTAATCTCCGAGATCACACCTTTTGTAATCACGAGAGCCATGAGCATTGTGGCCACCACCAGGACACTTTCCGGCGCTGCGCTACTTAGCACATATAGCTAAGGTTCAACAACCTTATCAAAGTTCTATTGTCCTCCCACTTAACTTTTCACGAAAAGTTCCTTCTCAAGAAACTTGACGTTCCAAGCGACAAACTCTTTTGTCCTTGGTGTTATGGAGAAATTCCCAACAAATTCTTTGGGATAACCTACAAAGACGTGTTTATCCGACTTTGGTTGTAAACATTTTACTTATGCATAGCATACCAAAATTTAAGAAAAGACAATTCAGGTTTTATCCCAAACCATAACTCATATGGAGTCATTTCAATGGATCACGATGGTGCTCTTTTCAGTGTAAAAGTGGTAGTCTCTAAAGCTTCACTCTTTAAAACATAATGGCAGTTTTATAAATGACGCCTTTGATCTTACCATGTTAAACATGGTTTGATTTCATCTCTCGAATATGCCATACTCCTATGGTTTACCGGGAAATCCAAATTCATGGAACAATTCCTCAAATCTTAGGTGTTTTTGCTAAACATATAACTCAAATATCTTCCTTTATGATCGAATCATAAACTCTTTATTTTCTTGTTACAATGATTTTCTACTTCATCTTGAAAGTCTTTGAACAACTTTCAAATGTTTCATACTTCTTCCTTATTAAGTAAATATACAGATATATTCACTCAAATTTTCTGGAGAAAGCATATGAAGCAAAAAAGATCCATCGCATATGGCTACACATAATGGACTATGCACATCAGCATGCACAATTTCCAATAAGCTAGTCATCCGTTCCTCTCTGGCCTATGGATGGAGTTTCAATTATCTCGAGGAAAGTCTCACATGCGTCAATTGATCAAAATCAAAGACTCCAAAAATCCATCAACATGGAGTTTCTTCATGTTTTCTTTCAAATATAATTTAAATAGCGATGTCACTTCATAAGTGATCTTTCAATCATTTGTCTTGCGACATTTTAGCAATAGTGTTTATGGATGTGATTTCTCCAACTAGACTTGTAAAAGTTCATCCATCCTTTATGGAATACGGTAATTATTTGAACAGCCATTGTTCTCATAATACCGGAACAAAATAACAATTATTTAAACAAATCTTGAAGGCTAGGTTTGACGACAACGAAAAACACAATAACACTTTATTTGTTTTCGATGAATATCATCACTTATTCTCTTGCTAGTTACTTAGGCCATTACAGTTCATGAATTGCGTTGTCCTATATGACACTTCATACCAACCAATTCGGTATCCAATACCGGTATCCAATACCTAAGAACTACATTGTTTAATAAGCAAGGAATACAACCATAACATGTATATCTTCTATATACCCAAGCTGGACATTTCCAACTTTTTCTTTTCTGCCAAATATTTTATAGATTCTCTTTCAGCAATTCCTTTTCTTTTAAAAGAATCTATCAACATCAATTGTGGTGTCATTCACATGACACATAGTACAAAGCGTATATAGTCAAATACTAATACCTTTGGACTTGCACTTTGAAGTGGATCACCATCATCAAATGTTTGGTGTTCTTTCAAAAATCCATTCTTTAGTAATCTATTAGTGTAGCAAACATTTTACTTACATCTTCTATTCATCCTTATCATGACAACTTTCATGATCAAGCTACTATAGCCTATAAGGAAGAATCACGAGTATAATATCAGTTCCCAAAACCTTTTTGGTAGATCAGATGCCTAGCATCTCCATCCTACACAAATTCTCATACAATATGAGAACATGTATTTTGCTAAATTATACTCTATCATAATGCAACCAAAAAAACATTGTTTCAGATATCACAATATCTTTCACACATGATGGTTTCTGAAACAATTTCCATCTCCAATATAATATTGATATTAAAACAACTTTTTGAATATCAATAATCATGGAGGCAAACATGGTACTTTAGATACTAACATTGGAATTCTTACTCTTGATTTAATACTACTTATTAAACTTTAGAGAGTAAATAGAGTTTGCTGAAAGTTTGCAATAGGACTTATAAACTTTAAATTGACATTCAAAACAATAAGATACTAGTTCATAAAGTAAATATCCATAATTCTATAGTTCTATTATCTCAAATAAAAACTAAGCATAAGGTAGAAAATGAATGCCAATGACTACAACAAATTATGCAAATTCACTTCGATTTAGTTTATGACAAATTTGGTTCGACTAATCCAAATTAGAAATGAACTCCCACTCAAAAACGACATCCCTCGTGCTTTTTTGGTGATTACATGAACCAAATCCACTACACCAAGTACGATCATCACGTGTGTTGATGTAGCTTCAAAGGCGAGCATCTATATGGGCATCACTATATGACTCATGCTTAACCTTTCGGTTCGTGTTCCGAGGCCATGTCTGTACATGCTAGGCTCGCCAAGTAAGAACCTTAGTACTCGCATGTGTAAAACTGTCTTACACCCGTTTGTATGAAAGGGTAGAGTCGAGTACACCCGATCATCACGTGATGTCTCAAAATACGATCCACAAAACGGTTTATACTTAAGGAAGGACACATTTTTATCTTGATATCTAAATGAGGGATCATCTTACAATGCTACAGAAAGCGCCAAACTAGCAGTATAAGATGCTAACATCTAATGTGTAAAGTGAGATGATATGGTCCATGCATTTGATCTCTATCATTTGCATCGTGGTATGATCTCTATCATTCCTTTATGTGTAAGGCCAAGGTCTATGGAACTTACACGTTGAATGTGTTGTAAGAGTATCTATCATACATCTACTTACAATAATACCATATCAATACACTAGCCCAGCAACGATCTAAACTAGACGCCTCTAATTTATCAATTGCAAGTTTTACGTGGCTTAGGGCTTTCGGAGATAGAACCGTTCTTACCTACAAACATGAACCACAACGAGGATAACCAAGTTATTAGCAACTCGTTGTAAATCAGATATCGACTATAGTAGGAGAGATAGACACCCACCAGCCACTTATGCAAAACTAGTTGCATGTCAGTCGTGGAAACGGTCTCATGTACGATGACATGTAAGGTTGGTCCGGGCCGCTTCATCCCACTATGCCACCAATATCCAAAATACATGGAAGATGCAATAACATGATCATCATCGCCCACATTAGGGATATTAAAACTGAGTCAAAGAGGAGGCCTCCCATGAACTGGACAATTTTGGCCGTCCGATCTTGTCCTCCACGTTATTCTGGCCATTGGATTGTCCTCAATTCCCACGTGGGCCGAATTATCCCTTAGGGACGCTTCTCTGGACATCAAAAAGCCTTTGTGTGGTTAATTAGGCCGGAATGCCTCCTTTAGCCCGTTACTTGATTTACCACACCATTCTAGGATGACCCGGGTGGAAGACGTCAGGCTCGCTGATACAGATCAAGCAGAAAAAAGTTAGGACAGGACATGCCCAGCGATGCAGCAGCCAAGCCAGATCCGACCGACCTAGACGAAAGAGAGAAGAAGGAAAAAGAAGGGGACAAGCAAGGCGATTGGGTTCTTTTCAGGTAAAGAAAAAGAAATAGTAGGGTGCAAAAGATACAAGACATATGCTGCCAACAAGAATGTGACACCAGTGAGAGGTGAGGGATGGCTACGGAACTACACCAGAGTCCGAGAGAGCTCATGGGTGCTTCTATTATTTTACATTTTTTGAAATTTATTATCGATCTGTTGTTTGATTAACCATATCATAATTCGATATATGTTCTTGAGTAGCTATGTGTTGCCATTGTCATACTATTATATGCAAATTTTGTATCCCTTTATTGTGAAAATTGTGTTTTCATATCTCTTTGGCTAATCTTCTATTAATAGATAAAATGTAAAAAGAATCATGTGAGTGCATCACATATGTCCTAAGTTTTGTTTTGTCAAACCGTTAAAATTCGAATATCGACCAATACATGTGCATGTTTACTAAAATTTAACTCATGCCATTTTATCTATATATTTATATAACTTATATGTTTTTGTAATAATGCATCGGCGTGGCAAACCGTGCCATGTACATAAAGTGAATGCTCATCGTGCATTATGCAATGCACAAAATACTCACCTTCATTCAATATTAGAGCGAATACTCAAGTCTTCATGTCTATCATTCACTAAAATTTTCTTGTGAAGTACTAAACGTGTCTATTTTTATGGTCACTAACTAAAACTTCAATGTCCAAATAGACGGGCGCAGCAACGCGCGCTATTAATGATCTAGTATAAACATATGTGTACTACCCATGCAAAGCACCTACGCATAGATCAGGCTCTGATACCACTGTTGTGTCCGCAGCATAGAAAACAAAAAATTTCCTACAGTGTGAACTACACGCCAAGATCTATCTACTAGGTACAAAGCAACGGGTGGACATACATCCAACGAGAACTTACCCTCGAAGACAACGAGTTTTTTTAACGAGTTGGAACTCGTGGTTGATGTAGTCGTACACTTGCCGATCTCAAGATCGTGAGGAAGTCCAGCAGGTCCGGCTCCAGCACATCCATCAGATCTAGCTCCAGCAGCACCAAGTCCAGCACCGCAAAGCAGCGGTGCATCCGTTATCACACACACGTCCGGTACCCCCAACAACCTCCGTCCCTCGCTCTAGCAAAGCAGCGGAAGCAGCAACTCCTTTCTAGATAAAGCCACCGGGAACATGTATCTCGCTAATCCGAGACCATGGGGGAATAATACTAGAGGGGGAGAGAGGTCCTTCACAAGGAGGTGTGTGTGAGAAGTGAGGAGAGGGTGGCCTTTTATAGGAGGAGGGGGTGCCCCTCCGTCATGGCCGGCGCATGGAGGAGGTGTCTCTTCACCTCCTCCATTCATGTGGTGGTAACCCCTCCACATTAAAATGCCTCTTCACATTCCCTTTTAAAGTCTCCACTTTAAATGCATTAAATTTCTCCAAATGTAATGCTCTCTCATTTAATAAAACTCTTGTAACACCCTCAAATCGGCCCTATGCAAGTTTTATCCCTTTCCGCCAAACCCGCATAGAAACGATTCAAGGACGCCCACCAGGCACTTTCGTGCGGGTGGAAAACGAAGTAATACCATTACACAACAGTCCTCGATGGGACCCACAGAACATACATATACATCAGCGAATCCATGAGTCAAGAATACAGATATAATATACAAAGATCCAAATCACCTTGAAAGCGATGGGGCGTCCGACTACGGACAAGATGCAAATGGGGCTAAGAGCCCTGAAGAATAACCAATGGCGTCCATAACCCTGCCCAGGCCAAGCCGGAAGGGTAACCCTGCTAACGACGGCGATCTCAAACCTGCTAAAACAAAAGGGGTGCCGACAAAGGGCGAAGGAAAAAAGAGGAGCGTCAGTACTGAGGCCAGCACATGGCGAGGCTAGAATTCGGCGGCTCTCGCCTACATAGGTATGGTGGACTGAAGCGGCAGCGCAGCGGCACAAAACAACCTATAGAGACTCTGTAATCCTGGTGGCTACGAGAGAGGGGTAAGAAATACCTATTCGGATCCAACCTGATGCTAACACCACACATACCCATCCTGGTATTCCCCCTCGAGACCAAACGAGGAAGTCAAGCTGTGGAAAACTCACACGGTTGGCAGTTTCATGTAATCTTTCCATGGCAGTTATCCAAGTTACTAGTCCTCTCAAATACAAGTCAAATTATAGCAGTAAACTTTAGTTGTAGTTGTCTATGATCGAGAAACTGTGCTCCAAGTCGTCCATAACCGCGGACACGGCTTTTCGAAAAGATTTAACCCTGCAGGGGTGCACCAAAGTATCCACACGCACTTCGACCCTTTTTGCCAAATCAATTAACATACACCCATCGGTATGTCGGCGGGGCCTAAGGCATGACGTTTCCCAGACCCAAAGCAAGTACATGGGGGCCACCCCACTAAGCTACCCGCAACGAAGTCAGCTGGCTCCGGAACGGACCCAGGTTTGTGTCAATGGCTGTAAACGACTGGGAACCTGAAAAGTGTGACTGGGCTTGTCGATACCGTGAAAACATTCCACATCCTAAACAGTACAGGTGCTCCATGCACAATCTTAATTAAAGCAATAAAGCATGGCATAAGTACAGAATAGTAATAAAGCCCCAAACTACTTGTGGACCCCGGTACAATACTTTGAAATCAGGTAGTAAGCCGATGGGGGTGCCCACACACCCCACCTGTGGTTAGCACGCTCGATCTCGGAATAGGTGTCAAGAACTCGGGTCCTAGGGGACACTAGCGAGCGGTTAAGAACCAAATATTGTCTATTACCCACCGGTGCCTCTACATTAATCTACTATCAACATTAATTAATAAACTGTAATTAGAATCATGACCAACACCACCATTAAACATTTGCCAACCGCCCAACAACTGTGGAACATCGACGACGCGAGGCAACACCTGAGCAAGCAACTACGACTCGCAGGGCCAGCTTTCTATCAAGCAACGGGTAATAGCAGGTGTCCAAGGCAATATAACGGCTGTGAGGAATATATCTGGTACGGAACACTAAAGCATCACGACACGGATAGCAATAGATCAATAGGAGGAAGTAAAGACTATAAATGCAAAATAGGTAGAAGGGGGAGAGATGCTCGCCTGGGAAACACTGCCGAAGGTTCATATCTGGAGAATTTGTCGATACTCGCATCCACTCATCGGCCTAATCCGCGAAGAAGCAAACACTAGAAGATACACCAGATGCAATATTTAATACTATGGCAGAAGATCCGGCATGATTATGATAGGATGCGGATGCGGTGCAACTAGGCAGTATTAAGCAGAACCAAGGTCCCGACAATTAATTAGGAGGTTCATGTTGTTTAGCTACCCCACAAATTATATGTTGGGTTAGCAAGGCGAAACAGGGCATTGGTTCGCTACACAAATTTAAATGGAGTCCGGAATAAGACTAGAATAGCCCGCATATAGACTCCATGGTTAATTTAGCTGAATCGACTATAATGCCCCCCAAACCCATAGACAGGTATGTATGCATGAATTAATTTAATATGCGACAATATAGATGTCATTTATAAAATAGGGGGTCTCAGAAAAGGGTCACACATTGGAACTCGGCGATCTTGGGTCGATGTGGTTCAGGATCGATCTTGTCGGGATCGGTCTTCGGCGTCTGTGTCGAAGATCATGGTGCTCTAGATCGGTCTTCGGTTTCGTCTGGTAGATCTTGGCGGTTCCTTGTCGGAGATCTTGTTGTATGTTGGTCGTGGAGGTAGTTGTTCATGCAACATTGTGGCTCTTGTCCAGCTTTGTTTTTCGAGAGGTAGGCTGTGTCTTTGTTTCATCTCTTTGTCCTGCAGTAGCCGATCAAAGCCGCGCTGGTAAGTGATAACCACTTCAACACAAAGCACAGCATGCTCCACGACTTCACACCATGAGCTGGGACACCACAGGCTAGAAACGGAGGTGAGTGGAAGGAGGGCTCCCAGCGACAGCATCGGGGCCAGAGCGGAGGCGGCTCCGGCGGGATCTGCAAGGTGGCGGGGACGGGATGGTCGACGCCGACCTAGTCCATGAACACGAAGGCAGGGCCGGCCGCGGGCCTGGCCGGAGGCAAAGGAGAGGGCAACAGACGCGGGGCTCGGTCGAGGTGGAGGCGGAGGCCGGCGGCCGGGTCGAGCACGGGGAAGAGGGCGGCGGCCGACGGTGGCTTCAGCCCTGGCGGCGGGGCTCGGCGCAGGGCCAGCAGGCGGGGCGGTGGGGTCGCCCGGGTCGGTGGCGTTGGGGCAGAGGAGAGGGGTGCTGGCGGCGGGGTAGGCGATGGTGGCCGGCAGGGGAAGGCCGGAGGGAGAAGGCCGGGTTGCTGCCGAGCACGCCCGCAGCGGCGGAGGTCTTGGCGAGCGGGGTCAGGGAGGGCTCGAGGAGAAGCTCGGGCGTCGAAGGGCACGGGGCGGAGCCGGGGGAAGCTCGGCGGCGCGACTCCGGGGAAGGTCGGTGGCGAGGAAGAGAGGCCTCGGGTGACCGGCACAGCGGCGGAAGGGGGGCTCTCGGCGGCGGAGAAGACGGGGTCGGGTCGGAGCAGGGTCGGGGACGCGACCACGAGGAGGAGGACGCGAGGGGGAGGGGCGAACGGGGAGAGAGAGAGGGGGGAGCGGCGCGCGGGGCGGCCGCGTCTCCCGCGTGGGCCCGGGGCGGGAATCGAGGCGTGGGCTGGATGCGGTCGATGGAAGTGGGCCTGGAAGGTGGGGCCAGCTCACGCGGTTGGTGAGGGGCGGGCAATGGAAGGGACAAGGTGGGGAAACGGGCAGGTGCGGCGTGGGGTGCGCGCCTAGGTGGGCTGGGGAGAATTTCGGGCGGCTAGCGATTGGTGGAGCTTTGGGGTCAGGCTGATGTGGCGAGTTGTGGTTGGCCAGGGTGATGTGGAGGGGGCTGGGTAGAATAGGATTGGGTAGTTTTAGGATTAGATATTTTTGACTAGGGTTTGGAGGTGGCTGGCCAGGCTGCCTCCCAAAAATAACATAAAATATTTTATTATTTAAAACGGGGCTTTTGAAAACCGTTGGTAGACGAAATAAAATAATCCGGAGACCCGGGTTTTGATTTGAAATAATAACGGGGCGTTTAGAAAACAAAAAAAAGACTTTTCGAAAATAGTTTTACACAAACAAATGCAAGATGACATGACGATGCTCAAATGCAAGGTGGCATGATGACATGAGCATGCGGTCATGATGATGCAATGCACAAAAACAACGCGATTTTCTAGTAGTGGTTTTGGCGGGGCGCCACAATTCGACACCACTAACAAAGGATCTCGCCCTCGAGATCCGCCTCATGGTACCGGAAAGAAGGTCGGCGATCTGAATCTTCACGCTTTGTGTAGATCCTTGCGACACCACTAACAAGAGGTCGTTGTACGTGATCGGCGAGAGAACACTCCGGAGAATCAAAGACGAAGATAAAGGTCTCAAACGATAAGGCCACCTTTAACTTCCGTGGAAAGAGGGAAAATTGCATTGATCCTCCAATTCAATGTACAAAGAGAATGATAAGGGTAGTGGTATGGTCATGACTCCATCCCGCACTCAAAACATTACTCTGTACACGAATAGTTGAATTATGCAATCAACCCTCGAAAACAGACTGAAGATCTCGACAAACGAGATTTGGGAACAAGGGGGTGATGTAGACTCTGCATCGGATCTGGTGTAGATGATGTCGTCGCGTCGGAAAACACCGGAAGGCACAAACAAGGAACAAAGACTGGTACCACAGACAAAGGATCACTCAGATAGCACGAAGACCGGATGTAGAAGCACCGTTATCAAAGGAGGAAGCGAAACCCTGAAGGTACGACGGAAAACCAACCACGAGAATTCCTGGACTAGAAGAAGGTAAGGGAGTAGAATTAAAACACGTGGAGCAAAGAGGAGAACAGCAGAGGGGTAAGGAGTAAAAACAGACCTAATCAGATCGATCCAACCGATTTTGCAAAATAGTTTTGACACTCTACTTCGGTCGTTAGCTAGGTTATCCTATAGGGTGGACTTGTGGGGTATCGCAACTGCTGGGCTTTGATACCACTTTGCAAGGTGGCATGATGACATGAGCATGCGGTCATGATGATGCAATGCACAAAAACAACGCGATTTTCTAGTAGTGGTTTTGGCGGGACGCCACAACTCTTTTATTATTTTTATTCAGAATTTTGTTAATTACTTTAATTAACAAACATTCACATAAAACCCCCTACAACATTTCAATATTACATGCAGAACCAATTTCAGCAATTTCACCCGAAACAGTTTCGGTCTCTATTGAAATAATTCCAACGCTTTCTTAAATCTTTATCTGAAACATATTTGCTCCTAATGGTGTCGGTATCCCTTAAGTGTGTCACCCTATGGTTCGCGAATAATGCAGACATGATCGAGACCCCTCTCAGATCAATAATCAGAAGCGGGACCTGGAGATCCATACTGACTCGACTCCTACACATTCAACGATGACTTCTGTGATCGTGAGAACCTTTAACGCTAGTAACTAAATCCCTTTGTCTTGCGATATATTACATGTCCGAGATTCGATCATCGGTATCTCCATACCTAGTTTGATCTCGATGCCGACATGCACTCGTTTCTCGTTCCCGTGATATAACATTCTAGTGATCACATCACTTGCTTGCAAGCTATCTCAATGTGATATCACCGAGAGGGCCCAGAGTATATCTATCCGTCATCGGGATTGACAAATTCCACTCTTGATCCATGAGCCTCAACATAACACCTTCGTAGCACTGAACCCATCTTTATAGTCACCCTGTTACGGTGTGACATTTGATGTTATCAAGATACTCTTCCGGTGTTAGCAATTAACATGATCTCATGGTCTAAGGATAAATATTACTTCGTATTGTGTTATAGCAATATAAACATAATGACTTTGATCGTAATGCTATACTTCGGATGAATGCTCATCACATCATTCAACCAATGTTGTGACCTCGTTATTAACAACATCCAATGTCCATGATTAGGAAACCTTGATCATCTTGTTAATCAACGAGCTATTCTATAAGAGAGGCATAACTAGGAACCCATTTTGTTTATTAAAACACACATGTATTGATGTTTCCGATCAATACAATTATAGCATGCAAAATAAACATTTATCATAAACATGGAATAAGATAATAACCACTTTATTATTGCCTCTCGGGCATATTTCCTTCATTTCCTTGCTCCTACTAGTTCGGTAACCTTGGTTTCATAATTGAGGGAAACTTACTGTTGTGCTCATCATACCTTCCTCTTGGGGTTCCCCAACGAGCTCGTTATTACACGAGTCAGCAAGTACTTTTCTGGCACCGTTACCGGGGAGTCAATGACATCTTCACGAGGGGAGTCCCTCATAACCAATCTCTTTACTTTGTTATTTTTGTTTTGTTCAGTTTATTTCTACTTTGTTTGCTTGTTTTTTTATCAAAAATACAAATAAATTAGTTCCTACTATAGTTGTTATTTTCATTGGTCTGTTATTGTCTTGCTTTATCATGCTTTCTGTCAATGGTTGTTTTCTTTGAAACTGATTCTTATTGGCAAGGTGGGTTCACGGAAGAACAAAAATATTATTATAAGGAACACCGTTTGTCACAAAAAGGGAAACACTTATGGGAACAAATTGCTAAATTGTATACCATTGCTACAAATGTGTGCTCTACTTATAATGTTACTTATTGCTTTGATAAATCTTGTTGCTGTAGGAGGTATAAACACCTCCCTTTTCGATATGAGTATAATGATCATGGTACCATATCTTCTTATGTTAACGGAAATTATGAATTTTATGATGTGGAACAAATTGAAGAATTTATTGCTTGGAAGGGTGCATTTGAACTTGCTAGTTTGCTTGAAAATACTGATGATTCACCTTATAAATATGAGGTTTATGATATACTTAAATTTTGCTTTGATAATTACAAGGTAGAAAATGGCTATATTCTTGAATATCTTAATAGATGCTCTCCACCAGCGGAAGAGACTAATGCCTTGTAGGATCCTATGGAAGAAGAAATTGCTGAAACTAGAAGCTCATTGGATGAAAAAGAGGAGGAGAGTGATGAGAAAGAGGAGGAAGAATGAATCTACCCGTTGCTACCTTCTAATGAGAGTAACTTTTTACCCCTTACAATATTTGATTGTCCCCCATGCTTACTAAAGGAGGATGAATGTTATGTTCCTGAGGATTCTTTTGAAAATGTTTATAATAAAGCTCTAGTGCTTGTAGATCATGAAAAGCATGCTTTATGTGAGAGTTATATTGTTGAGTTTATTCATGAGGCTACTGAAAATTATTATGAGAGAGGAAAATATGGTTGTAGAAGTTTTCATTGTACTGAAACACCTCTCTATGTGCTGAAAGTTTTGAAGTTACTTTTGTTTTATCTTCCTATGCCTGTCACTTTGTTCTTTATGAGTTTATTTGCATATAAGATTGCTATGCATAGGAAGTGGGACTTAAATGTGTTTTGAATTTTCTTGTTGATGCTCTCTTTTACTTCAATTCATATTTCTTATGTGAGCATCATCGAAGATCTTATGCCTAACTTAAAGGCGTTAAAGAAAAGTACTTATTGGGAGATAACCAAAAAGTTTTAGATGAGTCTTGGAAGTTATTACCTCTGTAATAACCGCTCCTTATCCTTTTTTATTTGCTTTTTGTGCCAAGAGTAACCTCTAATGAGAGAGAAGTAATGATTAGGAAAGTTGCTGTCCCGAAACAGATTTCTGTGCTTCATCGTAAAATTCGTGTAAAATCTCTGTACGTCGTTTTGAGGCGTGAATTTTTGTGCTTCTGCCCCAGGTTGTTATCTAACTTTCGTTAGTTCAACGCTTTTTGATTTGAGCAACAGAAGGTCTCGAAAAAATTGTTTTTCACCTGCTGTTCTGTTTTGATAGATTTCTGCCAATATTTGCATTTGCTTCTTGTTGGTTCCTTTTTGAGTTATTTTGGGGAATTGAGCTTTTTGAGGGAAGTTCTTCAGTAGCTTTTGGTTTAATGGAAGTTTTATTGGTGTTGAAACTGAACCTAAAGACTTATTATCTTGAGTGCACTAATGTTGCTAATAAAGTTTGTGTGAAGTTTTGTATGAAGGAAAATTTTCAGGTGTATGGAGAGAATGATGTAATGAGATGAAGAATGGACTAAAGCTCAACCTTGGGGATGCCACCCCGTGTCACCCCAAGAATTATTTAAGAAGTACAAGCGTTAAAGCTTGGGGATGCCCAAGGCATCCCCTTCTTCATCAATAAAAAATCTCAGGTTCTTCCAAACACTTTATTTTTATTGTTTCATGCACAGTTGTGTTGTTCTTGGAGCGTCTTCGTTTTTTCTTTTGGTTTTCGTTTTGCTTGGTTTTCTTAGTTTGCTTGAATAAATTGGTTGGAACCCCTCTTTCATGCATTGGTTTTCAAATAGTTTGGTTTGGATTGGAAAAGAGTAGGAAAAGTTCATGCTTAAGTGGTAAAAGGAGCTTGTTTCTGACTGTGGCCTATGCTTTGTCAAGCCATGCTTGATATTGTTTTGGCTTTATTCTTAGTGATCTTTTCTGTAGCATGACATGTTATAAACAAGCAGATAAAAACCAAGCATGGAACATCAAAAATTATAGATACGTTTGAAGGAAATATGCCCTGAGAGGCAATAATAAAGTTGTTATTATGTATTCCTTATATATGATAGATGTTTATTTTGCATGCTAGAATTGTATTGATCGGAAACATCAATACATGTGTGTTTAATAAACAAAAAGGGTTCCTAGTTATGCCTCTCTTATAGACTAGCTTGTTGATTAACAAGATGATCAAGGTTTCCTGATCATGGACATTGGATGTTGTTAATAACAAGGTCACAACATTGGTGGAATGATGAGATGAACATTCATCCGAAGTATAGCATTACGATCAAGTCATTATGTTTATATTGCTATAACATCATACGAAGTAATCTTTATCCTTAGACCATGAGATCATGTTAATTGCTAACACCGGAAGAGTATCTTGATAACATCAAACGTCACACCGTAACAGGGTGACTATAAAGATGGGTTCAGTGCTACGAAGGTGTTATGTTGAGGCTCATGGATCAAGAGTGGAATTTGTCAATCCCGATGACGGATAGATATACTCTGGGCCCTCTCGGTGATATCACATTGAGATAGCTTGCAAGCAAGTGATGTGATCACTAGAATGTTATATCACGGGAACGAGAAAAGAGTGCATGTCGGTAACGAGATCAAACTAGGTATTTGGATACCGATGATCGAATCTCGGACATGTATTATATCAAGAAACAAAGGGATTAAATTACAAGCGTTAAAGGTTCTCACGATCACAGAAGTCATCGTTGAATATGCAGGAGTCAGTATGGATCTCCAGGTCCCGCTTCTGACTATTGATCTGAGAGGAGTCTCAATCATGTCTGCATTATTCGCGAACTGTATGGTGACACACTTAAGAGTTACCGGACACCATTTTGGAGCACATATGTTTCAGAAGAAAGAATTGCAAAGCGCAGGAATTGTTTCGATAGAAACTGGAAATTGTTTTGGGTGAAATTGCAGAAAGTGGTTCTGCATGTGATATTGAAATATTGCAAGGGGTTATATGTGAATGTTTGTTAATTAAATTAATTAACAAAATTTTGAATAAATTTACTAAAAGATTTTTATTAAATGAGAGAGCATTAAACTTGGAGAATTTTAATGCATTTAAAGTGGGGACTTTAAAAGGGAATGTGAAGAGGCATTTTAATGTGGAGGAGTTACCACCACATGAATGGGGGAGGTGAGGGGTCATACCCCCCCCCCATGCGCCGGCCATGGAGAGGAGGGGCAACCCCCTCCTCCTATAAAAGGCCACTCTCTCCCTCCTTCTTCCACACACCTCCTTGTGAAGGATCTCTCTCCCCCTCTAGAATTATTCCCCCATGGTCTCAGATTAGCGAGATACATGTTCCGGTGGCATTTTGTCTGGAAGGAGTTGCTGCTTCCTCTGGATCGCTGGAGTGAGGAGGTGGAGGTTGTCCGGTGGCTTGAACGTGTGTGCGAGTGCGGATGCGCTGCTGAGTTGCGGCGCTCGGACTTCCTCACGATCTTGAGATCGGCAAGTGTACGACTACATCAACCACGAGTTCCTACTCGTTAGCAAAACTCTTTGTCTTCGAGGGTAAGTTCTCATTGGATGTATGTCTACCTATTTCTCTGTACCTAGTAGATAGATCTTGGCATGTAGTTCTCATCATAGGAAAATTTTTGTTTTCTATGTTGCGGACCCAACAGTGGTATCAGAGCCTAATCTATGCGTAGGTGCTTTGCACGGGTAGTACACATATGTTTATATGTGGGCGATGATGATCATGTTATTGCATCTTCTATGTATTTTGGATATTGGTGGCATAGTGGGATGAAGTGGCCCGGACCAACCTTACATGTCATCGTACATGAGACCAGTTCCACGACTGACATGCAACTTGTTTTGCATAAGTGGCTGGCGGGTATCTGTCTCTCCTACTATAGTCAATATCTGATTTATAACGAGTTGCTAATAACTTGGTTATCCTCGTTGTGGTTCATGTTCTTAGGTAAGAACGGTTCTATCTCCGAAAGCCCTAAGCCACGTAAAACTTGCAATTGATAAATTAGAGGCGTCTAGTTTAGATCGTTGATGGGCTAGTGTAGTGATATGGTATTGTTGTAAGTAGATGTATGAGAGATACTCTTACAACACATTCAACGTGTAAGTTCCATAGACCTTGTCCTTACACACAAAGGAATGATAGAGATCATACCACGATGCAAATGATAGAGATCAAATGCATGGACCATATCATCTCACTTTACACATTAGATGTTAGCATCTTATACTGCTAGTTTGTCGCTTTTTGGTAGCATTGTAAGATTATCTCTCATTTAGATATCAAGATAAAATGTGTTCTTCCTTGAGTATGCACCGTTCTATGGATCGTGTTTCGAGACATCACGTGATGATCGGGTGTACTCGACTCTACGCTTTCATACAACGGGTGTAAGACAGTTTTACACACGCGAGTACTAAGGTTCTTACTTGGCGAGCCTAGCATGTACAGACATGGCCTCGGAACACGGACCGAAAGGTTAAGCATGAGTCATATAGTTGATATGATGCCCATATAGATGCTCACCTTTGAAGCTGCACCGACTCACATGATGATCAGACTTGGTGTAGTGGATTTGGTTCATGTAATCACCAAAAAGGCACGAGGGATGTTGTTTTTGAGTGGGAGTTCATTAGTAATTTGGATTAGTTGAACTCACTGTATCATATACTTAGTCTAAATAAACTTTACAAATTCTGTTGTAGATGGCACCACCTGCTTTTTAATTTCAATGTGTTCATGGAGAAAGAGAAACTTGCTGCGAATGGTAGCAACTTCACCAACTGGGCTATGAATTTGAGGATTCTCCTCAATGCTGCACAAAAGCAATATGTGCTAGATGCGCCGCTAGGCCCCCACCAGCTCCTGATGCACCTGACGAGGAAAAGAATGTCTATGTGACTCGTCAGGAGGACCACAACTTAGTTCATTGCGGCATACTGTAAGGGCTAGAGCCAGAACTTCGAAAGCGTTTGGAAAATGGAAATGCCTTTGATAACATGGGAGAATTGAAAATTATTTTCGATACCCATGCTGCCATAGAGAGTTATAATGCTACTGAAAAGTTCTTTAGCTGCATGATGGAGGAAAACAGCTCCGTTAGTGAGCACGTACTCAAAATGTCTGGGTACGCCGATAAGCTTGTGTCCTTAGGAATAACGATTCCCATTGACTTAGGCATACATTGTGTTCTCCAATCTCTGCCACCTAGCTACAAGAGCTTCGTGATGAACTATAATATGCAGGGCATGAAGAAGACTCTTCCCGAGCTTCTGTCAATGCTTAAGACTGCAGAAGTGGAGATTAGGAAAGAACATCAAGTGTTGATGATCAATAGGACCACCGGTTTCAAGAAGGACAAGAAAGGCAAGCACAAGGGAAAGAAGGGTGGCAAATCTGTTGCCGCGCTTGAAAAGAAACCCCGAGCTAGCCCTAAGTTCGATACCGAGTGCTGCTATTGCAAGGGGACTGGCCATTGGAAGCGCAACTGCCCCAAGTATTTGGCGGACAAGAAGTCCGGCAAGGCAAACAAAGGTATATATGATATAAATGTTATTGATGTGTACTTGACTAGTACTCACAGTAGCACCTGGGTATTTGATACGGGATCGGTTGCTAATATATGTAACTCGATTCAGGGGCTGTGGAACAAGCGATAACTAGCAAGGGATGAGGTCTGATGGCTCAATGCACGGCGCCCAGAAAATTGCTTGATGGCGGTGTTGATGTAGAGCTCGTTGGGAACCCCAAGAGGAAGGTATGATGAGCACAGCAGCAAGTTTCCCTCAGTTATGAAACCAAGGTTTAATCTAACCAGTAGGAGCAAGGAAACACCCCAAAGGTGTTACTAGCTAAGCTTTGGCAGGGCGCACTACCGGTGCTAGTAGCAACGTGGAGACCTGGACAACACAACCACAGAACTTTGTCCCCAACTTGCGATGAGGTTGTCAATCTCACCTTGTTTTGCGGAAAACAAAGGATTAAATGTATCGAATGGAAAGAAGTAAAAGTTTGCAGAAAGTAAACACAAAGCAGTAAACAGTTGTAGATTGTATGTAAAAGACAAGGACCGGGATCCATAGTTCACTAGAGGTGGCTCTCCTTAAGATAGATAACATGTTGGGTGAACAAATTACAGTGGGGCAATTGACAAACACCGAGAAAGCAATACATCCATATACTAATCATCTTGACTCCTTTGAGACTTGATTGGGCATTACAACATAATACATAGACCGCCATCCAACTGCATCTATGACTAATAATCCACCTTCAGGTTATCATCCGAACCCCCTCCAGTATTAAGTTGCAAGCAACAGATTATTTCTTTACGAACTGCGTGTAAAGTAAACAATACGATTGTTCTATGAACAAAGGATTGTTGTTTTCTCCCTAGTAGCAATAGCACATCTAGTACCTTAGAGATTTCTATCACTTCCCCAGATTACCAGAGGCATGAACCCACTATCGAGCATAAATACTAACTCTTGGAGTTGCTAGCATGTACTTGGCCAAGATAGCTACTAACAACGGAAAGCATGCAAGATCTCAAATAACAAAGACATGATAGAATCAATAATCAATCTGAAATAGCATCTCAATATCCATCGGATCCCCGCAAACACAACATGCAGAATTACAAAGAGATGATCTTGATCATGAACGGAGCTCACAAGATCTAAACATGAAAGCACAAAGGAGGAGAACCAGCCATCTAGCTACTACATGGATCCGTAGTCCAAGGATGAACTACTCACGCATCACACCGGAGGCTTGCATGGTGATGAATAAGGCCTCCAGGGTGAATTCCCCTCTCTGGCAGGGTGCCGGGAAGAGCTTCAGATCCCTCCCGATTTAGGGATGGAGATGACGGCGGCTACAGACTCTTTCGTGGATTTTTGATCGGGTACTTAGGGTTTTCGTCCCGAGGGTAATATATAGGCAGAAGGAGAGGCCGAGGGGGTGCCGGGAGCCACCACACCACCCCCTGGCGCGGGCCTAGCCTAGCCGCGCGGCCAGGTGGTGTGGCCGGCCCCTGGCCCTTCTCCGTCTCGTATTTTGGCACTTGATCACTTCCGGAAAAATAGGCACTTTGGCTTTTGTCCCGTCCAATTCCGAGAATATTCATTTTGTGACTTTCCTGGAACCAAAAACAGCAGAAAACAGGCAGCTGGCACTGTGGCTCTTGTTAATAGGTTAGTCCAAGAAAGCATAAGAAAAGTACTCCAAAGTTGGAACAAAACACAAGAAAGTGGATAAAACCAAGCATGGAATATCAAAAATTATAGATACATTTGCAATGTATCAACATCCCCAAGCTTAACTCCTGCTCGTCCTCGAGTAGGTAAGTGATAAAAAGAAAGAATAATTTTTGAGGTGACATGCACCATCAAAGACTTGATCAAAGTATTTGTAAAACATTCAAAGCTGGGATCATAATACTTCAATCATAACATGAAAGACAAAGTTCTAGCAATAAGCAAAGAAACTATGATGCAACAAGAAAAGGCACAAACAAAAGATTCATGAATAACAATGCTTTGCAAGACGTTTGTTTGTTTCACATAAAGAAAACATGTCATAATAGTATTCAGCTTGTCCCTCAATAGAGTAGCAAATATAAATGCATAGGACACCTTCAAAGTTCATAAGAGTGACTAGATACAATAGTTTAAAACAAGCAATATCAAAGTATGCATCAATCAACTAGTCTTGGGACAATGCACATAGAACTAAGAATGGCCACTATGCTCTCAAAGTAAGTGCATAAAGATAGAAGGTGGAGACTCAATATAATGGTGGAGGAAAGGCCTTTGTAAAAGGAAGTAGGGATTCAAGCTCATAAAGAGCTTCCAAAAATTATGGTACTTATAGCTTTCACCTCTCATTGCCCCTATCATAAGCATCTTGAAGTGATTAAGGTTAAAGTGAACAAACTATGGTGTACATGCTTGACGAAGTATAAGTCAGAAATCTCATGTCCCTTGTATACGAGGGCCGCTCCTCATGCTACTCAAGTTTAGTCACCGGTAAGTTCTTATCATTGTAAGTATATGTGTATCATAGAGAACCGCCAACGGGGTACCCCTTGCCCGATGATACGGAAGAATCCCCATATCAAAATGACAAGGCAAGCAGACAACGAGCATCTCAGCATTGTTCTTATTTACCATGGGAATATGGTGCTTTTTCTCTCTTTCCTCTTTTCATAGTATCTCTTTTTTCTCAATATAGGACTCTTTTTTATAAGAAGAATGCTTCATAGACAGCTCATTATGGTTACGCTGCAGGTTTCCACCATGTTAGCATGGATTAGACCAGCGGCCCAGGCGTTTCTCTAACACATATACATAACTCCATGGACTTACAAGCTCCCCTTTCATTTCACACAACGACATCCATATACAAAAGAGCACGATATCAACTAGCTACAAGCACCAAGTGCAATGTTGAAAGAGTTCCCCATGAAAGCATGGTTCTGCTAATTCCCAACAAATAAGTGCAAGCATATACAACATAGAAGACACAATGGTTCAAGTTTATTAAGGGCAAGAAAAGTAAAGTGTGCCATCAAGTTCGTGAGAGCTTTAATCACTAGTTTTCTCATAACAAGTTTAATTTGGAAGGTAAATAAAAGCATGAATATACTTGGAATAGCATAAGCTAGTAGGTAGGTATGGTGGACTCTTTGGAATAACTTGGTTTAGGTAGTTGGATGCATGAGTGGAACTCATACTTTGTTGTGGAGGCTAGCAAAAGACCGGGAGCGACAAACTAAGAGAGCAATAATGGCCATAATCATGCAGAGCGACAAAACATCATTGATCAAAGCATAAAGTGATACTACAAGTTGAAAACTAAAGGATCATAAAGGCTATGGTGACTTGAGATAGTCATAACATGGTGTGAGCATGCGCCAAGTCAACCCAAATAAAGCATCAAAGGAGAATACCACTATACTATGCTTTAATATGCTAAAACAACGCATGATTCATCCAAGGCACATTAAGCAATCTCAATTGTTTATAACAATTCATGCTACAGCAAAGAATAGTAAGCATAAATCCAAAACAATATCAAGCATGTCATCACAAAGCATAGGCCACAGTCAAAAAACGAGCTCTTTTTACCACATAAGTATGAACTTTCCTACTCTTTTCCAAACCAAACCAAACTATTTGCAAACCAATATATGAAAGAGGGGGTCCAACCAATTTATTAAGAAAACTAAGAAAACCAAGCAAACGAAAAAAAGACAACGAAAAAGAAGATGCTCCAAGAAAAACACAACTGTGCATGAAGCAATAAAAATGAAGCGTTTGGAAGAAACCTGGGATTTTTATTGATGAAGAATGGGATGCCTTGGGCATCCCCAAGCTTTGACGCTTGGACTTCTTGGATATTTCTTGGGGTGACACGCGTGGCATCCCCAAGCTTGAGCTTTAGTCCATCCTTCATCTCATTACTCATTCCTTCCATATACCTGAAAATTTTCCTTCATACAAAACTTCACACAATCTTTATTAGCAACATTAGTGCACTCAAGATAAATAAGTCTTAAGGTTCAGTTATAACACCAAATAAACTTCCATTAGAACACTAGCTACTGTAGAACTTCCCTAAAAAAGCTCAATTCCCCAAAAGAACTCAAAAAGGAACCAACAAGAAGCAAATGCAGAAAATGGCAGAAATCTGTCAAAACAGACCAGCAGGTAAAGACGAATTTTTTCGAAGACCTTCTGTTGCTCAAATAAAAATGTGTTGAGCTAAATAAAGTTAGATAACAACCTGGGGCAGAAGCACAAAAAATTACAGCTCAATCCGACATACAGAGCTCTCTCACAATTTTTTACGGTGAAGCACAAAAATCTGTTTCGGGACAGCAACTTTCCCAATCATTACTTCTCTCTCATTAGAGGTTACTCTTGGCACAAAAAGCAAATAAAAAGGATAAGGAGCGGTTATAATAACTTCCAAGACTCATCTAAAACTTTTGGGTTATCTCCCAATAAGTACTTTTCTTTAACGCCTTTAAGTTAGGCATGATAATCTGAGAAGATGCTCACATAAAAATATGAATTAAAGTAAAAGAGAGCATCAAGAAGCAAATTCAAAGAACATTTAAGTCTAACCCATTTCTTATGCATAGGAATCTTGTAAAGAAACAAGTCATGAAAGCACAAAGCAACAAGCATACTAAAGCAAAACAAGTGCAACTTCAAGACATTCAACATAACGAGAGGAAACTTAATATTGTTGAGATACATAAAACCATGTTTCCCTCTCTCATAATAACTTTCAGTAACATCATGAATAAAATTAACAATATAACTATCACATAAAACATTCTTATCATGAGCCACATGCATATAATAATTATTACTCTCCACATAAGCATAGTCATTCTTATTAATTATAGTGGGAGCAAATTCAAAAAAATAGCTATCATTATTATTCTCATCACCATAATCATCAAATATAGGAGGCATATTGTAATCATAATTAATTTCCTCCTCAATAGTAGGTGGACTGAAAATATCATACTCATCATTGTAATCATCATATATTGGAGGTTTGGTATCATCATAAGCAATAGAATAGCTATCTTCCAAAGCTGGGGAACTAAAAATATCGTTTCCATAAAAACTAGCTTCACCAAGCTTAGACTTTTCCATAGCATTAGCAATAATGGTGTCCAAAGAATTCATACTAACAACATTGCTATTAGCATGAAAATAAAGTTCCATAGGTTTTTTAATTTTCTCTTCAAACACTTCAAACACTTTTCCATAGGTTTTTTAATTTTCTCTTCAAACACTTCAAACACTTTTCCATAGGTTTTTTAATTTTCTCTTCAAACACTTCATGTCCTAAGTCAAGATAAATACTATAAAGCTCTCTATTTTTGTTGTTGTTTTCCATTAAGCCTAACTAGTGAAAACAAGAAACAAAAAGACAAAATTTCAGAATCTAAAGGAAATAACTTCGAGCACTCACACCGGAGGATGTGAGTCCCTTTTACCTTACCTCCCCGGTACGGCGCCAGAAAATAGGCGTTTGTCGTGGGAGGTTCTTCTTCTTTAATCCTCTGGTGTGAATACCTTTTACCTTTCCTCCCCGGCAACGGCACCAGAAAATAGCTTGATGTCTACGCACTTCTATTCTTGTAGAGAGTTGTTGGGCCTCCAAGTGCAGAGGTTTTTAGAACAACAACAAGTTTTCCCTTAAGTGGATCACCCAAGGTTTATCGAACTCAGGGAGGAAGTGGTCAAAGGTATCCCCTCTCAAGCAACCCTGCAATCAAGATACAAGAAGTCTCTTGTGTCCCCAACACACCCAATACACTTTTCAGGTGTATAGGTGCACTAGTTCGGCGAAGAGATAGTGAAATACAAGTGGTATGGATAATTATAAGTGGTAACGGTGATAGAAGATAGCTTGATGGTGTGGAAAATACTAAAGGCAAACTGAAATAAAGATGGCAGCAAGCAAACATGTAACAGATCTAATAGCAAACGGTGTTTCCGTGCTTAGAAACAAGGCCTAGGGATCATACTTTCACTAGTGAACACTCTCATATAAATATATTCTTCTTTATGATACTATGATGAACTACTCTCCAGTTGGACACTCTAATCTATGGTAGGGCTATAACAACACACCTCAAAGTAAGCCTTTCCCATCTAGAAAACCCCACACTATCACCTTGAACACTAGATGGTTCCAACAAACACCACAATTTCATAAAGACATCCAACTCCAAATATAACTCATAACAAGTATTTTTAATCTCTAGCCTAAGTGCCACCATGGTGTGCACGTTGTCACTTTGACACACATGGGGAGAGCAGAGATTCATTAAAGCACTTGAGTAGCAAGGTAGATCTATAGATTACAAGCTCATGATCACAATATGATCATGCATAGAGAGAGATGAACACATAGCTACCGATAGAACCCTTAGCCTCGAGAGAGATCTACTCCCTCCTCATCATGGGAATCAGCAACGGTGATGGAGATGGCTCCGGGGGGACTTCCCTGTCCTGGCAGGGTGCCGGAACAGAGACTTTCTGTCCCTCGAATCTCCCCTTCGGTGGCGGCGGTGCTGCGGAACTTTTCGTGGCTGGAGACTTGACTATTTAGGGTTTTGGTCTCTGGTGGAATATATAGGCGAAGGGGCAAGGTCGGTGGCCGGCCAGGGGGGCACACCATGCCCTGGCGCGGCCTAGGTGGACCCGCGCCTAGGGGTGGTCTGGCCACCCTGTGGCCCCTCTCCGGCTCTCCTTCTGGCTCCGTGAATCTTCCGAGAAAATATCAACTTTGGCTTTTGTCCGGTCCAATTCCGAGAATATTGATTTTCTGACTTTCCTGGAACCAAAAACAGCAGAAAACAGGCAACTGGCACTGTGTCTCTTGTTAATAGGTTAGTCCAAGAAATCATATAAAAATTACTCCAAAGTGTGGACAAAACATAAGAAAGTAGATAAAACCAAGCATGGAACATCAAAAATCATAGATACATTTGCAATGTATCAACATCCCCAAGCTTAACTCCTGCTCGTCCTCGAGTAGGTAAGTGATAAAAAGAAAGAATAATTTTTTAGGTGACATGCACCATCATAAACTTGATCAAAGTATTTGTAAAACATGGATAGCTGGGATCATAGTACTTCAACATAGCATGAAAGATAAAGTTCTAAAAATAAGGCATAGCAACTATGATGCGACATGAAAAGGCACAAACAAAAGATTCATGAATAACAATTCTTTGTAAGACGTGTGTTTGTTTCACATAAAGAAAACATAGCATAATAGTATTCAGCTTGTCCCTCATAGAGTAGCAAATATAAATGCATAGGACACCTTCAAAGTGATGGGTTCGTAGCATGGAAAACAAAAAAATTCTACCGAAAGAACGAACAAAAACCCAGATCTAATCTAGATAAAAGCCAAGATCTAATCTATTAGACATGTGCAACGAGATAGATCTGTACTAACCCTTGTAGATCCGAAAGCGTTACGAGATTGGATCTCGTGGTTGATGTAGTCGATCACTTGCCGATCTCAAGATCGAGTGGACGATCCTTCCGGCGCCGCGTTCCGGCAGCGCTACCGCAGTCGGTCACACGTGCGGAGTAGAAGCAGACCTTCCTCTCCTCGTTCCAGCGAGCAGCGGAGGTAGTAGATCTTCTCCATGGAATCCCAGCAGCACGCCGGCGTGGTGGTGGTGGTGGAGTAGAGAATTCTGCAGGGCTTCGCCTAAGCCTGAGCAGAAGAAAGGAGGAGGAGAGAGGTGGCTAGGATTGGAGTAGTGGAGGAGGGCCAGGGGGTGGCGCCCCCACCCCTTTATTTAAAGGGGGGAGGCGCCATGGGGAGGTGGAGTCCTTGTAGGACTCCCCTCTCCCTTGGCCGGCGGATTGGGAGGGGGGAGGAGTCCTCCTCCCCCACGACTCCTTGTGCATGAAACAATAAAAAAGAAGCGTTTGGAAGAAACCTGGGATTTTTATTGATGAAGAAGGGGATGCCTTGGGCATCCCCAAGCTTTGACGCTTGTACTTCTTGGATATTTCTTGGGGTGACACACGTGGCATCCCCAATCTTGATCTTTAGTCCATTCTTCATCTCATTACTCATTCCTTCCATACACCTGAAATTTTTCCTTCATACAAAACTTCACACAATCTTTATTAGCAACATTAGTACACTTAAGATAAATAAGTCTTAAGGTTCAGTTCTAACACCAAATAAACTTCCATTAGAACACTAGCTACTGTAGCACTTCCCTCAAAAAGCTCAATTCCCCAAAGAGAACACAAAAAGGAACCAACAAGAAGCAAATGCAAATAATGGCAGAAATCTGTCAAAACACACCAGCAGGTAGAGACGAATTTTTTCGAAGACCTTATGTTGCTCAAATCAAAAAGTGTTGAACTAACGAAAGTTATATAACAACCTGGGGCAGAAGCACAAAACATTACAGCTCAATCCGACATACAGAGCTCTCTCACTAATTTTTACGGTGAAGCACAAAAATCTGTTTCGGGACAGCAACTTTCCCAATCATTACTTCTCTCTCATTAGAGGTTCCTCTTGGCACAAAAAGAAAATAAAAAGGATAAGGAGAGGTTATACAGAGGTAATAACTTCCAAGACTCATCTAAAACTTTTGGGTTCTCTCCTAATAAGTACTTTTCTTTAACGCCTTTAAGTTAGGCATAAGAAGCAAGAAAGAATCAAGTGTTCTCAAATGAAGAAGCATTAAAACCAACTATCTTGCCCTTACCTTTCTTACTTTTATTCTTAACCTTTGGGAAAATATGATTGTTTGGTAGAAATAGAAATATTGCAACACCATACGGCAAGATTCAAATATCCTAGATAGAGATAATAATTTAGGATAGCTCCTCATACAACAAACATCAGAGTATCAGGCAGAAGCGGAAAACAAGATTCGAGTACGGATAAGAAGCAAATCGGCATAAGATGCCACATAAATAAACACATCCCGCCCACAGATCTCACGGATCCCCGTTCCCGGAATCTCTACACCGAGTGATCGTTGCCAACATCATCTGTCTCCTCCACCCAGTATCCATCTTGCGAATACACATGTTCATCTGAATCAAACAATTTATCGTGTGAGACCCTAGGGGCACTCAGCAAGTATTTATGCCACTAAAGGGGAAACAACCTGGGGTGACGCAATTGCAGCAAAAGATAATAGCTAACAATTCTATAGATACTCGCTAACCATCCGCCTAACCAATGATAGACGGATGTACGGGAATTAAGAACAACAATTATAACAGTATAATTAACAGATCCATCCTCCTCCTCGCTTACCAACGAGGAAGCGGACGAACAACCCCCATCCGTTGGCAGTTTTATTAACCATTCCATGAGTATTGCATTATTTACTAGTCAAGTACTTAGTCAAATTAAAAACGGTACTTTAGTTATACTTGTCTATGATCGAGAAACTATGCTCCAAGTCGTCCATAACCGCGGACACGGCTTTCAGAAAGATTTACCCTGCAGGGGTGCATGAATAGCAACACACACTCGATCAACCTCGGAAAAACCAACTCAAAACCCAACGAGGCATTCACGACAAAGCAATCACAGGATTCAGAAATATTTCAGGGGGCACCCCATTAAGCTACCCACGACGAATTTGGTCGGCTTCGAGACGGACCCAAGGTTTGCGCCAATGGCTGTAAACGACTGGGAACCCGAAAATGTGATTGGGCTTGTCGATACCGCGAAAACACTCCACAATTCTTAAACAGTACAGGTGCTCCTCGCACAATCTTAAATAAAACAGTAACATGGCATAAGTACAGGATAGTAATAAAGCCCCAAACTACTTTGTGGCCCCAAGAAATAAGAATGAATCAAGCTCTGGCTCAGGGGGGTCCATAAGGCCTCCCGGATGTGGATAGTGCGAATAGTCAAGAAACAGGAATCAAGTACTCGGGGTCCTACGGGACACAAGTGAGCATGAAAAACCAAATAGCAGATATTGCTTACCGGTGCCTCTTTCATTAGTTATCCCATTACTACTCAGGTTAAGTTGTTTAGGTACCTCGTTATTCATCAGACACTCACATACCCTACACATGCTTTTCTACGACTCGCATGGCTCAAACAACTCCTGTAGTAACGGCTCATGGGATGGAGGAACAAGCTTCGGTGGGGTTTAAAAATAAAGGCTATGTAGTACTTGGGATTCAGTTTAATGTAATCGCGACTCGATGATGCAAGAATAAGATAGAGGCACTAGGTACTATATGTATGCAAGCATGTGGTAGTGCTTGCCTGGCAGCTCAGTTGAAGCGAGAGATGGATCGGGGTAGAACTCCTGTGGCTCCTGGTAATTCTCCTGTTGGGTGTCTATTCGAAGAAGAACCAAACAAACAAGGGCCAATCATAAATAAAGTGCACAAGCATATGAATTAAAATGCGACAAGCAAACAAGCATGCCATGATGAATGATGCACAATTTACATGGCATTAAAGTAGCATGGCATGGTGAGGTGTGAGGTACAAGAATAAAGCATTTTATTATTTATTTAGTCAAATTTTATTGCCATAAATGGTTCAGATTTTTAATAATGACATGATGCATGCTTCAATTCAGAACAAGGACTGCATAGATAGAACGGGCTCATCGCGCTGATCGATTTAGACATATTATTTGTCAAATTTGGAGTTGTAGAATTAAAGTTATTAATTTATTAAGAAAAGGGCATTTTATTGTAATTTAATCATCTCGAAAATTTAAAATGGTCAAACATTATTTTGAATGGCATATTTGAAATCCTCACATTTTTCTGATTCCAAAACATATATCATAAGTATTATTTGGATTTATAATTTAAAAGTTATTTAAAATCTGATTTGAATTTGAATTTAAGCAATTTCCTGGAAATGTTTAATAAATCAGATAAACAGAAATACTTTTTGCACTTAGCCAAACCTAGCCACAATCGCTGACGGTGGGCCAGCTGCTGACTGGAGCACGCGCGTGCGGAAAAGAGTTTTCTCACCACGGCCTTACCTAGCCTCTGTGATTGACAGGTGGGCCAGCGGCTAGAGGCCCACGTGACAGCGGCTAAGCACGCAGGGGCTGACCGGTGGGGTCGTGCTGGAGCACGGGTTGAGCCGGCTAAAACGCAGGCGCCTTTTTGTAAAATGCAACGGGAGGCTGACTGGTGGGGCTTGGCGTACCGCGGGTTGAGGCGGCAAAAGACACAGGGGTATTTGCAAAATGGGGCCGCGCACTGCGGATCTTCTCCACGGTCTGACGAAACTAATGGCGACAGCACGCACGGCACGGTGGGGATTCGATCTGGGGACCTGGGCGTGCGCGCGGAGGCGGTAGCCACTAGGACAGGCAGGGGATGCTGTTAGGAGGGGGAAGGGCGGCTAGATAGGTCCTGGTGCGTCGCGGCGACGTGCAGACCCGCGCATCCACGGTGCACTGAGAGTGCTCGGTGAAACGCTAGCCGCAGCAGGGTTTTACAGCGAGGCGGAGAATGTCTAGGCGGTAGAGGGGCTCACCGCGGGCTCGATGGAGGGCTCGGATCGGGGTGGGGCGCAGCAGATCGACGACGAGGCTGGCAGCCGAAGATCTAGGGTTTCGTCGAGGCGGCAAGGGTACTGGCGGTCCTGGTGCTCCTCCTCCTTGTTGGCGCGTCCAGGGCGAAGCAGGGGATGCTCCTCGATCTCCTCGACCACCTCCACGTCAACCACACCCGCAGGAACGAGGGGGCAGCGGCGCAACTGGCGGTGACCGGCGAGAGAGGGGTTGGCGTTGGTGAAGTAGAAGGAGGGGAGAGGCAGGGGCTGTGGGGTGGATCTGGCGAAGCCAGGAGACGTGAGGAGAGGGACAAGGCGAGGGAGAGGGACAGGGGAGAGGCCTGTGGGGCTCGGGGTAGATAAAGTGGCTTCGGCCACTTTTTCCTTTCTCCTCCTCGCACATGCTCGAGCTGGGCCTCGAGCTGGGGCAGGTAGAGCATGGCAGGTGGGCCAGGAAGAGGACGGCGTGGTGGTGTAGCTAGGGCTAGCATGGCATAGAGGAAGGGAGAGAAAAGAGAGAGGGGGCTCGGGTTAGCTAGGTTAGGAGGGAGTAGAGGTAGATGGGGTAGTTAGGTTTAGCTAGAGGGGTGGCTCGGTTAGGGTTTTGTTAGGTTGGTGTTAGCTAGAAAGAGAGAGAGAAGGAGGTGAGGTGAGGGTAGGGGTTAGGGTTTAAAGTAGAACTAGGGTTAGAGGGAATAGAGAGAAAACTAGGTTAGGGTTTAATTAGGTGTTTAGGTTTTAAAACATATTTATAAGATCAAACCAAGATGAAAGGTGAGGCTTTGATTTAGCATGAGATGAGGTGGAGGTGAACCCAAAAAAAGAGAGAGAAGGAGGTTTATTAAAAAAAAGGTCTCATTTGCATCATGCATGGAGGAAAAAGAAATGGTGTTGATAAGAACATGGGGATGGTGGAGATGGATGGAGATGACCCCACAAAGAAAAGAACCTCTAAAACCAAGAGAAAACAAATGGGCTAAAGGTGGTGGTACTCTTGCATGGCCCATGCAAAATAATTAATGCCATGTTTTATTCTTGTGAAAACAATAATATTATAACATGGCATGATCCCATGCATTACCAACATGTGGAAATAAAGGCCAAGCAAAAGAAAAAGGGATTGGATCCACACTACACCACATGAGCTAAATTAAGTGGCAAGAATAAAATAAAAGCCCATGGGTAATTAGGGTGGTGGAATTATAAGGTGGTGAAAAGAAAGGTGATGGAGTTGAATAAAAGATATGCCCCCAACTCAATTTGGGCATTAAACAATATATCAATAGCCAAAAACAATATCAAGAGGCAAATACAATTAATAATGCATATGAGAGAAGAACCAAAGAAAAAGGGTTTTATATGATGCTCAAATGCAAGGTGGCATGATGACATGAGCATGATATAATTATGATGCAACAATTATCTATAGGAAGTAGCCATTATATTACTAGACCAAGTAGCATTACAATTGTTAGACAATTGGGATGCTACAACTCTCCCCCACTAAACAGGAATCTCGCCCCGAGATTCTAGGAAGAAGAAGAAGACTCAAAGAGGGTAGGGTACTTGGCACGGAGCTCATCTTCACGTTCCCAAGTGGCTTCGTCAATGGAATGGTGCGACCACTGCACCTTGCAGAACTTGATGGACTTATTGCGAGTCCTTTCTGCGACTTCAAGAATTTTTATGGGGTGTTCTTGATAAGACAGATCTTCTTGGAGATTGATGAGTTCATGGTCCACGGTCCTGCCGGGATCCTTGAAGCACTTCTTGAGTTGAGAGATATGGAAAACATCATGGACCTTGACTTTTTCAGGGAGCTCAAGAGCATAAGCAACTTCTCCCCTTCTTCCACGAATTTTGAAAGGACCGATGTATCTAGGAGCCAGCTTTCCTTTGATACCAAAGCGGTGCGTGCCTCTCATGGGAGTGACACGAAGGTAAACGAGATCACCCGGGACATACTCCATGTCCGTGTGCTTTCTGTCATAATTGCTTTTCTGGCGACTTTGAGCAATCTTCAGATTTTCAAGAATGATGTGAACTTTCTCCTCCGTTTGAGTTACAATGTCGGGGCCAAACAATATTCTTTCACCTGCGCCCGACCAACCAATCGGAGTTCTGCATTTGCGACCATAGAGAGCCTCAAATGGTGCCATCTTTAGACTTTTCTGGAAGCTGTTGTTGTAAGAGATTTCAGCATAAGGAAGACATTCTTCCCACTTCATGCCGAAAGAGATAACGCAAGCACGGAGCATGTCTTCCAGAATCTGATTGATCCTTTCAACTTGTCCTTGCGACTGAGGGTGGTAAGCTGTGCTGAAGTTCAACTTTGTTCCCAAAGCATTTTGGAAACTTCCCCAGAACTTGGAAGTGAAGATGCTTCCACGGTCTGAACTGATCTCAAGAGGAACTCCATACAGAGAGACAATTCTGTTGATATAGAGCTCAGCCAACTGAATTGCAGAAATTGTTTCCTTGACTGGAAAGAAGTGAGCTACCTTAGAAAGCCTATCGATGAGAACAAAGATTGCATTGTTGCCCTTTTGCGACCTTGGAAAACCAGTGATGAAGTCCATCTCTACTTTCTCCCATTTCCATTCCGGAGGCTTCAATGGCTGTAGAAGAGCGGAAGGTTTCTGATGGGCAGCTTTAACTCTGTGACAGACATCACACTTTGAGACATACTTGGCACAATATCGTTTCAAACCAGGCCACCAATACTGTGTTTTCAAGTCCATGTACATCTTAGTGCTGCCAGGGTGGATAGAAAGAACAGAATCATGCGCCTCCTTGAGAACTTGCTCTCTTAAACCTAGGTAGTTCGGAACAAACATCCGGTGTTCAAAGAAAAGAGTGCCTTGATCGTCGATGTGGAAAGACTCATACTTCGGAAGCTGAATGTTGGAGATGATCTTTTTAGTGTAAGGATCACCAAGTTGAATGGAACGGACCTTTTCTTCCAAGAGAGGTGTTGCTAGAAGGTTTAGAAGATACCCTTGATCCACAATTTCAAGGTTTAGCTTGCGGAATTCCTCGCACAAGAGAGGCTGTTGTTCTTCCACCATGAGATTGTTAACATAAGCTTTTCGGCTGAGAGCATCGGCCATGACATTGGCTTTGACCGGAGTGTAGTTGATGGTCAAATCGAAATCATTGATTGTTTCCCACCTCCTCTGACGAAGGTTGAGATCAGGCTGTGTGAAGATATACTTCAGACTCTTGTGATCAGAAAAGATCTCACAACGGTTGCCAAACAAGTAATGCCTCCATACTTTCAAAGCAAAGACAACTGCTGCGAGTTCGAGGTCATGTGTAGGATAGTTGATCTCATGCATCTTCAACTGACGAGATGCATAAGCAACAACTTGTTTTTCTTGCATAAGGACTGCACCCAATCCTTGCAATGATGTGTCACAGAATATCTGGAAAGGCTTTGATGTATCTGGAGGAACCAAGAATGGTGTGGAAGTGAGCTTCTCTTTGAGTGTTTCAAAGCTTGCTTGACATGCAGGAGTCCAAAGGTATTTCTTGCCTTTCTTGAGGAGATCGGTAAGAGGCTTCGCAATCTTCGAGAAGTTTTGAACGAAGCGACGACAGTAACTGGCCAAACTAAGGAAACTCCGGACTTCTTTGACATTTATGGGTGGAAGCCAGTCCATAATTGTCTTAATAGTTTCTGGGTTGACGGCAATGCCTTTGTCAGAGATGACGTGACCAAGGTAGGTGACTTGAGGCAGCCAAAACTCACACTTGGAGAACTTTGCGTACAGGCGGTTCTCACGAAGCTTGTTTAGGACATACTAAAGGTGTTCTTCATGTTCTTCCTTTGACTTAGAATAGACTAGAATGTCATCCAGATAGACCACAACGAACTTATCAAGATACTCTATGAAAATCGAGTTCATAAGCCTCAAGAAGGTGGCAGGTGCGTTGGTGAGACCGAAAGACATGACCGTGTACACATACAGGCCATAGCGGGTGGTGAAAGCTGTTTTAGGAAAATCTTCCTTGCGAATCTTGATTTGATGATATCCACTTCTCAAGTCAAGTTTAGAGAATACCACAGCTCCAGCTAGCTGATCGAAGAGATCATTAATCCGCGGAAGGGGATATTTATTCTTGATTGTTTTAGCATTGAGTGCCCGATAGTCAACACAAAGTCTATCAGTCTTGTCTCGCTTCTTCACAAAGATGGTTGGACTACCCCAAGAAGAAGTACTATGCTGAATGAAACCCAACTTCTCTTGTTCGTCAAGCTGACGTTTGAGTTCAGCCAACTCAGCAGGACCCATTTTATAAGGCCGCTTGGAGATAGGAGCGGTACCAGGTTCAAGTTCAATGACAAACTCAACCTCACGATCCGGAGGCATACCTGGCAACTCTTCAGGAAAGACATCTGGGAACTCACAGACTACAGGAACACTCTGAATACCTTCCAAAGCATCATCATTCAGAGCTGCCAAAGAATAAAGCTGAATTGCAGGAGTCAGACTTAGAGAATAGACTATATGGCCTTCAGGAATTTTCAGAGAAACCGAATGTTCAGCACAATCAATCACAGCTCCATTTGCTGTTAACCAATCCATGCCCAAAATAACATCAATATCAGAATTGCCCAGAATAATTAAGGAAGCCGGAAACGAAGAACCACCAATCTCAATTTGATTGTTATGGCTGATTTTAGAAGATGCCATTGTTGCTCCAGGAGAAAGGACCATTAAACGCTTGGGGAGAGGATCCATAGATAACTCATTCCTATCAGCAAAACTCGTAGAGATAAAAGAATGCGATGCGCCAGAATCAAACAACACTCGTGCAGAAACTGAGTTAACAGGAAGCATACCCATCACAACTCCAGATGCATGCTCAGCTTGAGCGACGTTGACATAGTTGGCACGAGCAACCGTAGACCCAGGCTTGGTGTTGATGTTGAGAGCCCGAGGTGGAGGTGCACGAATCATAGGAGAACTTCCTGCAGGTCTTGGAGGTGGTGGTGGAAGAGCTTTGTTGTTCATTTGACAATTCCAGTGCTGATGCCCAGTGTTTCCACAAGTATAGCAAGCACCAGGTGGACGTGGTGCAACGTAGCCAGGGACTCCGCCAGGCGCTCCAGGGTAGTTGTGGTTGTAGCCCCTGGGAGCAGCAGTGAAAGAGTTTGGTGGCCTTGCTGCGTAGCTTGACGGTCTTGGTGGAGCAGGGAGCGACGGTGGGGTGTTAGGAACCCAGACACGACGCTTAGAAGGAGCTGTCATAGCAGAAGAACTTGTTGTATCACGGCTGTGTTTCTTTGACTCCTCAAACACTTGTCTACTTGCTTCTTCCTGCAGAGCTGTGTGTTGGAGTTCCAGAAAAGACGTCGGTCTTGCATAAGTGATTGCATATTTAATGGAAGCATTGAGGCCTTGCCGGAACCTCTTTTGCTTTTTCTTGTCATTAGAGATCTCATCGCCACCATAACGAGAAAGGTTCATGAAGTTTCTGATGTAGGTGTTGACATTATCAGTGCCCTGCTTGAGGTTGAGAAACACTTCCTTCATCCTTTCCATGACAATTTCTGACAGATATTGCTCTTTGAAAGCCCCAGTGAATTGCTCCCAAATAGGCTGAAAACCAGAGAGGTTTGTCTTGAGGTAATTTTCCCACCACAGAGCTGCATCTCCCTTCAGAAGGTGAGTGGCACATTTGACCCATTCTTGCTCGGGAACATCCGCAGTCATCAGCAACCTTGACACTTCGCGCAGCCAATCATCCGCATCAAGTGGCTGATCAGACACCTCAAATTGGTGTGGGTTGAACTTGAGAAAACTCTTGATGTCTCCTCGCTTGGGAGGTGGAGGTAGCGGAACAAACTCATTCCTCCTCACGCTTTCCTCGAAGCGCTGCTGGTTCTGCTGCATAGTGCCCAAAGCATTTGCAATACTTGCCAAAGCAGCCCCAAGTTCAGATGGTATGTCCTCCTCAGAACGGCGTGGTGGTGTCATCCTGTGATTGATATAAAACACAAGTCAGTACTATGATGGAGAATGATAATAATCCAAAATAGTACCAAAATGGAATAAACCAAGATTAAAGGATGCAATTCACTGAGATGATACTAAAATATCAACAAAGTTAAAGGCAACTAGAAGATATTAAGCATAACGCACACGACTGAACAAGGAGTGTGGTACACAAACTACAAAGATTTTTTTTTCGCAAATTCGGCATTAAAATACCACTATATGCGCAAAACCACTTAACGAATCAAGATTAGTAACTCTACTAGTTCAAAATTCAAGAGCGAATGATAAAAGTAGTGGTATGGTCGCGACTCCATCCCACACTCAAATCATTACTCCGCACATGAATCAGTAAAACACATATCCCAACACCTTCTTCTTAAGATGAACCTAAAGATTGTTAACTACGAAAAAGAACACCCCAACAAGATAACGTCGGATAACCAAGAGTAAGATAGATCGCATCGGTATACAATGAATCAGAATAGATCGCGTCGGTTTACAAAGGCCTGTCGGTATGGAATGTACCAACAGTTGATAACCAAGAGGCAGATAGTGATAACATTTGAATGCAACAGATAGACAAGGAATTCACACACACACACACAACCTATGGTACTACGGAACCCAGAACACTTGAATCCTAGCTTGAATTTTTAGAAGAGGTTTGAAAACGTTACACTTCCTTACCAGAAAAAGGTTGCGTGGGTGGGTAAGAAGAAAAATGGAAGCAGTCCTACTCTCACATTTTGTTTTCCCTAGTATACATAACTACCAAAAATATTTGCTAGACTGACAACGACCATTTTGGCTGAGACCCTGAAGGGCGGGATGGCTCTGATACCAATTGTAACTACCTCGGTGAATTACGCTCTTAGTTACATGCCTGGATGAACGAAAGTGGTTAAAATAATACGGTGGGGCCCAGGGCCACTCACGGTAGACCTTTCGGCCGTCCTAACCACTTTCAGATCATCAGGACAAGAACGAGCGGCGTAATCGGCAGGCGAAGGGATCAACTACATACACAAATGAGTATGTATGCAAGCCACATACAATAGTCCTCAGAGCCATTCCATCTAAAAGAAATAGAAATATTGCAACACCATACGGCAAGATTCAAATATCCTAGGTAGAGATAATAATTTAGGATAGCTCCTCATACAACAAACATCAGAGTATCAGGCGGAAACGGAAAACAAGATCCGAGTACGGATAAGAAGCAAATCGGCATAAGATGCCACATAAATAAACACATCCCGCCCACAGATCTCACGGATCCCCGTTCCCGGAATCTCTACACCGAGTGATCGTTGCCAACATCATCTGTCTCCTCCACCCAGTATCCATCTTGCGAATACACCTGTTCATCTGAATCAAACAATTTATCGTGTGAGACCCTAGGGGTACTCAGCAAGTCTTTATGCCACTAAAGGGAACACAACCTGGGGTGACGCAATTGCAGCAAAAGATAATAGCTAACAATTCTATAGATACTCGCTAACCATCTGCCTAACCAATGATAGACGGATGTACGGGAATTAAGAACAACAGTTATAACAGTATAATTAACAGATCCATCCTCCTCCTCGCTTACCAACGAGGAAGCGGACGAACAACCCCCATCCGTTGGCAGTTTTATTAACCATTCCATGAGTATTGCACTATTTACTAGTCAAGTACTTAGTCAAATTAAAAGCGGTACTTTAGTTATACTTGTCTATGATCGAGAAACTGTGCTCCAAGTTGTCCATAACCGCGGACACGGCTTTCAGAAAGATTTACCCTGCAGGGGTGCACGAATAGCAACACACACTCGATCAACCTCGGAAAAACCAACTCAAAACCCAACGAGGCATTCACGACTAAGCAATCACAGGATTCAGAAATATTTCAGGGGGCCACCCCATTAAGCTACCCGCGACGAAGTTGGCCGGCTCTGAGACGGACCCAAGGTTTGTGCCAATGGCTGTAAACGACTGGGAACTCGAAAATGTGACTGGGCTTGTCGATACCGCGAAAACACTCCGTGATTCTTAAACAGTACAGGTGCTCCTCACACAATCTTAAATAAAACAGTAACATGGCATAAGTATAGGATAGTAATAAAGCCCCAAACTACTTTGTGGCCCCAAGAAATAAGAACGAATCAAGCTCTGGCTCAGGGGGGTCCATAAGGCCTCCCGGATGTGGATAGTGCGAATAGTCAAGGAACAGGAATCAAGTACTCGGGGTCCTACGGGACACAAGTGAGCATGAAAAACCAAATAGCAGATATTGCTCACCGGTGCCTCTTTCATTAGTTATCCCATTACTACTCAGGTTAAGTTGTTTAGGTACCTCGTTATTCATCAGACACTCACATACCCTACACATGCTTTTCTACGACTCGCATGGCTCAAACAACTCCTGTAGTAACGGCTCATGGGATGGAGGAACAAGCTTCGGTGGGGTTTAAAAATAAAGGCTATGTAGTACTTGGGATTCAGTTTAATGCAATCGCGACTCGATGATGCAAGAATAAGATAGAGGCAATAGGTACTATATGTATGCAAGCATGTGATAGTGCTTGCCTGGCAGCTCAGTTGAAGCAAGAGATGGATCGGGGTAGAACTCCTGTGACTCCTGGTAATTCTCCTGCTGGGCGTCTATTCGAAGAAGAACCAAACAAACAAGGGCCAATCATAAATAAAGTGCACAATCATATAAATTAAAATGCGACAAGCAAACAAGCATGCCATGATGAATGATGCACAATTTACATGGCATTAAAGTAGCATGGCATGGTGAGGTGTGAGGTACAAGAATAAAGCATTTTATTATTTATTTAGTCAAATTTTATTGCCATAAACGATTCAGATTTTTAATAATGACATGATGCATGCTTCAATTCAGAACAAGGACTGCATAGATAGAACGGGCTCGTCGCGATCGATTTAGACATATTATTTGTCAAATTTGGAGTAGTAGAATTAAAGTTATTAATTTATTAAGAAAAGGGCATTTTATTGTAATTTTAATCATCCCGAAAATTTAAAGTGGTCAAACATTATTTTGAATGGCATATTTGAAATCCTCACATTTTTCTGATTCCAAACAATATACCATAAGTATTATTTGGATTTATAATTTAAAAGTTATTTAAAATCTGATTTGAATTTGAATTTAAGCAATTTTCTGGAAATGTTTAATAAATCAGATAAACGGAAATACTTTTTGCACTCAGCCAAACCTAGCCACAGTCGCTGACGGTGGGCCAGCTGCTGACAAGAGCACACGCGCGCGGAAAAGAGTTTTCTCACCACGGCCTTACCTAGCCTCTGTGATTGACAAGTGGGCCAGCGGCTAGAGGCCCACGTGACAGCGGCTAAGCACGCAGGGGCTGACCGGTGGGGTCGTGCGGGAGCGCGGGTTGAGCCGGCTAAAACGCAGGCGCCTTTTTGTAAAATGCAACGGGAGGCTGACTGGTGGGGCTTGGCGTACCGCGGGTTGAGGCGGCAAAAGACGCAGGGGGTATTTGCAAAAAGGGGCCGCGCACTGTGGATCTTCTCCACGGTCTGACAAAACTGACGGCGACAGCGTGCGCGGCACGGTGGGGATTCGATATGGGGACCTGGGCGTGCGTGCGGAGGCGATAGCCACTAGGACAGGCGGGGGATGCTGTTAGGAGGGGGAAGGGCGGCTAGATAGGTCGTGGTGCGTCGTGGCGACGTGCAGACGCGCGCGTCCACGGCGCACTGAGAGTGCTCGGTGAAACGCTAGCCGCGGCTAGGGTTTACAGCAAGGCGGAGAATGTCTAGGCGGTAGAGGAGCTCACTGCGGGCTCGATGGAGGGCTCGGATCGGGGTGGGGCGCAGCAGATCGACGCCGAGGCTGCCGGCCGGAGATCTAGGGTTTCATTGGGGCGGCGAGGGTACTGGCGGTCCTGGTGCTCCTCCTCCTCGCTGGCGCGTCCAGGGCGAAGCAGGGGATGCTTCTCGATCTCCTCGACCACCTCCACGTCAACCACACCCGCAGGAACAAGGGGGCGGCGGCGCAACTGGCGGTGACCAACGAGAGAGGGGTTGGCGTCGGTGAAGAAGAAGGAGGGGAGAGGCAGGGGCTGTGGGGTGGATCTGGCGAAGCCAGGAGACGTGAGGAGAGGGACAAGGCGAGGGAGAGGGACAGGGGAGAGGCCTGTGGGGCTCGGGGTAGATAAAGTGGCTTCGGCCACTTTTTCCTTTCTCCTCCTCGCACATGCTCGAGCTGGGCCTCGAGCTGGGGCAGGTAGAGCATGGCAGGTGGGCCAGGAAGAGGACGGCGTGGTGGTGTATCTAGGGCTAGCATGGCATAGAGGAAGGGAGAGAAAAGAGAGAGGGGGCTCGGGTTAGCTAGGTTAGGAGGGAGTAGAGGTAGATGGGGTAGTTAGGTTTAGCTAGAGAGGGGTGGCTCGGTTAGGGTTTTGTTAGGTTGGTGTTAGCTAGAAAGAGAGAGAGAAGGAGGTGAGGTGAGGGTGGGGGTTAGGGTTTAAAGTAGAACTAGGGTTAGAGGGAATAGAGAGAAAACTAGGTTAGGGTTTAATTAGGTGTTTAGGTTTTAAAACATATTTATAAGATCAAACCAAGATGAAAGGTGAGGCTTTGATTTAGCATGAGATGAGGTGGAGGTGAACCCAAGAAAAGAGAGAGAAGGAGGTTTATGAAAAAAAAGGTCTCATTTGCATCATGCATGGAGGAAAAAGAAATGGTGTTGATAAGAACATGGGGATGGTGGAGATGGATGGAGATGATCCCACAAAGAAAAGAACCTCTAAAACCAAGAGAAAACAAATGGGCTAAAGGTGGTGGTACTCTTGCATGGCCCATGCAAAATAATTAATGCCATGTTTTATTCTTGTGAAAACAATAATATTATAACATGGCATGATCCCATGCATTACCAACATGTGGAAATAAAGGCCAAGCAAAAGAAAAAGGGATTGGATCCACACTACACCACATGAGCTAAATTAAGTGGCAAGAATAAAATAAAAGCCCATGGGTAATTAGGGTGGTGGAATTATAAGGTGGTGAAAAGAAAGGTGATGGAGTTGAATAAAAGATATGCCCCCAACTCAATTTGGGCATTAAACAATATATCAATAGCCAAAAACAATATCAAGAGGCAAATACAATTAATAATGCATATGAGAGAAGAACCAAAGAAAAAGGGTTTTATATGATGCTCAAATGCAAGGTGGCATGATGACATGAGCATGATATAATTATGATGCAACAATTATATATAGCAAGTAGCCATTATATTACTAGACCAAGTAGCATTACAATTGTTAGACAATTGGGATGCTACACAAGGCTTAATCGAACCAGTAGGAGCTAGGAAACACCCCAAAGGTGTTACTAGCTGAGCTTTGGCAGGGCGCACTACCGGTGCTAGTAGCAACGTGGAGACCTGCACAACACAACCACAGAACTTTGTCCCCAACTTGTGATGAGGTTGTCAATCTCACCGTGTTTTGCGAAAAACAAAGGGTTAAACGTATCGAATAGAAAGAAGTAAAAGTTTGCAGAAAGTAAACACAAAGCAGTAAACAGTTGTAGATTGTATGTAAAAGACAAGGACCGGGATCCATAGTTCACTAGAGGTGGCTCTCCTTAAGATAGATAACATGCTGGGTGAACAAATTACAGCAGGGCAATTGACAAACACCAAGAAAGCAATACATGCATATACTAATCATCTTGAATCCTTTGAGACTTGATTGGGCATTACAACATAATACATAGACCGCCATCCAACTGCATCTATGACTAATAATCCACCTTCAGGTTATCATCCGAACCCCCTCCAGTATTAAGTTGCAAGTAACAGATTATTGCTTTACGAACTGCGTGTAAAGTAAACAATATGATTGTTCTATGAACAAAGGATTGTTATTTTCTCCCTAGTAGCAACGACACATCTAGTACCTTAGAGATTTCTGTCACTTCCCCAGATTACCAGAGGCATGAACCCACTATCGAGCATAAATACTAACTCTTGGAGTTGCTAGCATCTACTTGGCCAAGATAGCTACTAACAACGGAAAGCATGCCAGATATCAAATAACAAAGACATGATAGAATCAATAATCAATCTTTAATAGCATCTCAATATCCATCGGATCCCCGCAAACACAACATGCAGAATTACAAAGAGATGATCTTGATCATGAACGGAGCTCACATGATCTAAACATGAAAGCACAAAGGAGGAGAACCATCCATCTAGCTACTACATGGATCCGTAGTCCAAGGATGAACTACTCATGCATCACGCCGGAGGCTTGCATGGTGATGAAGAAGGCCTCTAGGGTGAATTCCCCTCTCCGGCAGGGTGCCGGGAAGAGCTTCAGATCCCTCCCGATCTAGGGAGGGAGATGACGGCGGCTATAGACTCTTTCGTGGATTTTTGATCGGGTACTTAGGTTTTTCGTCCCGAGGGCAATATATAGGCGGAAGGAGAGGCCGAGGGGGTGCCAGGAGCCACCACAACACCCCCTGGCACGGGCCTAGCTTGGCTGCGTGGCCAGGTGGTGTGGTCGGCCCCTGGCCCTTCTCCGTCTCGTATTCTGACACTTGATCACTTCCGGAAAAATAGGCACGTTGGCTTTTGTCCCGTACAATTCCGAGAATATTCATTTTCTCACTTTACTGGAACCAAAAACAGCAGAAAACAGGCAGCTGGCACTGTGGCTCTTGTTAATAGGTTAGTCCAAGAAATCATAAGAAAAGTACTCCGAAGTTGAAACAAAACACAAGAAAGTTGATAAAACCAAGCATGGAACATCAAAAATTATAGATACATTTGCAACGTATCGAGGTCACAATGCGGGTCGGCAATGGATCAAGAGTTGATGTGATCGCCGTCAGAACGCTGCCTCTCCATATGCCATCGAGATTAGTTATAAACCTGAACAATTGTTATTTGGTGCCTGCACTTAGCATGAACATTGTATCCGGATCATGTTTGATGCAAAGTGGTTATTCGTTTAAATCTGAAAACAATGGTTGTTCGATTTATATGCATAATATCTTTTATGGTCATGCACCTGTGTTGAATGGTTTATTTCTGATGGATCACAATAGTAATATTATGCACATTCATAATGTTAATGCTAAAAAGATTAAACATGATAATGATATATCTACATATATGTGGCACTGCCGTCTAGGTCATATTGGCGTTAAACACATGAAGAAACTCCACTCTGATGGACTTCTGGAATCACTTGATTTTGAATCATTTGATACATGTGAGCCATGCCTTATGGGCAAGATGACTAGAACGCCATTTTCTGGTTCAATGGAACGGGCGACAGATTTATTGGAAATCATACATACTGATGTATGTGGACCAATGAGTGTGTCGGCGCGAGGTGGATATCGTTATTTTGTTACTTTCATGGATGATTTGAGTAGATACGGGTATATCTATTTGATGAAACACAAACCTGAAACTTTTGAAAAGTTCAAGGAATTTCAGAATGAAGTGGAAAATCATCGTAATAGAAAGATCAAATTTCTACGGTCTGACCATGGAGGAGAGTATCTAAGTTATGAGTTTAGCACACACATGAAAGAGTGTGGAATAGTTTTACAACTCACGCCTGCCGGAACACCATAATGTAATGGTGTGTTGGAACATCGTAATCGTACCTTATTGGATATGATTCGATCTATGATGTCTCTGACTGACTTGCCATTGTCATTTTGGGGTTATGCACTGGAAACAGCTGCATTCACTTTAAATCGGGCACCATCTAAATCCGTTGAAACGACACCGTATGAATTATGGTTTGGAAACAAACCTAAGCTGTCATTTCTTAAAGTTTGAGGATGCGATGTTTATGTGAAGAAACTTCAGCCGGATAAACTCGAACCCAAAGCAGAAAAATGCGTCTTCATAGGATACCCTAAGGAAACGATTGGGTATACCTTCTATCACAGATCCGAGGGCAAGGTTTTTGTTGCCAAGAATGGATCATTTCTTGAGAAGGAGTTTCTCGCGAAAGGTGTGAGTAGTCGGAAGGTAGAACTCGAAGAGGTTATTGAACCTTCTCTTCATGAAATGGCGAGTAGCGCAGCACCGGAAGTTGTTTCGGAGTTGACTTCACCTAATGAAGAGAGAGCTAATGATATTGATCATGAAACTCCGAAAGAGGACACTACCGAACCTCGCAGGTCAAGCAGGACACGTGCAGCTCCTGAACTGTACGGCAATCCTATTGTGAATTTCATGGTTGATGAAATGGATGACCCTGGGACGTATGAAGAAGCGATGATGAGCCCGGATTCCAACAAATGGCTAGAAGCCATGAAATCCAAGATGGAATCCATGTACGAGAACCAAGTTTGGACCTTGGCGGACTTCCCTCATGATCGAAAGGCCGTTGAGAATAAATGGATTTTCAAAAGAAAAACTGATGCTGATGGTAATGTGACCATCTATAAGGCTCGACTTGTCGCAAAGGGGTTTCGACAAATTCAAGGAGTTGACTACGATGAGACATTCTTTCCCGTAGCGATGCTTAAGTCGGTTAGGATTATGTTAGCAATTGCTGCGTATTTCGATTATGAAATATGGCAGATGGATGTCAAAACTGCGTTCCTCAATGGTAATATTGAAGAAGAGTTGTATATGATACAACCTAAGGGTTTTGTCGATCCTAAGGATGCTAATCAGGTATGCAAACTTCAGCGATCCATCTATGGACTGAAGCAAGCATCCTAGAGTTGGAATCTCCGCTTTGATGAGGTGATCAAAGAGTTTGGATTTCTCCAAACTTATGGAGAGGCTTGTATTTACAAGAAAGTGAGTGGGAGCAATGTGGCATTTCTCATATTATATGTGGATGACATATTATTGATTGGAAATGATATAGATCTTTTAAACAGTGTTAAAAGTTATCTAAACAGCAAATTTTCGATGAAAGACCTTGGTGAAGCATCATATATATTAGGCATTAAAATCTATAGAGATAGATCAAGGCGCCTAATTGGGCTATCGTAGAGTACATACCTTGATAAGATATTAAAGAAGTTTAATATGGAAGAAAGTAAGAAGGGGTTCTTACCTATGTTGCAAGGCAAGACATTGAGTAAGACTCAAAGTCCGGCTACGGCGGAAGAAAGAGAGATGATGGATAAGATCCCCTATGCCTCGGCCATAGGCTCTATTATGTATGCCATGCTATGTACAAGACCGGATGTGGAACATGCTATTAGTTTGACTAGTAGGTACCAATCTAATCCAGGTTCGGAACACTGGATAGCAGTCAAGAACATCCTCAAGTACTTGAGAAGAACTAGGGATATGTTTCTTATATACGGAGGTGAAGAAGAGCTAGTCGCTAAGTGTTATGTCGATGCTAGTTTTGACACCGATCTGGATGAGTCTAAGTCTCAATCCGGATACGTATTTCTCTTGAACGGAGCAGCAGTTAGTTGGAGGAGTTCCAAACAACCTGTGGTGGCTGGATCAACGACGGAGGCGAAATATGTTGCTGCTTCAGAAGCGGCGCAGGAAGCGGTTTGGATGAAAGAGTTCATTACGGAACTAGCTGTGGTTCCTAGTGCATTGGACCCGATGGTGATCTATTGTGACAACAATGGATCCATAGCCAACGCAAAGGAACCGAGGTCTCACAAGAATTCCAAGCATATTAAGCGCCGGTTTCACTCCATCCGCGAGCATGTCAAGGATGGAGATATAAAGATTTGTAAAGTACACACGGACCTAAATGTAGCAGATCCATTGACTAAAGCTCTCCCTAGGGCAAACCATGATCAACACCAGAACTCCATGGGTGTTAGATTTATCACCATGTGAACTAGATTATTGTCTCTACTGCAAGTGGGAGACTAAAGGAAATATGCCCTGAGAGGCAATAATAAAGTTGTTATTATGTATTCCTTATATATGATAGATGTTTATTTTGCATGCTAGAATTGTATTGATCGGAAACATCAATACATGTGTGTTTAATAAACAAAAAGGGTTCCTAGTTATGCCTCTCTTATAGACTAGCTTGTTGATTAAAAGGATGATCAAGGTTTCCTGATCATGGACATTGGATGTTGTTAATAACAAGGTCACAACATTGGTGGAATGATGTGATAAACATTCATCCAAAGTATAGCATTACGATCAAGTAATTATGTTTATATTGCTATAACATCATACAAAGTAATCTTTATCCTTAGACCATGAGATCATGTTAATTTCTAACACCAGAAGAGTATCTTGATAACATCAAACGTCACACCGTAACAGGGTGACTATAAAGATGGGTTAAGTGCTACGAAGGTGTTATGTTGAGGCTCATGGATCAAGAGTGGAATTTGTCAATCCCGATGACGGATAGATATACTCTGGGCCCTCTCAGTGATATCACATTGAGATAGCTTGCAAGCAAGTGATGTGATCACTAGAATGTTATATCACGGGAACGAGAAAAGAGTGCATGTCGGTAACAAGATCAAACTAGATATTTGGATACCGATGATCGAATCTCAGACATGTATTATATCAAGAGACAAAGGGATTAAATTACAAGCATTAAAGGTTCTCACGATCATAGAAGTCATCGTTGAATATGCAGGAGTCAGTATGGATCTCCAGGTCCCGCTTCTGACTATTCATCTGAGAGGAGTCTCAATCATGTCTGCATTATTCGCGAACTGTAGCGTGACACACTTAAGAGTTACCGGACACCATTTTGGAGCACATATGTTTCAGAAGAAAGAATTGCAAAGCGTAGGAATTGTTTCGATAGAAACCGGAAATTGTTTCGGGTGAAATTGCAGAAAGTGGTTCTGCATGTGATATTGAAATACTGCAAGGGGTTATATGTGAATGTTTGTTAATTAAAGTAATTAAAAAAATTCTGAATAAATTTAATAAAAGAGTTTTATTAAATGAGAGAGCATTAAACTTGGAGAATTTTAATGCATTTAAAGTGGGGACTTTAAAAGGGAATGTGAAGAGGTATTTTAATGTGGAGGGGTTACCACCACATGAATGGGGGAGGTGAGGGGTCACCCCTCCCCCCATGCGCCGGCCATGGAGAGGAGGGGCAACCCCCTCCTCCTATAAAAGGCCACCCTCTCCCTCCTTCTTCCACACACCTCCTTGTGAAGGATCTCTCCCCCCTCTAGAATTATTCCCCCATGGTCTCAGATTAGCGAGATACATGTTCCCGGTGGCATTTCGTCTGGAAGGAGTTGCTGCTTCCGCTGGATCGCTGGAGCGAGGAGGTGGAGGTTGTCCAGTGGCTTGAACGTGTGTGCGAGTGTGGATGCGCTGCTGAGTTGCGGCGCTCGGACTTCCTCACGATCTTGAGATCGGCAAGTGTACGACTACATCAACCACGAGTTCCTACTCGTTAACAAAACTCGTTGTCTTCGAGGGTAAGTTCTCGTTGGATGTATGTCCACATGTTGCTCTGTACCTAGTAGATAGATCTTGGCGTGTAGTTCTCATCGTAGGAAATATTTTGTTTTCTATGCTACGGACCCAACAATGTTTGCAACATATCAAGCCACCACTAGTGAACTATGGACCCCGGTCCTTTCTTTTAATATCAATCTACAACTGTTTACTGCTTTCTGTTAACTTTCTGCAAACTATTACTTTCTTCCACACAATATATTTAATCCTTTGTTTTTAGCAAAACCGATGAGATTGACAACCTCACTATAAGTTGGGGGCAAAGTTCTGTGGTTGTGTTGTGCAGGTTTCCATGTTGCTGCTAGCACCGGTAGTGCGCCCTGCCAAAGGCCAGCTAGCAACACCTTGGAAGTGTTTCCTTGCTCCTACTGGTTCGATAACCTTGGTTTCATAACTGAGGGAAACTTACTGTTGTGCTCATCTTACCTTCCTCTTGGGGTTCCCCAACGACCTTGTTATTACACGAGTCAGCACATACCTTAGATTGAGTGAGTGCAAAGAATCAAAGAAAGATTGAGTAAATTTGAAGATCCAATGGAGGTGGTTTGAAGTTTGGAGGAAGAACAAAGAGAAAAAATGATTTGTGGATTTTTAGGTTACCTCCTCGGGGTGAATATGGTGTCCGCGTACTCGGTACGGGCGGGCGGTACGTCTGGATCCCGCCTGTACCGGGTGACTTACCTTGGGGGCGACGACTGCTCCCAGGCGGTGCACTCGGTACGGTCGCGTGGTACGGTCGTGCACACCCGTACTGCTGGTCGTTAACGCTGACTTTGCTTGAAATCTGATGTTTGCTCGGGGGTATGGTACGGGCGTGCGGTACGGGCGCGTCCGGCCGTACCAGTGGTCGTTATCGACACTGATTCCTTCAGCAAACATCAAAATTTCTATCTCCCTTTGCCTTGAGGTGGTATGGGCGCACAGTACGGGCCACTCCAGCCATACCAGTGGTCATTATCGACACTGTGAACTACAAAAACTCAAGGAATTTGGTTAGTAGCTCCGTGCGCCTTTGCACATCTTATCAAAATGTTAGATAGCAGCAAAAACACTAAGTAATGATCTGGCAATACTTCTTAGGCCATGTGTTAGTAAAATATAGAGGATTGCCTTATTTGTTCTACTCTCTCCATAGGTCTTCTTGAACACTCTTTATTAAAAACGAAAACAAAAACAAAACTAACACGAAATAAAATATATAAAACAAAAACTTAGAGAAACTTTATTTCACATGGGTTGCCTCCCATGAAGCGCTTCTAATTAAGGTCAATTAGCTTGACCTCGATGGCAATCACTTAGGTTTGTGAAGTGGAACACCCACTCCAAAATAGTTTGCTTTTAAAGTAATTACACCATCATCATCATTAGGCTTGGCCTTCTTTTTCCTAGGGAAGTGGACTACAAAAGGATCTCTAGATGGTAGCCCTATTCTTACATTCCCTTCATGTAAATTAATCAAAGCTTTAATAGTTTTTAGGAATGGCCTACCTAGAATTATAGGTGCTATGGGATCTTCAGGCATGTCCACAATAACTAGATCGATAAGAGCGAGACTATCTTTAATTTCAACAACTATATTTTCTTTGATCCCAATAGCTTGTTTATAAGTTGAATCAGCTAGATGGAGTCTTAATTCAGTTGTAACAAATGGCCCCAAGTTTAACTTATCGAATAGGCTTTTGAAAATCGTTGAGACACTTGCACCAAGATCATAAAGTGCGGATATCTCATTAACTCCCAACTTAATTTTAATAGTGGGCTCAAATATATCATCTAGCTTAGACAGAAGCTTATCAGCTAGTCTTTTGTACTCCATATCTAAATCACGAACCTTAGATGCTACTTCTTGTATAAATTGTTGGCACATAGCATCATTACCTTGTTCTATACCTAGATTCTTAACGGTGATCATCTTCAATAGATCTTCCATGGTATATTCCAGTGTTGGCGTGTTGCTATAATCCAGCTCTTCAGGTTTTTAATCATTGGTTACCACCCTCATCATCTTGAGGTCTTCTACCGGATTTGGCTCGGGTTTGCCAACGAACTTTGCTAGTATGAGAGCTTGGCTCTTGGCTACCTTACCCAGCTGAGCCTCCATGATCTTTGTTCTTTCGTGTAGAGCATGCACATCATTTCTAATTGCAACGACCTGATTAGATAATCTTCCTACACTACTCTCATGGTTCTCTGTAATCTTAATAAGCATATTGTTTTGTTTGGTTTGAGCTTGCATAAATGTTCTAATAGTTTGCTCAAATGGGAGATTGCCATGATTTGCTCCATTAGTATTATCATAATTATTTTAAGGAGCTCCTGCAGGATAGTATGATATTTTTGAACATTAGAAGTATAATTAATTTTCCATGCAGGATTAAAAGGAGTGCAAGCTATAAAATTAACATCATTAACATCGGTAGTGATAGCATTAACTTGGGTATCTTCCTTACCCTTTACTAAGCTAAGCAACTCATCTACCTTATATGTAAGCTCCTCATTGTTTACCTTGGTAATTGAACCTACTCTCTTCGAGGTTCTTTCCACATGCCATTGGGCATGGTTATTTTGCATGTCATCAAGTAACTTATTTGCAACACTCACATGCTTTCCCATGATCGTTCCTCCTGCTGCAGTATCTAGCATAGACTTAGACATTGGGTTAAGACCATTATAAAATAAATGTAATATAATCCACTCTTCCATCCTATGATTAGGATAGTTCATTACGGCCTCTTTCATTCTTTCCCACACAAGCGCTAGTGGCTCACGATCTTCTTGTCTAAAGCTTGTAATGTTGGATCTTAGCTGCATAGTCTTAGCTGGGGGAAAAATTAGTCATAAACAAATTAGTGCATTCCTCCCAAGATTTAATAGTGCCCTTTGGTAGAGATAGCAACCAATCCTTAGCCTTTCCTCTAAGAGAGAAAGGGAATAATATTAGCTTAACAACATTTGGATCTACATCCTTAATACGCATCATGTCACAAATTTCAGTAAAAGTATTTCAGTGCAATCTCGAATCCTCAGAAGATGAACCCCCAAATTGGTTTTGTTGAACCAAACTTAAAAGGTTAGGTTTTATCTCATATGTTTCCGCATCAACTATGGGTTGAGTGATGGGTACATGGATAAAATCATCGGTGGGAGTAGCATACTCCCCTAATCTCTTTTGAGCCATGGCTCTTATATTTTTGGTAATTTTTTAAGTAATGAAAACGAATAACAAGTAACTATTTTTTTGGGTTTTCAAATAGATAACAAGAAAGTAAACTAATAACAAGAATTCAACTATAACTAATAATAAAACTAAAAACAAGGTCTCTAATAACCTCACCAGGATAGCGAAATTGCTTCCCTGGCAACGGCGCTAGAAAATGGGTTGATACCTTCGATCTAGATTCATGGATGTAGTATAATAGCTTTTTTCCTAGAATACATAGATTTAATCAAACCTCGGAAAGCACTGCTAAACGGTAATAAAAAAGGACACGTCTACAAGACTTTGTTTGTTTGTTTTACCTTAGTTAACCATACCAATCTAGTTTACTTTATAATGGGTTTGAATCAATGGATGGATATAGGCCAAGATTGAAGAACCACCTGCAGTTGCACATCAAATGGGATAAAGGATAATAATAAGCATAGTCATGTATAATGTTTGTATTGAGATAATCTTTTGTGGGAAACACATCCTAATATTCTAGAGCCCCCGTGATGCAGCGGGCATAGCAATAGACTTTTAATCCAACCGAGGGTACATCAAAGCCACGGGTTACAAACAATTATTAAGTGTAAACACAGATCAAAGCTTTAAGTGGTGATGTTGTTGTTGATCCCGAATGGGGCGCTAAGCGAAGACCGTACTACCCTTTTTGTTACTAAGGTTCCTATGAGATCGCCGCTAGCGAAGTATCTCACCTCAAGCCTTTATTAATCTATGGGATCTTGGGTACCTACAAGTCCATAGATCGAGACGAGAGACGAAGAAACAAAAGATACAAATCACGAATCCAAACAAAATACAATTCTCCCATGATCTAGATGCACATAATTGCTACGAGGCTTCTCCCGAACCCGCAGCTCGTGAGGACTACTCACTCATAACAAATAGATCGGAGATAGAAAACATCATGCAAATACTTAGATTGAAATCAAATATTCTTACAATGGTCCCAAATCACAAGAAGATCTAAAAGTACAAAGCAATGGCTATGGCTAGTGGAGGGATGGATGGTGGAAGTGATGAACAATGGATGAACAATGGTGTGGATCTCCTTTGGTGGTGTTGTGATGCAATCTGAGAATGGCGGCTCTCTAGCTGGCGACTAGAACCTCAAAATATATAGGCGTCTTCACAAAAGTTGTAGGGTGTGACGAGATGAATCCGTCACCACCTAGTACGGCGGGCCGTGCCCGTACCAGTGGTCGTTAAGCGTGTTGACGCCCTGGAAAGCTTCTCCAATTACTTGGCCGTGTGTACTTCCTCAAAATCCTTCATTATGACTCCTTATTTCGCTTTAAAAGCAGTGATTTCCTGCACACAGCATAAATCAAAGAAGGGATTTGCATATCTTTGTAATTATTAGTCATTAGTGGAAAATTTTGAGAGTTTCCTTGGCAATTGCGTGAACCAAAACAACATTTAAACACAGTGGATGATGGCAAAAATCGGAGCCATCAGGTGTCATTTCAACGGATCATGATGGTGCTCTTTTTAGTGTAAAAGCGGTAGTCTCTAAATCTTTAATCCTTAAAACATAATGGCAATTTTATAAAATGACACCACACATATAATGGACTATATACATCAACATGCACAATGTCCAATAAGTTAGTCATTCGTTCCTCTTTGGCCTATGAACGGAGTTTCAATTATCTCGATGAAAGTCTCACAAGCATCATTTGATCAAAATCAAAGACTCCAAAAATCCATCAACATGGAGTTTCTTCATGTTTTGTTTCCAATATAATTTAAATGGTGATGTCACTTCATAAGCGATCTTTCAATCATTTGTCTTGCGACATTTTAGCATTAGTTTTATGGACGTGATTTATCCAACTGGACTTGTAGAAGTTCATCAATCTTCTATGGAATACGGTAATTATTTGAACAACCATTGTTCTTATAATACCGAAACAAAATAAAAATTATTTAAACAAATCTTGAAGGCAAGCTTTGATGTCAACGATGAACACAATAACACTTTATTTTTTCGATGAACATCATCACATATTCTCTTGCTAGTTACTTAGGCCATTGTAGTTCATGAATTGCGTTGTTCTATATGACATTTCACACCAACTAATTCGGTATCCAATACCCAAGAACCACATTGTTTCACAAGCAAAGAATACAACCATAACATGTATATCATCTATATACCTTAGCTGGACATTTCTAGTCTTTTCTTTTCTACCAAATATTTATAGATTCTCTTTCTGCATTTCCATTTCCTTTTAAAAGAATCTATCAACATCAATAGTGGTGCCATACATATGACACATAGTCCAAAGCATGTATAGTCAAATACTAATACCTTTGGACTTGCACTTTGAAGTAGATCACCATCATCAAATTTTGGTGTCCTTTCAAAAATCCATTCTTTAGTAATCTTTTAGTATAGTAAACATTTTACCTACATCTTCTATTCATCCTTATCATGACAACTTTTATGATCAAGCTAGTATAGCCTATAAGGACGAATCGCGAGTATAATGTCAGTTCCCAAACCCTTTTTAGGAGATTAGGACGTCTAACATCTCCAACCTTCGCAAATTCTCATACAATATGAGAACATGTATTTTGCCAAATTATACTCTATCATGTTGCAACCTAAACATTATTTCAGATATCTCAATATCTTTACACATGATGGTTTCTGAAACAATTCTTTCAGCTCCTAGATAACCTCGATATTAAAACAACTTTTGAATATCAAGAATCATGGAGGCAAACATGATACTTTAGATACTAACACTGGAATTGCTACTCTTGATATAATACTATTTATTAAACTTCATGGAGTAAATAGAGTTTGCTGAAAGTTTGCAATAGGACTTCTAAACTTTAAATTGACACTTAAAACAATATGATACCAGTTCGTAAAGGAAATATCCAGAATTCTATAATTCTATTATCTCAATTAAAACTAAGCGCAAGGTAGTAAACGGATGCCAATGACTATAAAAAATTATGAAATTCACTTTGATTTTAGTTTATGATAAATTGAGTCTAGCTAATCCAAATTACAAATGAACTCCCACTCAAAACCAACATCCCTCGAGTTGTTTTGGTGATTACATGAACCAAATCCACTACACCAAGTCTGATCATCACGTGAGTCGGTGTAGCTTCAAAGGCGAGCATCTATATGGGAATCATATCAACCATATGACGCATGCTTAACCTTTCGGTCCGTGTTCCAAGGTCATGTCTGTACATGCTAGGATCACCAAGTAAGAACCTTATTACTCGTGTGTGTAAAACTGTCTTACACTCGTTGTATGAAAGTGTAGAGTCAAAAACACCCGATCATCACGTGGTGTCTTAAAACAACAAACTTTCTTAACGGTGCATACTTAAGGAAGAACACATTTTATCTTGATGTCTAAATGAGGGATCATCTTATAATGCTACTAAAGCGCCATACAAGCAATATAAGATGAAAACAAATATCATATGCATATGGTTCTTGCACTTGATCACTATCATCTGCATCGTGATATGATCTTTATCATTCATTTATGTGTAAGGCCAAGGTCTATGGAACTTACACGTTAGGTATGCTATAATTTCCAAGAGTATCAACTATACTTCAAATTATAACATTACCATATCATGACACTTGCCCAACAACAACTAAACTAGACGCTTCTAATTTATCAATTGCATGTTTTTACGTGTCTTAGGGCTTTCGAGGATAGAACTGGTCTTACCTACGAACATGTAACCACAACGATGATAACCAAATTATTAGCATCTCGTTGTAAATCAGATATTGACTATAGTAGGAGAGACAGACACCCGCTAGCCACTTATGCAAAACTAGTTGCATGTCAAGCGTGGAACATGTCTCATGTGCGAGGACATGTAAACTTAGTCCGGACCGCTTCATCCCACTATGCCACCAATATCCAAAATACATAGAAGATGCAATAACATGATCATCAACGCCCACATACTCTTATGTGTTCTACCCGTGTAAAGCATCTACGCATAGATCAGGCTTTGATACCACTGTTGGGTTTGTAGCATAGAAAACAAAAAAATTCCTACGATGTGAACTACTAAGCACCAAGATCTATCTACCTAGATACAATCAACGGGTGGATATACATCTATAGAGAACATACCCTTGAAGAGCGACAAAGCATTATGAGGTTGTACTCGTGGATGATGTAGTCATACACTTGCCGATCTCAAGATCGTGATGGAGTCCAGCAAGTCCAGCACCAGCATGTCCAGCAGGTCCAGCACCAGCAAGTCCAGCACTGCAAAGCAGCGGCGCATCCGTGATTGCACACACATCCGATACCCCGACAACCTCTGAGTCCTTGCTCTAGCAAAGCAGCGGAAGCAACAAATCCTTCTAGAAAAAGCCACTGGGAACATGTATCTTGCTATCCGAGACCATGGGGAATTGCTAGAGGGAGAACAGAACCTTCACGAAGAGGTGGTGTAAGAGGAGAGGAGCCATGGGGCTCCTTTTATAGGGGTTGGGGCGCAGCCCCATGGCCATGGCTGGCCGGCCATGGTGGGTGCCCCCACCTCTCCCTCATTCATGTGGTGGAGCTTCCACTAAGCCCACTCACATTAATTTCAACTCCACTCACTTTGCATTTAATGCCCACTTGTTTAAATGCATTTTCTCCTTAAATAAAACACTTTTATTTATTTTATTCAGATTTTTGTTAATTACTTTAATTAACAATTATTCACATAAAACCCTTGCAACATTTCGATATCATATGTAGAACCAGTTTCTGCAATTTCACCCGAAACAATTCCGGTTTCCATCGAAACGATTTTAGCGCTTTCATAATCTTTCTCTGGTATTTTATTTGCTCCAAATGGTGTCGGTGTCCCTTAAGTGTGTCACCTACGGTTCGTGAATAATGCATACATGATCGAGACCCCTCTCCGATCAATAATCAGTAACGGGACCTGGAGATTCGTACTGACTCCCACATATTCAACGATGACTCTAGTGATCGTGTGAACCTTTAACGTTTGTAACTAAATCTCTTTATCTCGTGATATATTACATGTCCGAGATTCGATCATCGGTATCTACATACCTAGTTTGATCTTATTACCGACATACACTCTTTTCTCGTTCCCGTGATATAACATTCTAGTGATCACATCACTTGCTTGCAAGCTATCTCAATGTGATATCACCGAGAGGGTCCAAAGTATATCTATTCGTCATCTAGATGGACAAATCTCACTCTTGATTCATGAGCCTCTACATAACACTTTCAGAGTATCTGAACCCACCTTTATTGTCACCCTGTTACGGTGTGACGTTTGATGTTATCAAGTTACTCTTCTAGTGTTAGTGATTGACACTATCTCATGGTCTAAGGACTAGAATTACTTCGTATGATATTATAACAATTTAAACACAATGACTTTGATCGTATTGCTATACTTTGGATGAATGTTCATCACATCATTCTACCAATGTTGTGACCTTGTTATTAGCAACATCCAATGTCCATGATCAGGAAACCTTGATCATTTTGTTAATCAACGATCTAGTTTATATGAGAGACATAACTAGGAACTCTTTATTTTATTTATTAAACACACATGTATTAACGTTTCCAACTAAAACAATTATAGCACGAGAAATAAACACTTATCATAAATATGGAATAAGATAATTACCACTTTATTACTGCCTCTCGAGCATATTCCCTTCAATTGCAACAATACACTAGCCCCGATCCAATGAGCATCTTAGATCCGTCAAAGTGCATGACCCAAAACTCTGGCTCTGGCACAGAAGTATCAACTGGGGTTTCCGTCCAATCGCGATGAAGTCCGCCAAGGCTTGTGATTTGATAGCGTCGCGCATCTTGTAGGTGATTTCAAAGGCGGCAAGTTCAATGCCCCACTTCGCCACCCTTCCTGTGACGTTGCTGTTGTTGATAATTTCGGATAGTGGAGCTTTGCTCACTACTTAATGAAGTGCTTCTGAAAATAGTGTCTTAACTTCCGAGAAGTAAGGAATACCCTATAAGCTAGCTTCTGATAGTGTGGGTAACACTGCTTAGGTTCCGTCTTATGTGATGGCACACCACCTCCAATGGCGGAGCCACGCAGCCTAGGCTGCGTAGTCATCTTACCACAAATTTTTGGCTAAACAAGTTAAAAGTATGCAAAATATAATTAAAAATTCATAAAAATACATGTATTTGATCCACGATTTTAAAATAAAATGATTACACATGATTAATTTCCTAGCTTTACCACTGATCACCTCTTGTATCCTGCCGCTGGACCTTTGTCTGACTACTATCAGCAACTAGACCATCCGGTGGTCATGGGTCTAACCATCATCTATGGCCCACCCATGCTTGCTGGCATTTGACCATATCATTGACATACCCATTCAGCCTATCCCAACATCAAAGTTATTTAGACGGGATCGTTGGGCTGCGGGTGTGGACAGTCCTCCCAACCGCCGGCAGTTTGGGCAGACCCAAAGCACAACACTGACGCATTTGCTGGCCAACCGTTGAGTTACCCATGGAGATGCTCTAAACGAAATTCTTGACTTGAGGCATGAATATTAAACCGCAATACAAATCTGTGGCGTGTAACACGGTCCCAAACCTTTTAAATTGGTTACTATGCACCTTTTAGAGTACTTTAGGACCACTATCTTGAAAGCTCAATCGATTCATGATTCTCACGGGTCAGAGCAGAACGCATAAAGGCACGCGAACGGCGCGCCGTCCATCTCCAACGAGGCAACGACCAGTCGACCACCGACCGCGTGGGAACCCGAACCCAACCCAACCCAACCCAACAAAACCGACGCGCCCCCGTGTCTGTGTGGCTCATCTCCCCCTCTCCCCCACACCATCCCCGCACACGAATGTGAGAGAGGGGACGCCCTCCTCCTCGCCGCGATGCCCCCGCCGACCGCCTCGTCGCTGGCCGCGGCCGCGGCCGCCGACCCCACGCTCCCCGCCGCTTTCCTCTCCGTCCCATCCCCGTTCCTCCCCTCCTCCCCGCCTCTCCCCGCCGCCGTCGCCCCCTCCCACGCCTCTTTCCTGCCCCGCGCGCGCGGGCCCCGGGCGCTCGCCGTCTCCGTGTCCGTCACCGGACCGACCTCCACCGCCGCGTCGCGCCTCCACCATATGTGGGGGGAGTTCGCCCGCTTTGTGCGGCTGCACGGCAACCAAATCGCGCCGCTCGGGTTCGCGTCCCTCGGTTCAGCCGTTGGCGGAGGCGGGGGCGGCTGCGGAGGAGGGAATGGAGGGGGCGGTGGGGGAGGGGGTGGTGGGGATGCGGATTTGGCGGCGGAGGAGGAAGGATTGGCGCGGGCCCAGGCGCCAAAAAAGGTGTTGATCCTCATGAGTGACACCGGCGGTGGCCATCGCGCGTCCGCCGAGGCCATCAAGTCCGCCTTCGCCCAGGAGTATGGCGACGAGTACCAGGTTCGGTTCCCTTCAGCTTGCACTGCTGTCCTGTTTCCCTTCAGGGTTTGTTGATATCTTCTGCTTGGTAGGCTCTGGTTTTCATGGAATACTTGAACATCCACAATGTAGCTTGTTGCAACTTGGTAGATGTAGTTTTAGTAATAATATGATAATGTTGGTTCAGTAGTTGCGTGCTACCCTAGCTAGGTCTACCACCTATATGCTCACGATGGCTTATTGTTATAGAAAAAATCATACGCAAGCTAGACTATCAGGGTGGATTTAGCTAGGAAGGTGAGAGTGACACCTTTCCTAAAGAAAAGTCAGCTACAACTTTGAGGTACATTTATTTGGAAATTCTTGCTTAATTCGTTCATATGCAGCACATGGATGCTGTACATTTCAGACACGAGACATAGTATTGTTACACAGTTGCTAGGAGATATCCACTCAACCTAACTCTAACTATTACTGGTCTCGAATTGAATTTGGGTATAGAAAGGGGGTTGGGTTGTCGTGTTAGGTGCCGCTTATGGGTCAAACCTCAGTTAGACTGTTACCACTAACCTCTGCTGGTAGCCCTGTGCAGCGGTCCCTTTCTCACATAGTTTGATCTTGACACTCTTCTTTCCTCCACTCGCCCCTCTGCCCCCTTTAACTTGTTAAATTGGTACAATATAATGTGTTGTAAAAGCATAGAGTAGCATACCAGAACTGGGATCAAAGAGAGGGTACAGAACAAAACAGTAGAAACATTAAATAAAAGAAACATCATATAAGCTGAGTGATATACTGTAATTACAAGTGGCGACATATCCTGTGAATACGGTATTTATCACGTATCCGTGCACCCGAGGCCTCTCAGCCCCACGATCAGAATCCGGCGAGTTAACTAAGTCTGTAGCTATTTTCACCAACACGCCCACCGTCCACCCCCAGACCAGAAATTCTATTTTTTCTCATGTCTGCTGGACTACATCATGCCCACGTTGATGCGACCATGACGACGGCTGGTGAAAGGCGAAGGCCGTGCCCTTCCCTTCTCCAACGCATGAGCCTTGTCCACCGGCAAGCATGATCCCCTATCCGCCGGCAAGGGTCTCATGCATGCATCCTCCAAGGAAACCTCAAATTAGAGAAGCTCAACATTTTGAACTCTGAAGAACGGCATTTATCAACAAAGCAAAAAGATGGCAAAACTAGATTCCTTTCTTTCTGAAATTTTCATTCACCAAAAAATCAATTCCCTCTGCCAATGACATGACATCCCCACTGGTAAATCTACATTCACGTACACCTAAAAAGAATTGAAATCAACAATCCTTGTTTCATGGGCCCATCCGACAAGAACTACATTTGCTACTAAGACTAACAAACAAAATATGAAGGATGCAGTGCTCGTCGGTGAAAGAGCTCTCTGGGATGTTCGCAAGCCTGCACCTCCAGGATGTACTCCGCCGCTTGTGCAGGTTGCCTTGCTACCGGGATCATTGCAGACCTCGCCTCCAAGACGTCGTCGCCACTGACGCGTCGCAAAGCTATCATCTCCGGGAGATGGTCTGGCAGGTCCGCCACCTCCTCGTATAAAGGATATCCAGGAGAGGAGATGTCTCCGCCAACCTGTGGCAACCGTACTAGATGTCCGGCCGCCGCCTCGAGGAACGATGGAGCCATGGAGGGATTTAGGGGAGAAAGTGCAGAACGGGGGAGATTGGGGCTGGGAGACGACTTAGTTGAGTTTTTTTGTTTTTTGGCAAACTAGCAGCACTTGCATAGCTACGCAGGCTGCGGGCGTGTTTATGCAAGTTTGCACTGTTGCGGATCTCTGGCATTGAGTGCAGGATGGTTTAGCCAGCTTTTTAGTTATGTTTTTGCTGTGTAGTAAAGCAGGAGATTTGTGATGACTCTAATTGTGACGATTGTCATTTGTACTGGGTTGGTTCTTGGATATTAGGATGAATGAATGCTTGTTTTGTCTTCTCTTTTTTGTTGACTGATTGTTCGTATTGCCAATCTTTGTGCCTGTTTTGTTTTGTAATGAGTGAATTTATCTGCAGGTATTTGTCACTGATTTGTGGACCGAACATACCCCATGGCCTTTCAACCAACTTCCCAGAAGCTATAGTTTCTTGGTGAGACATGGACCCTTGTGGAAGATGACATACTATGGTACCGCACCACGAGTAATTCATCAGCCACATTTCGCTGCAACAGCGACATTCATAGCGAGGCAAGTATAGTTTGCACCTTGAATGAGCTTAAAATTTACATTTTTAAATTGTGGAAGGATCTCGTACTGCCACAACATTCTCGAATTACTCTACATGTAGTGTAATTTTACTAAATTCTGATTTCTTATTCATCAAGATGATTTGCTTGTGCAACTGATGGCAATTACTCGTAGTACTTGATTGTTGTGTACCATTAACAACAAGAATGCTACATAACAAGAATAATAAATATTAGTGACAACTTGCTATGTACCATTCTTGTTGTTACCCGTGCCTGTTTTATAACTTCATCTTTACTTGATGAGGATTGTCACCTCAACATGTATTGATGCTGGATATTGGTTACCCTTAGGGCCCATTCGTTTAATCCCTCGCGGACATGGTTTGCCCTGGATTAAGGCCGGATCATGGTTTTCCAACCCAGTGCAGTATTTTTTCCAGCCCAGCAAATTCATAGCGTTCGTTTAGTCCCAGCGGGATTTTCAGCCCAGCCTATCCAGCCCACCTTCCACTGATATCGCCTGGAAAAGATTAATCGCCCCAGGGCCCGTGGAATATTTCCACGACGCAAAGCTGAGCAACAGCGCGCGAAGAAGGGGGCAGGGACGGGATTAATAGAACGGCTGAAAGGTGTAGGCTCCGTTTGGAAGGAAAGTTTTACAAAAACTGCAGTATAGCAATACTGCGGTATTCTTATGCCTGGGCAGCAAATACTATAGTTTATAGAAAATGCAGTTTCGTTTCTCAGTTTGTGAAAAAAGAGGGTCCGGCCTCTTTCTTGAATACTCCAAAAATACCATGGTATTAGTGATACCACAGTTATTAAAACTGCAGTTTTCAATGCTGCCAAACACCTCAAAGTATTTGAAACCGTAGTATTTTTAGAAACCATGGTATCTCTAAAATACTGAGAAAAAACTGAACTTCCAAACAGTACAAGTGATTATGGGAAATGGTTGAGTGGGTGTTAGTTTGGATTGGCTGGTTGGACGGGATCAACCCAATCCCAACCCGGGACTGTTCCACGTGTGGATTTAATCCCGAACAAACAAACGAGGCCTTATAGTCAGGATTGCTTCGTTTGACTTGCATTTTGCCAGATTTAGTCTAAGATGATTTTGATAATTACCATCAGCATTGAAGACAATATTTGTTGCTAGGATCTCAATTTTATGGTTGGGTGTGATGCTGTCATCGTGGGATGTACTATAAGGTGGTATACAGAAAATCTAGCTATTTCAAACGTAGCCACAATTAATGTGATGCATATGCAGTCCATGCTTGTTGAAGATGCATTGTTGTGTAGCTGCAGGCCTGGCTGCTTATTTTGCCATAGGAAGGTTATATAATCTAGAATTTGCATATCTTTTCCTGCAGAGAGGTTGCCAAAGGTCTAATGAAATACCAACCAGATGTGATTATCAGTGTACATCCATTAATGCAACATGTCCCCCTTCGAGTTCTACGGTCCAGAGGTTTACTCGATAAGATTCCATTCACAACAGTTATCACAGACCTGAGCACTTGTCACCCAACATGGTATGCTGGTTTGAATGTTCATACAATTTAGCATCAGTTTTTTGTTCCTTACCTTTAAAACAGGGATGCAATTGTTCTTACAGTGAAATAGTTATTTTACTGCTTTCCATTAGGTTTCACAAGCTTGTGACCAGATGTTACTGTCCATCAGCTGAGGTGACAAAGAGAGCACTAAAAGCTGGACTGCAACCTTCACAAATTAAAGTCTATGGCCTCCCTGTACGCCCATCTTTTGTTAAACCTGTTCCACCAAAGGTAAACAATTTCTTCAACCATTAGCGCTTATTAGCTTCTAGATATTTTTCCTTCTGCACAAGTTGCTGAGTGTTATATCTGTGCTCTTCTTTAACAGGATGAACTGCGTAGGGAATTAGGTATGGATGAATGTCTTCCTGCGGTTCTTTTAATGGGCGGGGGTGAAGGGATGGGTCCTATTGAAGCCACTGCTAGAGCGCTTGATAATTCTTTATATGACGAAAGCCTTGGGGAACCTATGGGTCAAATACTTATAATTTGTGGACGCAATAAGAAGTTGACTAACAGGTTGCAGTCAATCAATTGGAAAGTTCCCGTTCAGGTATTTCCTGAAAGCTGATTTTTAGCTTCCAAGCATTCCAAATTTGCAACTGTACTGCCTTACCAGTTTCTTTTAGTAGTTTCTGTTTTTATCACTTTTTCTACCCTTTCCAGATTATAATGCTTTAATGTTTGTTTTCTTCTTTTAAAAATCTAGGTGAAAGGTTTCGTTACAAAGATGGAAGAATGCATGGGTGCTTGTGACTGTATCATTACAAAGGTATGCTCTACATTAGATCCACATCTTCAGATCATGCACTTTGCTATATTATGTTGCAATGAATGGTGGTTATTTCACTATTTGTTAATATATGAAATGTGGTAATTTGTAGGCTGGGCCTGGTACAATTGCTGAGGCGATGATTCGTGGCCTCCCCATTATTCTAAATGGTTATATTGCTGGGCAGGTAATTCCTTGTGCCATTCATTGTAGGGTCTGCGTGTCTATTGTTTTGCTAAGAACTTTTGACTTTCACTTGTAATGTTGTTCAGTAGTACACCTCTTAACTGTGCTCGACAAAAGTTTCATAAGGTACCTGTGCATTGAACACATGGTATCCCCTTGGTATTCTCCATGAATCTATGTTGGATAAGCTTAGTGGCGGTGCAATGACTAACGTAGATCATGTGCCATGTTTAATTTGTACGGATCCTTGATCAAAGTTGACTGGTGCACCTGGCATTGCCATCTACTCCCTCCGTTTCAGAATACAAGATGTTTTAGTTTTGTGAAAGAAGTGTATCTAGACCCCTTTTAGTGTAGGTTCACTCCAAACCTACATGAACCTACACACTAAAAGAGTCCAGATACACTCCTTTCACAAAGCTAAAACATCTTATAATTTGAAACAGAGGGAGTAGTTTGTACCATGCCTTTACTTTGTACCTGTGGTTCATGAAGTTAGACTAACCATAGCTCGCTCTTAAACTGATGTTGATTATGCTGCATTTGTTTATTTATGATTATACCCCCTCCATAGGACTTAAGACTGTCCAAATTCAAGCTTTGGCTGCAAATTGCTTATACTCCCTCTGTTTACTAATGTAAGACCTTTTAGATATTTTAAAGTAGACTAGATTCACTCCAAAATGAGTGAACCTACACACTAAAACACGGCTATATACATGTGTTTTAGAAAAAGTCTAGAGTGTCTTACATTAGTGAACAGAGGGAGTATATATTTTGCTAATAGTTATGAGTACAAAGTCATAATCATAAGAATATGAGCATGAATTCAATGTTATCAATTTTGTGTCATGTGACCTGGCCTGGACAGTGAAAGTACACCTTATATTCTGAACTGGGGTGTGGGTGTGTTGGGTGGTGGTGAAAATAAATGATTAATCATTTTCTCACGTATATCATCAATTTGCTTACGCACCAGTGGAGTATTTTTTTTCCATTTGAAGAGAGGTGTATCATGCCAATTGCCAAGAGAGGCTGATGGTCTGAGCCCCTGATCTTACATTATGCATGATTTATTTACAATTTATTTGCATAACAGGAAGCTGGCAATGTTCCCTACGTTGTTGAAAATGGATGTGGAAGGTTCTCGAAATCTCCAGAACACATAGCAAAGATAGTTGCTGACTGGTTTGGGCCTAGGTCAGACGAGCTCCAAGTAATGTCCCAAAATTGCCTGAAACTAGCACGCCCAGATGCGGTGATTAAAATTGTTCACGATCTACACGAGCTAGTCAGGCAGAAGTCTTTTGTGCCAGAATATGCATGTGCAACATGAGCCCTATCTTCTCTTTCGATTTTAGTTAGTTTTATTCTTTTCGCGCGGCATTAGTCATAGGTATTTGTGAGGACTGAAAATTATCAATTGATTTGCAAATGTCACCATGGAAGGAAAAGAAACTTGAGAAGGGAAATTGTGAACCATTTGGCTTCCCTTGATGTTGTTGCCTTCTTGGGACTATTCTTTGGAAAGACCATTTAACATGGCATACTCTAAATGCCGACTGTCTCCGTTAGCCGGGTGGTGGTGGGGCCTGAACTTCTGATGTTGGCTGAGGCTGATAAACTGTATAGCTGCCGCGGCTTGAAAAAAGAAGGTTCAAATAACTCAGTACATTTGGAAACTATGTTGTATCCAATATCAGACTTTGTTATTCCTGTGTATCAACTGCAGATTTCATTGGACAACTGATCTTTGTTACTCCCTCCGATCCAAATTAATTGACCCAAGTTTGTCTAGATTCGGAGTCAATTAATTTGGATAGGAGGGAGTACCATATTGTGGTGATGAGCTATAGAGCAGTTTAAATCATTGTGATCTCGAACATTAGGCACGGCGTCATGCGGTGAACTATACTTGCATGTCGTCTATCAAACTTTGAATGAGGCAGTCTTTGCAACTCTTTGTTGGCCAGTGATGGTCAAAGTCAAGCTTCTGTGGAGAATATAATAAGCTGGTCAAAGTCAAACATGGAGCTTCTGCTCCCTGCTTATTTGACTGACACTAGTGTCAGACAACTAAACCATCTAAATTACTCCCACAAAAGCAGCTGTTCCCAGGCATTCTCGCTGAAGAATCCCGAGCCGGAGGATTTTTTTTTTTGCGGGGAAAAGGATTTGTTATTTGGCACGTATATGTATGTACCCGGAGATGCAATCCACAGCTGTGTTTCTTGGTCGCTTGTGCTGTCACCATGTACCGAAAGGCTTAGCATGTGGGTTAGGCCGGCGACACTGTCTGTCAGGCCAGGTGAGCTTTTACACGCTGTGTATAAGTACTGTCTACTGTAGGCTGCACATACGAAGCTCACCAAGAAAAAGATCCGCAACATGCTTAATTTTAAAACTTGCCAGAGGCGTACAAGGGTTTAACCTTGACATTTTGACAACGTGAACCCGTAAACTTCCTTAGACGACAGAACACTACTACCACCTCACTGTTCGTGAGTATAGATGACATTCTGGAATGCATCTAGTCAAACTTCTCTAATTTGGACATTCTATATGTGATGCGGTAGGCATTTAGCATGAACACTATTGAAAAGAAAAGACAGAAAGTTGTAAAAGCATGTATGGACAAGTGTAACTGATGAAGCAAGTACCGTCGTGAGTGAAGGGTGGAACAATATGTGGTGGCGAACTTGCTGCTTTGCTGCCGTAGAGCAAGTGCTAGTATGTTCCATTACTGCTGGCCATGTGTTGTGTGAGGACTCTGCCACTGTGGAAGGTGACTTGGTGCAGAGGCCGAGACAAACTGCAGATGGGGAACGGAGAGAGAAGTGAAAAGGACTAATATATGAAAACGAACGAATTGAAAATTAAAAGTTTTGTTGAAGCTAATCTGAACTGCAAGAATCGTTTTTGGAAAATAGAATCTTCCTAGCTGCTCCCGGTCTTTGCACCAACCAAGGACGCCCATGCTCTCAAAAAAAAAAAAACCAAGGACGCCCATATATACAACCACATTATTACAGGCAAATGTGTCGGTTTTCTAGCTTAAGCAGGAATGAGACTAACCATGAAAGGTTGATGGATGAAGCGAGGAGTATGTATCTACGATGGCTGTGCTTTTCTTTGCTGGCTGTACATTTATTTTGAGGTGTGCTTCGGTGTCCCCCTCTCACACAAACTTATGAAGTTGAAAACACAAGGCGGCCTGGATTGACCCATACCCTTTCATGCATGCTCAACCGAAGGCGATCAATCTTGCCATCTTTGTACCTTCAGATTCGTAAGTTTGGAAGAGGGGGACACCGAAGTAAAATCCAATTTTGTTAACGACATATCTAGATTTATTTCTTATAAACTATAATGGTAGAATTTTTGTTGTTGTTAATTTATGTTTTATCTGTTTTGTACTCGTACAAACTATGCCTGCACAGTGTATATTCCCCTGCATGCTGTTTCCTGCAGGAGCCTTTATCCGGAAAGGCACGCCCTCATGTCTGATCACTACAGAATCGGCATGCCCTTTTAATCTGAGAGATCAGCCGTTCCCCGGTCATGTAAAAGATACTCTAGCACTGCATCTATCACGTGATCTTGTAATTTTGCAGCTTATGGCACTGCACGATTCCTTTCATGAAACAGTGCTGCGCTTTTCTTGCTGGCAATAATAATCACCGGAGGTTGTACATAAGGATTGAGTTCTCACAATTTCACAGCCATCACCTGCACAAGCAAACATGCAAAAAAAAAATTTCCAATAGTTTCTTTGCAATGGTACTGATCTCAGATAATGCACGAAGAATGGCAGTAATAAGAACTAAAAAAACACAGCTATGCATGCTTGTGCATTTGCCAATGAGACAATAACTAAATACTGTATTGCCAATTGCCAATCACCAGAGGTGATCCCAAGCAAATTCCCAAGTACTCGTATAGGATATTCACACAGCTCATTATGGCCCCCTCCCAAATTCCCAACGCACGTCAATCAAATGTAATCACAAGTCTCTTGCGCAAACCCAATCTGAGACCCCACGGTGTCGAATATGACCCTCAGGTTCTTCTGCTGGTAATTGCCGATGATCGAAGTGTCATACTCGGATTTGAGGGGCGCCAGGGCCAGGCACACCTGAGAGGCATCGCTGCTGACGACGTAGAGCACGCCCTTGGAGTCCACCTCCACCTCCACGCCGCCTTCGAACACGAGCTTCAGGCTCGGGACCTGCACCTCTCTCAGCCCCGTCAGGTTGAAGCAGGTGTCGAGGATGGAGAACGCCGGCGCCTGCGGGTACTCCGCGAGCTGGCTCAGGAACTCGGCCCTGACCGCGCTGTACACCGACGGCACCAGGCTCGTGATGATCGTGCCGGAGTCGATGATGGCTTTGGGGGACGAGACGAACGCGGATGGTTCCACCTCCTCGCCGCCGACGGTGATCCCGGTCATGTTGAGGAAGTAGAATGGCCCTTGCGTTGGGTCGGAGACCATCGAGGTGTACACGATCGGGGTGGAGTTCCGGTACGCCGAGTAGTCGTCGCCGAGGACTAGGGACCCTGACGCGCCGGACTCTTTGAGAGGTAGGCAGTAGGAGAAGACGCCGCCGAACTGGTCCATGGTCTGGGATATCAGCGAGAGCTGGCTCCTGCCTAGCCCCATCAGCCCGGACGTGCCGCCGAAGGGGCCCTGGTTGCTGGTGCCGCAGCCGAACACGAAGCCCTCGATGTCCTCGCCGGCCAGGCTCAGCCTGTCGTGCGCCAGGACGCCGCGGGAGTAGGAGCCGTCGCGGTAGCTGAGCGTGTAGCTGCAGGACGACGCCGGCGTAAGCTGGTCGCACGTCTGGCCGGAGGACATCCCGGTGATGGCCAGCTGCAGCGCGTCGCAGGAGGTGGTGTTGCAGGGCACGGCGGCGTAGGAGGGCGACGAGGCGGGGTCGAAGAGCGGGTCCTGCTGGTCGTGGCAGGAGTCGCAGGGCGCGCACTGCACCCAGGTGAGCTCGCTGGCCGTGTCCACGATCAGCGTCGCCTCGCCGCCGCCGATGCCCACGGTGGCCACGTAGTTGAGCGTCCGGAGCTTGGTGCCCGAGGTGACGGGGACCTGGGTCAGCTTCGACTCCGCGTCCGACGACGGCCTGATCCTCGGCCTGTAGCTGGCGACGCGGCGCTGCAGCGACGAGACCCTCGCGGCGTCGGAGGCCAGGAGGCCGCCGGCTTCCCCTCCTCCTCTGCTCTTCGTGCGGGTTGCCCCTCCCGAGGAGCCAGAGCTGCTGCTGCTGTGGTGCCGCAGCTCCAGCACGGTGGCGCCGCTCACCGCTCCTGCGGAAGGAAAAAAAGAAAAGAAAAAAAAGGGTTCAGAGTATTAACTAACATTACCGGCGGCAGCTGCCGCGCGCGCGCATTGGACTAAGTTTGCCATTCTTATCATTGTTCTTGATGCGATTCTCCCGCGGAAGCAAAAGTACTTGGGACCTGCCACTTATGGCAAACGCTGGTACGGCCGCACCGATCTCGCCGATTTACCCGACGCCCTTTCTTGCCCGAAACGGGTTCTTCCAACAGTTAGTTGCTTCTTCCTACACTACACTACCATTCCCCCCCAGCTGCCACCAATCATCCGTGTTCAGAGGAGTTGAGACCAAATCGCCAAGAATGGAAACATCACCACCAAATGTACACATGCACATGACGCACGCACGCACACACAGTAACATGGAAATCTCCTGCGTTTGCCAGACCCATTCTAATCTAAGTCTGTCACCCAGAAACATCAGCAAGAAAGAAGGGGGGGAAAGATCGAGGAGGAGAAATGTGGAAGAGAGGGAAGGGAACTCACTTGACCTCAGGCAATGCACGCCGCCGCCCTGGCCTCCTGCGAGAAGCAGCAGCAGGATGAGGTGCAGGGCAGCCGCCAGGACGCAGGCTCCCCCTCCCCGTGCCATCACTCACTCAGCTCAGCGACCTCGCTTCACTCCCTAGCTAGGAGAGAGAGAGAGGGGGGAGAGGGACAGGGCGAGAGATAAAGAAAGAGGGATGAGGTAAGGTGAGGTCAGGAAAGAGAAAGAAAGATTCTCCGGGGGGGCCGCGAGGCGGGCTTCTTGCGGCGCATGGGAACAAGGGCGCAGGAGCTGGACGCAGCGAGGTCGGATGGAGGCCATCCATCCATCACGCACGCAGGGTGTGGGGGAAGGAGAGAGAGGTACTGGCTCTCTGGCTGCGGGCGGAGGAATTATTGGGGGGCTGCCTCACATGCTGCATGTCCTCTTCTCCTCGCTCGGCTGCAGCGCCGGGACAGCACACTCACTCGCACACTGATCACTCTCCTCTCTCTTCCCTCTTGGTGCGTGCGGTACAGTCTTGGTCGTCTGCCGCCCGTGCATGGGGCCTCCGCCTTCACTGACGCCATTCTTTATTGGCAATGCCATCGGATAGGAGTGGCAGCTGCTGCTGCAGAGTGTGAGTGAGTGAGGGGGTATCTGTTGAGGAAAAGGAGGAAGGGTTTTTAGAGCATCTCCATATCCAACCAGTCCGGGCGCGTACGCGGACGTCGGCCCGGACACGGCGGGTTGCGGGCGTATCCTCTCCGCACGCGATACTGGTCCACCCGTCAGCGTTCATAGCGAGTCAGAGGCAACATCGGTACTAATTCTGAGACGTGGACGGCAGCCTGACCGGTGGCCGAGTCAGACGCAACCGCGGCAGACTTCGTCATCAATGCCAACGAGATGGGCGTCGTCCGAGTTCCTGCGCCGGCATTGATGGCGAAGGCGCGAGAACCTGCACGCGCTCCATCGGCAGGGGCCACTTAAGCAGGCCCCTGCGGCTGTCGGTGCCGCACTTTTCTATTGATGGCGAAGGCACGAGAACCTGCGCGCGTTCCCACCGGTAGGGGCTACTTAAGCAGGCCCCTGCGGCCGTCGGTGCCGCACTTCCCTACTCTCGCCATCGCCAGAGCCTCCCAGCGCCTCACTGCCACCGCCACCGCCAGCGATGAAGAAGCCGGGGTGGTTCAAGAAGGCTAAGAATGACCACGGGGCCGGCGGATCCAGCTCGAGCGGTGGGCGCCGTCAGGGAAGGGGCATGCCGGCCTTCCTTCGAGGGGTCGTGCCGCTACCGCCTCAGGCGGAGGACTTCGTCGGCGTCCTCGCAGCGCGCCAGGAGGAGGAGGGGCCAAGCCGTGACCGCCGCTACTTCCGTGTGGCGGAGTGCGAGCGGCGTTGGAGGAAGGGGAGATACATCGCTCACCACGATGTCTCCGACCCCACGGGCTGGCATCTCAACCAGGAGCAGGTGCTGGTGCTGCCCGCGCCGAAGGAGGGCAGGGGCCTCGAGGAGGAGATGGCTCGCCGCATCCGCAAGCTCCCGCCGGCCTTCCGGTACGACCCCGCCTACCAGAACAAGCGGTTCTGGAAGCGGTTCCTCGAGTCGGAGCACACGGCGCGGCGCGCGAGATCCTACCACGGCAAGTTCGATCCACGGGAACCCCGTACCCTCCCCGCCTTCGAGCCCGACAACGATGGTGCTGTCAACCACTCCGACGGCGACCTCGGCGACGACGACCTCGACATCATCGTCAAGAAGGAGGAGAAGGAGGGGTCGTCCACCGCATCTGCCGTCGTGCACCTGCCCCCGGAGTACCAGGAGCTCCTGGCGCGGGGCTACCACGAGGACACCTTCCTCGAGCAGGCCATCGCGACCAACGCGAGGGAGGAGGACCGCATGTGGGACGGCTACGAGGAGGCCGTCCAACTCACCGTCCTGGTGGCGTAGGTGAACGCGGGGTAGCCGCTGCCACCTCCACCGCAGCCGCTATGGGGGTGGGCTGCTACACCCACACTAGGGTGGTACGCTCTGCCCACGTCGGCGGAGGCGGACGCGTGGTTAGGCCAGGTGATTGACCAGCCAGCACCTCCCGCACCCGCACCGACGCCAGCTCTGGGACTTCCGCCGCCACATCTCTGGACGCCGCCTGAGTACATCGACCTCGATCCATAGATGGACGGGGCGGCACCAGCGGCAGGTGATCGTCGGTAGCTAGGGCTAGGGCTAGGGCTAGGGCCAGTTTTTTCTTTTTTATGTTTAAATGTAATATTTTGTATAATTACATACGAACTTTTCGAGCTTATGCATGAAATGTATCGGTTTGAAATTCGAAGAAAAAAGACAGCGTGACCCTGTTGGCCTGCCACAGACAGATGGGTCACGCCGCTGGGCGCGGCTAGCCGGACAGGCCGGACCGCGACCCAAAAACGACCATGGGCCGACCCAAATGGACAGAAACGGATCGTTTCGGTCACGCGTTTGAGTTGCCCCGGTGGAGATGCCCGCCAACCCAAACACGTGACCGAACGGTTCATTTCTGTCCGTTTGGGTCGGCCTGCGGTCACTTTGGAACCGCGCTACCCATCTGTCAAGTACACCGCCGTCAATGGTCGTACCAACTCCCGTAGCGGACCAGATTACCAAGAAAAGGCCAGCGAACGCACCTCGGTAAACGACCGAACAAGTCGTGTGCGTCCAATGTAGAGGCGGAGGTCGGGGCGGCGGGTTTGCCTGTGGAGCGTCTAGTCAAGTCCGGCGCCGCGCGCCGCTTGCGGTCGTCCTGCTTGATATACTGCCGGGGGCCGCGGGGGCGGGGGAGGGGGAGGAGGGCGAGGGCGGCGCGACTGGCCGCGTCTGCTCTGGCCGTGGGATATGGAAGGCGAGGGTTTGTGGGGGGAGTGTCTTTGTGCCACTGGCTACAGGGCCCGGCTGAACAAGTGGTCGGACACGCCAGGCAACGCGCTGTCCAGACCGACCCAGTGATCATGCAAATTAAGTGCACGAATACGTTGAGCCGGACGCATCGGGACGGCGGGTCGTGCCGCTGAAAGACCGCACACGTTCCAAACAGCCGCCGAACACGTTTTGACGCGCGTCCGACGGACCGGACCGGTGGAGATGCCCTTACTTACTGGTCATCACAGCCGGCGCGTCACGCGTGGGTTTGGCGCATTGAAAATGGGGCATCGCCCGCCATTAAACTGTCAGCAGCAGTCAGCATCACGGCGTGCGCAAACCTTAATAACTCCATCCCTTTGTTTGCTTCGTCAACCAGATCTCCTTTGCACGGATGCCCATTGCCACTCACAGTGACAGTGGTGAATATTGTAGGGGCAGAAAGGTAAGAACGGTGGTACTAGCAGTCCAAGAGGTCAATTTATGTGAGTCCGTACAGCGGTGCCTACTGTTTATTAAGAACGAAACAGCTGCATCGCATCGCCTCGCCTCCTTTTAATCTTGCGGTTCCGACTCTTCTGTTTGTCTTGGGAGATAGCAGCATTGCCTCCTCTGACAAATTCATTACTACTAGTACTCATCTTTCTCTCCCTGCAAAGAAAACACGTGCTAGGTTAAGTCGTTCCATGTGGAGGCGATTACGGAGCTAGCCCGGCCCGCTTCATGAGTTGTGGGCAACAAATCACGGAGCGAGGTGACCCAGGTTCAAACGTCATCTCGCACTTGTTCGTCTCCTATAATATCGCTAAGGTTGCACTAGTGTGCATGGTGGCTAGAACTACATATTCTTCATTGATCTTGCCGACAGGCAGCCTAGGGTTTATGTGGTGAGAGTCTTGTGTTAGGCTCGTGGAACTTCTCTGTTTGTCGTAAGAGAACAACATGAAGAGAGGGTCCGTCACGATGTCGGTGAAGCAGAGAGCGTGCTTGACGTCGGACACTAACACAGTTGATACGGTATTCTCCGTCAACCGAGTTCATCTCGACTCGCGGGCGAGACATGCCTACACTAGTAGAAAAAGTGCCTTTGATTCGGGCCACTAGTCCCCGCCGTGGCTGGGGCCGGGACTAATGGTCCGAACCGCACTGTCCGAGGTCGTTGAATTCTGTGTCCTGGTCCGTAAGAGGTCACTAGTTCCGGTTTGAGATACAAACCGGGACTAGTGAGTCTGCCAGTCTCAAACCGGAACTAATGGTCTGACCCTATATATATGCACCCAACCCTCCACTCTCTCCTGTTTTTTTCCTATGTGAGGTGGGTATAACTTTGTGCTAACTTTTTTTCTTCATATGCACTAGAGGTGTTCGGTGAAATGCCTGTTAGAGCGATGCCACTTGAGTTCACACAAGACAAAACATGATATGAGGTGCCAGAGCGACACTTAAGGTTTCTCCTCTTTGTTTTGAAGTGTCCTAAAAGGTTAGCAACTATTTTCTCGTTTTGACCGCGCGGTACTAATTTAAGCATCGTGATTGCGTTTGATATATATGTATGGTTGTATGATGTAGATGAGCCACCCATGGATGTACGGTGACCAACGCTCTGACGCTTACAGAGAAGGCGTGCGTTCTTTTCTCCTTGTGGCCGAGGCAAACAAGCGGCGGGATGGTTTTATGTGTTGTCCATGTGTTGAATGTCGGAATGAGCAGGCTCACACTTCCTCAAGAGTCATTCAGAACCACCTGCTTCGGTCCGGTTTCATGTCCGGCTATAATGTTTGGACCAAGCACGGAGAAAGAGGGGTTATGATGGAAGATGGCGATGAAAAAGAGAACGATGATGACAACTACCAATCTATGTTCCCTGAATACGATGATACCGCAGTTGAAGATAATGAAGAAGAAGGGGGTGAAGAACGGGAACCAGATGAGCCCGTTGATGATTTTGGTCGGGTCATTAGTGATGCAAGGCGAGACTGCGACACAGAAAAGGAGAGGTTGCAGTTCGAGCAGATGTTACAGGACCACAACAAATTGCTGTACCCAACTTGTGAAGATGGCCAGAAGAAGCTAGGTAGCACACTGGAATTGTTGAAGTGGAAGGCAGAGACCGGTATGACTGACTCGGGATTTGAAAAGTTGCTGGTAATAATGAAGAAGCTGCTTCCAAGAAATAACCAATTTCCCTCCAGTACGTACGAAGCAAAGAAACTTGTCTGCCCTCTAGGATTAGACGTGCAGAAGATACACGCATGCCCTAATGACTGCATCCTCTATCGCGGTGAGAAGTACGAGAATATGGATAAATGTCCGGTATGCACTGCATTGCGGTATAAGATCAGAAAAGATGACCCTGGTGATGTTGAGGGCGAGCCACCCAGAAAGAGGGTTCCTGCCAAGGTGATGTGGTATGCTCTTATAATACCACGGTTGAAACGTGTTGGGCCACGTAGAGATAAACAAAACTTTTTCCCTACGCGGTGATCCCAAGATCCAGCTCAGGTAGAAAGCCACGAGGATTACCACTAGACGCGCAGTTGCGGAATTGATGAAGCACATCGCTTGATGCAGTGCAGTTCTCGCGATCCGTTCCGGTTCCACGATCCATGATCCGTACTTTCCACGATCGTCGAAGTGCTGAACGTACAGCACCTCCGCCGGTATCAACACGTACGAGGAGGAGCGCCGGCGATGGACTGCTAGGTCCGGTATGGCGGCGACAAGACGGACTGGGGCTAGGGTTTCCAACACATGGAGTAACCTAACCTTGTGCTCTAAGCACCTGCGCCCCAGCTTATATAGGGAGTGAAAGTGGGCTCCACTCACTTGTGGCCCATTCACTAAAAGGCCTATATTAGCCACTGCAAGTCTCACTTGCTGACTAAGTCTATGTCTCTATTTGGGTCCAACCTAAATAGGTTTCCTGTTTGGGTCTAACCCAAACTTGCTCCCGCTCTTAAGTGTGTGACCTGACAGGCTCATGGTAACCCGGACACGATTCCGAGTCTCACTCGTGATCGATCAGTTGGTAGCGGCTCCTAGCAGAACGTGCCAACTCCCAAGTACCAATAAGTCATGACGACATACCTTCTAATGCGACTTTCGTCTGAGTCCCTTTTGCCTCACGATATACCTTGTCGGACTATAGGCGAATGATCGTCATCCCTTAAATAGTCCAACTCTCTTTCTCGATCCGAGATAAGTGATTCATCCGACTAACTCTTAGTCGGTTGCCTCGGTTAACACTTAATCCGAGACGCGCATGGCCATGCTTTCCGAATCATATCTTCCGAGAGGGCCCAGATAATATCTCTCCAGATGGAGGGGCAAAATCCCGTCTTGGTTATTCACATCACGCAGCTTGATTCTCAGACGACCCGAACTCTGCCTTTATAACTGCCTAGTGACGGAACAACGTTTGACAGAACCTGAGTCGGAGATCCTCAACTCGGATTGTGCAATAACCTCAGGTCTAAGGATTACATTGATTGAGACATGCAAATGACGACTTGTTCGTTGCATCTCAATATGGGTCAGTCCGACTCGCTAAACTCTTTAGCCGAATCCGTGTAAGTCGGAATAGCATCTCCATGCCCATGACAAGTGGAACCTAGTCATCTGCCGACTTTCACATTGGTCTAAGTTGTGTGTCCGGCACAACCTCAATGACCAAGGACAATTAGTATGAACAACATGAATATGTAGTTCCACAATCAAATCACATATTCGATGATACATATCAGCAGTTCATACATGGACCATAACCTTATGAATACACAGGAATATCATCATTCATGATTGCCTCTAGGGCATATTCCCAACAGTATCCCACTTGCACTAGAGTCAATCTTCCGACATCACATGTCCAGGCATCTGATGCCCATTGCTCTCAGGTGCGCCTCATGCTTCGGCTGTGGAAGTGGCTTTGTCAACGGATCCGCAATGTTTGCATCCATGTGTACCTTGCATAACTTGATATCACCTTGATCCACGAACTGGCGAATAAGGTGGTACCGCATGAGTATATGTTTGTTCTTCTGGTGTTGTCTAGGTTCCTTGGCTTGTGCAATAGCACCATTGTTGTCACAATACACGTCTAACGGATTGGACGAGCCCTGAACCACACCAAGATCCATGAGGAAGTTCCTCATCCAAACGGCTTCCTTTGCTGCCTCCGAGGCAGCAATATACTCAGCCTCTGTCGTAGACGCAGACACCGTTTCTTGCTTGGAACTTTTCCAGCTCACAGCCCCTCCGTTTATCACAAACACATATCCGGATTGCGAACGAGAATCATCCGAGTCAGTGAGATAACTCGCATCCATGTAACCCTTTACACCGAGTTCATCCTCACCTCCATAAACCAGGAACATATCCTTAGTCCTTCTCAAGTACTTGAGGATATTTTTAGCCGTTGCCCAGTGGATCTCTCCAGGGTCAGCCTGGTATCTGCTCACAACACTTAGAGCATAGGAAACACCCGGCCTAGTACAAATCATAGCGTACATGATGGATCCGATTGCAAAAGCATACGGAATCACACTCATCCGACTTTGCTCATCAGTTGTCGAAGGACACTGAGTCTTGCTAAGTTTTACGCCATGGGACATCGGTAAGAACCCCTTCTTAGACGATTCCATGTTGAACTTCTTCAAAACTTTGTCCAAATATGTACTTTGACTCAATCCAATGAGCCGCTTTGATCTATCTCTATAGATCCGGATTCCTAGCATGTAAGTCGCTTCACCCAAGTCTTTCATCGAAAAACTCCTTTCCAATGATTCCTTGGTCTCTTGCAACATCTGGACATCATTTCCAATCAGTAATATGTCATCCACATATAAGATCAGAAAGTTTACTTTGCTCCCACTAAACTTCTTGTATAAACAAGAATCATGATCGCTCTTGATGAAGCCAAACGATTTGACTACCTCATCAAAGCGAATGTTCCAACTCCGAGATGCTTGCTTCAACCCATAAATGGATTTCTGAAGCTTGCATACTTTGTCAGCATTAGCCGGATCGACAAAACCCTCGGGCTGTATCATATACACGTCCTCGGTTAAATTTCCATTAAGGAAAGCCGTCTTGACATCCATCTGCCATATCTCATAGTCGAAATAGGCTGCTATAGCTAACATGATCCGAACTGATTTAAGCATCGCTACAGGAGAGAAAGTCTCATCGTAGTCAACTCCTTGAACTTGTCGGAACCCCTTCGCGACAAGCCGTGCTTTATAGATAGAAACATTTCCATCCATATCAGTTTTCTTCTTAAAGACCCATTTGCACTCGACGGGTCTTGCACCATCTGGCAGATCAACCAAGTTCCAAACTTGATTTTCATCCAAGGCCCAAAGCAACCCGGCAACGGCATTGATGTGTACCTAAGGCCATTAGTTGATGAACTTCTACAATTGTGGGCCAAACCAGATGTACGTGTGTGGGATGAGCACAAACAGCAGGAATTTGACCTACAAGCGTTGCTGTTCGTAACCATCAATGATTGGCCTGCTCTTAGTAACATTTCAGGACAGATGAACAAAGGATACAATGCATGCACGCACTGTTTAGATGAGACTGAAAGTATATATCTGGATAAATGTAGAAAGAATGTGTACCCGTACAATCATTGTTTTCTTCCGCCCAGTCATTCCTTAAAGAAGAAAGGCAAGCATTTCAATGGCAAGGCAGAAATCCGGACGAAGCCTGTCCCCCGTAGTGGTGCTGATGTATTTGGTATGGTCAAGGATTTGGATGTAATCTTTGGAAAGGGTCCTGGAGGACAACCTGTTCAGAAAATCACTGACGGACACGCACCCATGTGGAAGAAGAAATCTATATTTTGGGAGCTGCCCTATTGGAAAGTGCATGAGGTCCGCTCTGCAATCGATGTGATGCACCTGACGAAGAATCTTTGCGTGAATATTCTAGGCTTCCTGGGATTGTATGAGAAGTCAAAAGATACCCCGGCAGCACGGGAGGACCAACAACATCATAAAGGACGAGACGGTAAGCATCCAGGGCAGTTTCAAGGGCTTGCCAGCTACGCTCTTACCAAAGAAGAGAAAGAAATCTTTTTTGAAGTCCTTTTCAGTATCAAGGTCCCGTATGGCTTCTCGTCGAATATAAAGGGAATAGTAAATATGAAAGAATTTCAAAACCTAAAGTCTCATGACTGCCATGTGCTTATGACGCAATTGCTTCCGGTTGCATTGAGGGGAATTCTACTAGAAAATGTTCGACTAGCCATTGTGAAGGTATGTGCATTCCTCAATGCAATTTATCAGAAGGTAATCAATCGAGAAAGTCTATCAGGGTTACAGATTGACGTGGTCCAATGTCTGGTCAGCTTCGAGTTGTTGTTCCCGCCATCCTTCTTCAATATTATGACGCACCTCCTAGTTCACCTAGTCGAAGAGATTAGAATTCTCGGTCCTATGTTTCTACACAATATGTTCCCCTTCGAGTGGTTCATGGGCGTCTTAAAGAAATATGTTCATAACCGTGCTAGGCCAGAAGGAAGCATCTCCAAGGGCTATGGAACAGAGGAGGTCATTGAGTTTTGTGTTGACTTTCTTCCTGACCTTAAGCTGATTGGTGTTCCTAAATCTTGGTATGAGGGGAGGATGACTAGAAAAGGCACACTAGGAAGGAAATCAATGGTATGTAGGGACGGGCATTCTTTCACTCAAGCACACTATACAGTTCTACACAATTCCACCATGGTGGCTCCGTATATCGAGAAACACAAGAATATTCTACGCTCCGAAAACCCGGAAAAGCCTGAAACCTTGATTAAAGGGGAACACGAGAAGAATTTTGGTAGTTGGTTGCAGACACATCTCATGAATAACACCACTGTTGGAGATGAGTTGTACTCGTTGGCCAGGTTACCATCTTCGACTATATGTACTTTCCAAGGGTACGAGATAAATGGGAATACATTTTACACGATCGCCCAAGATAAAAAGAGCACCAACCAAAACAGTGGTGTCCGCTTTGATACAACAGATGATAATGGGCAGAAGGACACATATTATGGGTACATAGAGGAGATATGGTAACTTGACTATGGACCTACTTTTAAGGTCCCTTTGTTTCGGTGCAAATGGGTCAAGCTGACAGGAGGCGGGGTACATGTAGACCAAAAGTATGGCATGACAACAGTGGATCTCAACAATCTTGCGTACATGCATGAACCATTCGTCCTAGCCAACGATGTGGCTCAGGTTTTCTATGTGAAGGACATGTCTACCAAACCGAGAAAAAGGAAAGATAAGCAAAAGAATACAGAATACGATGAGCCAAAGCGCCACATAGTTCTTTCAGGGAAAAGAAACATCGTGGGAGTGGATGACAAGACAGACATGTCAGAAGATTACAATAAGTTTCATGAAATTCCGCCCTTCAAAGTGAAAACTGACCCAAGCATCCTGTTAAATGATGAAGATTCTCCATGGCTACGGTACAGAAGAAAACCACAACACTAGATGTTGGTGATGTGTAATAATGTATTAAACCTTTTATTTGAGACATAAATCTATGTAATGTATTAAACCTTTTATTTGAGACATAAATCTATGTAATGTATTAAACCTTTTATTTGAGACATAAAGGTCCCCTTTCATGTAGTACATCTTGCTCAATCAAACTAGACGTTGACGACCGGGTTCTGAGCCGCGGGAGGTGATCATCCAAAGAGAAGGAACCATCACAAGATAAGGAACCCACAAACACTAAGGATACATAGCACAACTGAAAATTAAGATACGTAGCACAACTGAAAATTAAGAAACATGCCTAATGTTGGAGTGATTCAGTCATGCTCCTGCCTAGCCCTGTAATACGCGCCACTGTAGTCGTCGTAGTCACCGGCGCCGTCGTCGCTGTCGTCGTTGGGGTCGCCGTAGTCGAACCTTGAAGGTTGGGCACGTGTGGGCTGGATTTGAGGGTACCGCAGGCGGGGGTTATTGCCGGTCGTGTTATAGGCCATGACACTCTGGAGAGTCCGGCCGCGCCACCACAGCCGACGGCCGACCTCGTTGAAGTTCGAAGGAGGTGGGCCATCCTCCTCGTGCCTAGCGAGCGCCCTCTCATGCCGATTGATGAAGAAGGCTTCCCAAGTCGGGAAATAGTCGGGATGCCAGGTGGGATTCCTCCGCTGCTCTGGCGTGAGCTCGAGGTAGTAGTGGTTCGTGATGGCCATCTGGCGCTCAACACCTAGAGGGACAGGAGGGACCGGCACACCTCCGGCGCTCAGCATCCAGCCGGTGGGGACGCGGTAGCCCGGTGGACAGGGGTAGTTCGAGGCGCAAAGCGCCTCCGCCTCCCTAGGGGTTAGAGGTATGGTGGAAGCCATGGGAGAGAGTGGAGAGAGGCGGCAGATATGAGTCTAGACGTGCTATGGCAACGACCAAGCCTACATATATATAGTGAGAAATGGCGGGAAGTCAGAGGAGGGAAGCGGTGGAAAAGGCGGGAAGAAAACGGGTAGGAAAAAATAAGGTGGGAAGAAATAAGGCGGGAAGAAACAGACCTTTAGTACCGGTTTCGCGCGAATTTTTTATCAACCAGGACTAAAGGGGCTTATTTTTTGTAATAAAATAATAAATAAATGCGGTCGAAACCCGAAACCAGGACTAAAGGGGAACAAATATGACATTGATTTCCATGTTGAGATACATATGTGCGCCGAAACCCGAAACCCTAACGGTCGCCGTAGGATATTCTTACAGTAAACTTGCAATTTTAATTCATATACAGGTTCTAATCTTTCTTGTGATTCCATAGTCATATTATTTGCAATTTTCTGATTAGTAATTATTTTCTTATGAATTTATTACTCCAAAAAGGGTATTAATCCTATTTAAATAATCACGACAAATACTTACAGTAATATTCCAAAAAGGGTATTAATTCATAAACTTGGCGTGCGTGGCCCCCGGTCTAGGGTTTCGTCGGAGGAAGACCATCGGAGCGTCGGAATCACATGAAAACTTGCATGTGCCCCTAGGATATGTGTGTGAGAGTGGTGCAAGGTTGGTAGGTGCCATGTGTAGGCCCCAGGTGTTACCCCCTTCCCGGACATGCGTTAACACTTAGTGAAATCCTGGATCTGTATGTGAAAACTCCTGCCACTGGACAACCGGGGCCTGGAATGTGGCAAAGTTGGCCCAACATTTGCTTTCCATGTACATATGTCCTAAACAAACCAAAACAAATAGAAAGGTCCACCGCGCTACCCTCGTACGGAGAAAGCTATAGGGGTAGACGATCCGGGGCCCCCGGTCTAGGGTTTCGCCGGAGGAAGACCACCGGAGCGTCGGAATCACATGAAAATGGCAAAATGGTTAATAGTTTACTAGTTAGAATAATTATTTTATAAAACAGAAAATGCTACGCACCGGGACTAAGGTGCTAAACCCTAAACCCTAAATATAATAGTTAAACCTGAAACCCTAAACCCTAACCCCTAAACCCAAAACTCTAAACCCTAACCCTAAACCCTAAACCTTAAACGCAAAACTCTAAACCCTAAACCCGAAACCCTAAACCCTAAACCCTAAACCCTAAACCCTAAACCCTAAACCCGAAACCCGAAACCCTAAACCCTAAACTCGAAACCCTAAACCCTAAACCCTAAAATATTGTAAACTTTTATCAGATTTAATAATATTGATATATAGTAGTTTATTTAATAACATAGTATGCAATAAGGCGGGAAACAGAGGTTGTAGTCATTTTTTTAAAAAGGGGCCTTTAGTCTCGGGTTGTGGCATGGTCCGGGATTAAAGGGTGTTGTTAGCGCGCACCCCGTGGGCGGTGCCGAAAAGCCCTTTAGTCCCAGTCCGTGGCTCGCCCTGGGACTAAAGGAGACCGGGACTAAAGGTTCATCCACTTAAATATGTGCCGCTTCGCTCCCCCAATCTCCATCTCCATACTCTGCAGACGCGCGCGAGGACGACGACGACGCCGACAGGCTGCCAAAATTTGGACTGCCTCGCCACCTCTCCAGCCACCCCGCCGTGCCTCCGCCTCTCCAAACGCTGCGGACGTCCGCCCCGCCGCGCGTCACGCCTCCTCCCTTCCCCCCGTCACGCGCCGTGCCTCCTCCATCGTCCCTGGCCCCGGCGAGCCCCGCCGGAGGTAACTCCCTCCCCCCACCGCGCACCGCGCCTCCTCCATCCCCAGCCCCGGCGAGCCCGGGCGGCGCCCCCGACCGCGCTGCCTCTCTCTGTCCCTGTCGGCCCCGGCCACTTTTTTTTAATTTTGTGTATCTTTTTTTATAGTATATTGTATATATAGTGTATTGTATATTGTATATATATTATATGTCTTTATAGTATATTATAGATATAGTATATTGTATATATGTTTTTTATAGTATATTATAGATATAGTATATTGTATATAGTATATTTTATAGTATATTATAGATATAGTATTTTGTATATATGTTTTTTATTTCGTGTATCTTTTTTATATGTTAATAATTATTACTAGTATATAGATATATTATATATATATGTTTGTGTATAGTAATAGAATATATATATAGTATATATATATGTTTTTTATTTCTTATATCTTTTAGATATAGAATATTGTAATATAATAGATATAGTATATTGTATATATATGGAGTATAGTATATATGTGTATAGTATATATGGAGTATATATAGTATATATGTTATTAATAGATATAGTATGATAGATATATGTTATTCTCGCGGGCCCCCGGAGATAGGGTTAGGGTGGTGGTGCTCGCGGGCCTCAGACTTAGGGTTAGGGTGGTGGTGCTCGCGGGACCCCGGACTTAGGGTTAGAGTGGTGGTGCTCGTGGGCCCCCGGAGATAGGGTTAGGGTGGTGGTGCTCGCGGGCCCTCGGACTTAGGGTTAGAGTGGTGGTGCTCGCGGGCTCCCAGAGATAAGGTTAGGGTGGTGGTGCTCGCGGGCCCCCGGACTTAGGGTTAGAGTGGTGGTGCTCGCGGGCCCCCGGAGATAGGGTTAGGGTGGTGGTGCTCGCGTGCCCCTGGCGCACGCTGGCATGGTTCCAGCTGGCTATGCTAAAGTTGCTGTGGATGAAATCGCAATGAGGTGGGACTCAATGGAGCTTGACATCCCTGGACCTGAAGGTGAGAGGACACTCGGAGAAGTACTGGGTGGTATCATTCTATGGGACAAGAACAACATCAAGCTTCCAGGCTGGACGCCAAAGCCAACACTGCCTCCGAGTCATCGCATGTCACCTTCACCTCCATCACCTCCAAGAAGCCCACCCCATGACTACGACCACCACAGCCCGAGTCCATCTCGATCTCCGTCGCAGCCTCCAATTAGTACTAAACGACGCAGCAACCCAAAATGACAAATGTTGCCCCTCCCAAGAGTACCTCATAAGAATCTTCCCATCAGACCTTACGATCATACTGACGAGGAAAATGCAGCAATCACAAAGGCCCATTGTGATGCGCATTTTCAAAAGAAGAAACCGAGCCCGCCCCAGTATACACCGAGAAGCAAAAAGCGCATGCACATTCTTTTCTGAACACAAAATCGCAGTATGTGTTGCACCATAAGCCAGATGACTATGTACGCACACTTCCGAAGGAAGCAAAGAAGAGCAAATCAAGTAGAAGTGCAAGCGGGAGCAAATCATCAGGTCAAAGTGCAACCGGGAAAAGAATGGACGTCCCCCAGCTTGGGAAACAGGCCAAAAAATCGATCCCACCCCTCCAGGTGTTATCCTATGACACTCCCCAGCAGGATATGGAAGAAGCTAAGAAGCTTGCGGCCGCTATGAATGTGATTGTTGAGGAATTGCTAGGTGCCCAGGACGACAAGTTACCCAAGGCTCAGGTAGTCCCTACATATGTCCCAGGGAAGCCTCTGGTCAGCTTTGAGCAGTTCCAACAACTGCCAACACAAATGCGGAGTTTACATAACTGGTACTTGAAAGCCGTAAAGCAGGAGAGAATAATGATCGTGGCAAAAGTCCCACATGAATACTACTTCCTAGAAGAAGAGGTCCATGTTGAGTTTCCAGAACTCTTCTAGTTATACAGTTTCGACGCCCTCGACAAAAGTCTCATGAGTTGCTATTGTCTGTAAGTTGTTGAATTCATTGTCTATATAATAAGTTGTTCATTTTTTCAGTTGTTCAGTTCATTGCATATAATTATCCTCATTATATCCTTTTGTACTCTGTTATTATGCAGAATGAAGATCATGGAATGTAAAAGAAGGTCACTCTTTAGTGTTGGGTTCATTGACCTAGATAAAATACATTGTAATACGCTAAAGGATAAACCCGAGGAGACGCAGGAAAACCTTCTAAGGTTTCTAACAGAGCAACATTTCTGTGACCACATACTGTTTCCTTACAATTTCTGTTGAGGGTCTTACTATGTTGTACAAATTCACTTTTTCTTACTCGATGTTAAATGTAATTGATGAGTTACTGATGTATATATAAACGTGTGCAGTTTCCACTAGATTCTCATGGACATTCAACTTGATAAGGGAAGAGTTGAAGTCATGGACCCATCGAAGAGACCCCTGGAACAATTTAGGGACATGCTCCAGAGGTAATTTCCGTGCTACATCGGTCTCTTTATTTGATTTCCTGAGATATCACGTAATAAATAACTCATTCATTCATTTTCTTTGCCGGACAGGGTTTGGAGCATGTTCAAGAGTAGGGTTACGAGTTCCTTTAGTAAGGAGCTGACGTTTACTCCGGTCTCGGTAAGTAATACGTGATATGTTCGCGCATATCTTTACTTCTAGTTTCAAGACAATTATGATGCTAGATTATAATTTTGGTTGAATTCTATTCTCGTAAAGTGCGCGAGGCAGCCACAGGGGACGAATCTATGTGGATACTACGTTTGCGGGTTCATTCGCATGTTTACCACTGAGCACAATGATAATAGAGTCGACGTAAGCAATACATTCACAACATTATTTTATTACCGTCACTTTTTGTTATCATGATTGATATTCATATTGATCTCCTTTTCTTATATAGTTCGAGAGAATGCGGGATCAGCTCCTACCAGAGCAACGCGTACTTGGAATTGCTGAAGAACTGGCAGGATTCTTGATGACCGAGACGATAGATGATGCCGGGGAATTTAGCGTGAATAGGCGCTACCAATGATCCCCGACCGTGTAATTAAATCGTCGAATTGTGATCTCCATGTAACTATCATGATCATGTATATATTTGTATGCTCGATCTTAAGAGAAGTTATCTTATGTATGCACGAACGTGTACGGTATGTGGTAGCGTAGAAAACTATTTTTGAAATAAAAAAGAGAAAAAAAGATACAAATTGAATTCTTTGCAGCGGCAGAGAAAGTGCCTAAACTTCTGCCGTGGCAGAGAACCATTTGTCCCTGTTCGTAATACGAACCGGGACTAATGGGGGGGCACCCAGGGCCGCAGAGACGGCCACGTGGATACCCATTGGTCCCGGATGGTAAGCGGTCCGGGACTAGTGGGGGTGGCCTTTAGTCCCGCCCCTCCAGTCCCGGTTACCAGGAACGGGACTAAAACCCCTTATGGGTCGGGACTGGAGGCCCTTTTTCCACTAGTGCTACTCCCGTTAAGCTACCTTGGGTACACGAACGTGACAATATGGTTTTGCTCGAGGAATCCCACCGGCGCACCACATGTTCCATCGAGATTATATCCGTGGCCTCGTAGTTTGGAGGAATCTCACCCGAACCCAAATGCCGAAAAGGTCAACTCAAGAATTAGGTCTCACGCCATCAAATCAAGCTCTTGATTTGTATGAGAGATGATTTACAAATGACTTATGGGGTGCCTTTTATGGGTCAAACTCCTTGTACAAATGACCCTTGGCGGGGGAGGGAAAAAATGAGACAAAAGATCTATTCTGGAAAAGCCCAAAATATCTTTGTCTTGGTTCATGAAGGAGGGTTGACCTTGTGCATGAGGGATGAACACATATGAGCTAAATGAGTTTAATTCTTCATGGGCTTGTTATCCTCTTGCCTTTCTTTGACCTTAGTCCTTGACATTTTATTTTATGGTTGTTGGTTGCATTTTATTTGTATTCTCTTTCACGCTTTGCGCTCCGTATTTGGCCACACCGATAAACAAAGGGACGCTATGTTAAGAGAAAAATCCCCCCTACAACACCTTCACATCCTTCTAATAATTCCTATTCCCTAGTGGGACTAAACTCCAAATTTATTCTATCCCTTCCCTTTCGAGAGCGAGCCACTTCTCCTAAATAATACTACCTCCGTTCTAACGAACAAGGCCTATTTTTTTCTAAATGTCAAGCTAAGTAAAATTTGACCAAACTTTTAGAAAATAGTATTAACAACTATACTATTATATAGATATCATATGAAAAAATATTTCATAATATATCAAAGTGTCAACACACCAGCTGATGAAAAGCCTATGACATCAGCATCATGTGAACAACCAGGTGAATTCGTTATTGGCTCGGTGGGAGATACAAATTCACCAGGAAGGCCGCATAGGAAGATGCCGCCTAATACCAAGTACGTCGGCCTAACCTAGGAGAAATGGAAACTGCTTATACGACGAGACCCAACCAAACAAGACATCTAGCTGGATCAATGAGACATCTAGTTGGATCATGGAAGAACCGGTCCCCTGTCCTCATCCTTGCTTCCGTCCTCACATCCTTCTTCTCAGGACTAGAATCCCAACTTGTATCTCAAACTACTGTGATTTGTGAATCGAATACTAGTAGAACCCTATCACCTGGTATCAGAGCCATTCATCCACCTTCCTAGCCACAAAGATTTCTCAGATCTGGCATCAATCCTCGAGACCAGGTGCCAAACTCAGGACTGTGAAAAGCAAGATCAGCCATGGCCATGGATGATGGGCAAAATAAGCTCCTCAAGCACACCCAGGGCTTGATATCGGCCTTCAAGAACAAGATCTCAACACAACTGATTACCATATCGGAGTCGGTGGAGTAGCCTATGGCGATCCTCTCGGCGATCTCAACTCCTGGCGGCCGCACATGGAGGTGCGGGTGGACAATCTCCAATCCACTATCTCGATGTCTAAGTTTGAGTAGTTATATGTTTATGGCAATTGTGAAATAGTTTGTTGTTGATTGCATACAAGTATGATATCTTCTATGATGATCTTATGTACTAATGTATGAGTGCACACGTATGTTGGAGAATGCATAAGGTTGTCACCGTTCCATGTTGCTACGAGGAGGGATGGCCGATGACACCTGACAGAAACTGTGTCCCAAGTCATAAATATGCATGCTATATTAATTCATGGTTAATTAACGGGGGATAAATCATTAAACCTTGAAACTTATAGCGGTGATTGGACTTTATGTCTTAATAACTCATTTGATTGCATGAAAATAGCCTTGGGATCAATCACTAGGGGTGTAATTGCATGGGTACGACTGCACCTATTTATGACTCCTCTCTAGAAGAAACAATATAGACTATCCATATGCTTCACTAATTGTGACAACCAAATAAATAAAATAAAAACTTGTCAGAACACTTACTCCCTTGAGCTACTTGCTTTTACCTTTACTAGTTTTTACTTTACCTGCACTAGTTTACTTTCTGTTTTTTACTTTCAGCACTTCACAGTTTTTTAGTTAGAAGTAAAAAGAACCTCACACATTTTAGTTTACTACATTGCACGAAAGGCCATATAAATGGGTTATAGGGATTAAGAGAAGAGATAGTTTACCTTCAACTCCTCATGGGTTCGACACTCAAATACTTATCAAATTGTGCTATAGTGATTCCCTACCCTTGGGGATTATCAGTGCATGCTTATCATTCTCTGGAAAATTTGGGACTCACGGATTGCAAAGGTTTTTAGAGGCACTGATCACACATGTTGGTACCATTAGGAACATTATATATGATCTCACAAGGGTTTTAGAGGCATTAATCAAACATGTTGGTACCATTAGGAACATTATATATGATCTCACCTAGTGGTGTTACAAATTTAAAAACCGGACCAAAAGGTGGTAGCCGATTAATGACTATGACCATCTCTCCCTCTAGTATCATGTAACACTTCTCACTTTTGAGTAAAACTCAGGTGGGGACCCCCCTCCCCCATGAAAGCCTAACAAAAACCATTAAGGGAACTTTTGGTATCTATAAAATTGCATTCTTGGGAATATCAGGATTTTATGTTAGTCCTAACCATATGAATGTGGTGAAAATCAAGCATATCTGGAATTAAAAATTGTAATCTCTTTCATTACTTGTCTAACAATGTAATTGACTTTTCCCAGCATTATGCCAAACACAAGAATCTAGTCAGTTATCCCCTATTATGTAGAATCCTTCCAAAATTCCTGGTACTAAACAACCCCGAAAGTTTAAGATACATGTATTTGGCAAATATTTTATCAGGAATATGAAATGCCACCCAAACTAAGGGTCTCTTTGATTCACATGGTTTAAAAATTGCAACAATGAAAAAAAATAGGTGATTGATGTCATGTCCATTTGATTTATGTAAGATTTTGTTTGCACTAAAGTTTGTTTGGTTGCATCCCACGAAAAGCACCAAGAGGTTTGAGTGGATATAAAAAAATCTAGTGTAATGGAACCCTTGAGAAAAGATTCCTATAGGTTCTTGGCTTGGCTACCTGTAATGGAACCCTTTAGAAAAGGCGTCGAAATGGTTCTTCAAGATCATAAATGCCAAGTCATTGTTGTGGCATCGACAACTTCACGGCTGAGTACATCGAGCAATTTGTTAGCCTTGGGGGTCTCCTTTAGGATGTGACCTTGATCCCTGGTGTGGATGGCATTATTTTCTGGATCCTGACGACCATCGCATCGCTCCAAGGGCATCTCAGGCAATCTAACCTAGCCATCCCCACCCACCCCTCTGCATCCGCCCCCCCACCCACCATGGTCGGAGGAAGCCCCGAGGCAAATACTACGACTGACAGTGATGGCGGGCCTTCATATCCTCACACAGAGGGTGGTGGCACGGGCCTTTCATTCCCATACGGATGGATCTCCGGCTTATTGCAAGAACGGCAGCCCTAGACGTCGAGTGGCATGCGACGGAGATGGACGCGGGGCACCGGCCCCGGGCTTCTTCACCAACCGTGGCGACCACTATGGTTGCGAGGGCAACATGGCGCTGGTTCGAGGGACTTGGCGTGGCTAAGCTACTCATCTCCGCATGGTGCATGTGGTGGTGGTGCCTGTTGAGATCTATGGCCTGCTGTTGGGAGCCGGCGGGCGACGACGTGGGGGTCGTCATTCTTCCTAATAAAGGAGGCGATCCTAGGGATCTTCTCGCACCAAGACATTGGTCCGTTGGGTGCCTACCCTCATGGATCTGGCCGGTGACGAGTTTCGAATGGCTTCTGTCGGTGATCTCCCTTGGGCGCCTCATGCCTGGAGTTTGCCGACTCGGATGGGATTTGGTCGTGTGCACCCTTGTTTTTCTGACCGTTCGGTTTTAGGAGGGAGCGCTGTGAAGCTTCGTTGTTTGTTGCCATCACGGGACATGTATTTTGAGTTCCATGGTGAAGTTAGAGACGAAGAATATGGAGGTTGAGATACGAGGACTAGCAATGGTGGTTCGAGTCTTCGTGGCGATGAGAAATTTGCTTGGTGATTCGTAACTCGTAGTAGCGGCATCAGCAAGTGGGGGCGGCGGCAGAGGACTAGTACCAAGTCTTATCTTTGAGGGTGAAAATCCATTATCAGACCTTAATTTGTTGTGCCTAGGAGTGGCCTTGTTAAAGCCATTGTTTTGAGAGCGTGGACTTTCTCAAGAGTGAAAAACTATGATCTATGATCGGGCAACAAAAGCGCTTGTGCATCTTTTTGAAGGCGTCGCTTTTGGATAATTTAGACTGCCCATCTTTTTGAAGGCGTCGCTTTTGTAGAATTTAGACTGCCGGTGTTGTTTTGGTGGTTTTTTAAGTGCTGCTACAAGGAATAGGTCAGTGTAGGAGAATTACAATGTGGCTCTCGGGTGCAACGCACCCCCATATTTGGAAAAATAAAAAATAATTAGAAAAAAGGTTTTAAAAAATCAAACTTTTTTGGAAACCAAAGATGACCGGATATGCTACTTGTGTAAAAATATTTTCCTAGGAAATTATTTTCATTGTATCTTGGAAAAAAAACAAATTTAAAACACTACAAGACCAGGTACTATTCACCTTTATTTTGTTATTTTTTTTGTTTTTTTCCCAGGATACAATGAAAATAATTTCCTAGGAATTTTTTTTATACAAGTAGCATACCCGGTCATCTTTGATTTCCAAAAAAGTTTGAATTTTTTAAAACCGTTTTTAATTATTTTTTAATTTTTCCAACTATGGGGGTGCGTTGCACCCGAGAGCCAAAAGTGCGCGTTATCAGTGTAGTGCCTTTACGGTACTATGTTGTTACAGAGACTAGGTGTAATTGGTATATGCTCACAATATTAATATATTCTACGAAGAAAAGCGGGACATACTTGGCTATCTCGACATATAAAGTTCAATTCCTTTGCTCAGCTACCTTTTTGCTTACAGATTAAATAAAGACCATCGGACCCTCGGTTATGAAGGGGGTGGTTTAATATCCACCGTCCACGAGTTTAGGGTTGGTGTATAGAAGCATAAACCGTAAGAAAAACCTACAAGTCAAACAACCCAACATAGACAAAATCCCTAAGTACAGCATTTGAATCTGCCGAAGTTTCTATCATTCTATGAGAATCCTTTGAGTGAAAATTCCTAAATATCATACAGTACTGTAGTTTTTATCTGCCGACCCGGCAAAGATGCCATTTTGTCAGTAAGTACCTCAGTTCCCACCAAAAGATGTTCCATAAAGCAAAGGAACATGATTAGTGCAGTGGTATCTAAGCCGCTGCATTGCGCATCTACCAATGCCAACCGACAGTTCTTCCAAGTGAATACAACAACTAATCACTCGTATCATTTCCTTTTGTTTCTCTCTTTGTGTGTGTGTGCGCGCGTGTGTGTATGCAAACATAGCAGTGTAGATCATTCATCGTCAGTGTGAGAACTGAGCTTCCCGAGCTGCAGCAACCTCTCTTCCTCGTCACCGGCAGCAGCAGCACCAGAGGAGCCGGAGCTCAAGAGGCTCTGTGGAAGCAGCACGTCGGTCTGGTCAGCCGTGGGCACCAGAAAGATGGCGCCCAGGGCGGACAGCCGCAGCAGGTTCCTCAGCAGCACGGCGAGCCAGAGGTTGCTGAAGTCCGTCCTCGTCACGTGCAGGGCCCGGAGCACGATGGCGCCGTTCGTCTTGGCCGCCAGCATGCCGATGCTGTCGATACACATCAGGAGGGCGAAGAAGGTTCCCTCGGCGCCGGGCGGGCAGAGCTTGGTACTCAGGACCATCATGGGCATCAGCCGGACTCGGCCGACCACCCGGGAGACGCTCTCCTCCAGGGTGACGAACACGGCGTCCGGCACGCCGAGCACGAGGTTCCACCGGAGCACGAAGGTGAGGTCGAGGAAGCCCGAGACGCCGAACAGGAGCTGCGCGAAGAAGAGGATGGTCCGGAAGGGGTAGTCCTTGAAGATCTTGTGGTAGATCAGGACGCCCACCATGGATGCAACTGCACCGATGGCATGCACCACTCCTACGAATTCCTGCAAGCATGGTGGTGACGGTGGTTAAAACAAACGGGTTTGCATTTTTCTTTGAAGCAGCTGGATGAGTCAAGCTGAGCAATTGTCTCTTCAATTCACAAGGCAATATACTCATTACACCGATCGACTTCTCTCCATTGTGTTAAAGCAAAAAACATTCAGGCTACTGTGGAACGAGGGACTGAACTGTTTTCCTCTGAAATTCCGCGTTCCAATTTCCAATCATGCCCTCAAACAGTGCGAGTATAACATCATGCAATGGTTGAACATGGAGGCTATGCACTTGCATTTCAATTTAAGCTCTAGATCAGGGCCTGGCGGCATGAAGATCAATGACTGGTGATTTTGTACCAGCCTAAGGTTCCGAAAGATTCTTTTTTGGTAATATTCACCTTTATCTTAGGGACACTGAGAGGACATCATCTGATCATCGTGGAACAAGCTTGATTGTGGGACCGGGAAATGCATGCCTGCATCCCAGACTCCTAGCTAGATTTGAAGGATGACACCTTTTTATCTAGGCCCCCTTTCTGATAGATCTTGATTGTGCTACACTCAATTGTCGGAGACTGATTGCTGATTGGGGAGTTAGACCTCAGCCTTTTCTATTTTCTTTCAAACTTTTCTTAGTTTTATCTCTCGGACACAGTATTTCATTCTGAAATATAACACATCCTTCGGAGAGACAATACCGACAATGAATATGAAAAAAAAATATAAAGGGTGTAACCATCTGGTCCACCCTGATTCGAGTTCATTTAGTGGAACAAAAGAAAAAAGCATCAGGAGGAGAAGATTCCAAGCGAGGAATTTGTTGTTTTAGATGACATGTCCATGCATGATACATTTTGGTACAAATACTCTGAGAGCAAAATGTTCTAAATTTCTAAGGCCGGTTTTGTTCAATATAACTTCCATTGGTATTTCTTCTAGTTTCCAGATTCAATACATAACTCCCGTCACCTCTGACTAAGTTACTTCATTTATAAACCAAAAATTTGGAAAATATCGTCAAACAGCGACTTTTAGTTAATCCATATGCTAAAAGAAGGCACGTAGAAATTTTAGACCGCAGGAGCTACAAACATGACATTTTATCTGTATGGAGTAGAAACTTAATTGTCTGAAACATTCTACAGTCTACATCTGACTCCTGCACAGCGCAGCAATTCGGTGCGCCAAGACATTCTGATAAAATTCAAGACTACCTTTGCTATGTGTAACAAACCTAGTAGTTAGCAATAGCATTAACCAGGTCATAAAAAAATTACCTGAGAAAATCCAGGATTAGGCGGTTCCTTATTAGTGTACCAGTAGAACTGCCCCTCGTGGGTGCTGATACTGAGGGCCAACGAAAGGAACATGTAAAGAGATGGTTTCCACACTACTGGATACTTTATGGTCTGAACCATCCCTTTAACTGCCACACTAAGCTTGTTCAGAACCTGCATTTCATTAGCATCTCAGTAAGAAGCAAACATTTCGTAAGTTTTGTGTTTCTTTTCATCATTAGACTCTTAGTTTTTACATCTACAAGTGCACTTGCTTGAGTTCACAGGTTCAGTTATAGTTCATTTGAGATAGGTATAAATTTCTTTATAGACAATATATCTGAATAATTCCAGTCACTGAAACATCAGATTCATGTTAACTGAAAGCTGAAATTTGCTAATACGGCATGGATTCTAGAAGATCAATGTATAAAGGCCCACATTTCAGCTTGGCCAAGTCAGTAACATGAGATTATGGCAGATACAGTGATGGATTATCATGTTTGCTGCTTGCATATAGACATTAATTCTTTTTGTTTAAATTTAGTGCACACAAAAAACAGAAGTAAATGGAATAAGACTGCTGATCGACATACCTTCTCTTTCACATTATGCTGATGTTTTTTCAGCTCATATATGTAAAATCCTAGGAAAACCAACATAGCAGGAGGTAAAGCCAATACACCTAATGCACCCTACATTATGACAGAATCATGGAAAACTTAATTTCTCCGTCAAGTAGCACAAATTTGAAACTTAATAATTAGATAAGCTCAAAGAATTTGGACTGCAGTTTACCTGTGCCCCGAGATGGTGGACAAACATGCCGCTTGTAGAATACCCAATAAGTGCACCTAGAGACGACGAGAATGCACAAAGACTCTGCATGTCTGGGGCCAGTGCTGGCTTATCAATACTGTTCTTTGCAATGCATGCATCTATTGTGACATCTGCAATGGCAACTGCCGTTGAGATTCCCACAAAGCAAACTACAGCAGAAGTCACTGATAGTCCGATACCCATGGCAAGAACAGCAGTGGCAGACATTCCAATTATTCCTGCAACCACAAAAATTAGAGAATGATCAGTCATGTCTATAATTGTGCTAAATATCAAGATCAACATCTTATACACTTGTGCTACATGTTAAGGACACAGGATAGCCAGTGCAAGTTAGAACTTAGAAGTTAGAACAAATACTAGGATACTTCTATGTAATTTGAAACTAGAACAGATGTAAACTTTGAAAAAAACGTGTAGACAACTGTCAGAAACGGGAATTCACCAATTCTACTAGATTGCAATCATGACAGCCATGAAACTTGGAGTTATTCAATTTGTGTCACACTGTCATAGGATTCTACTAAGCTCCTGCTATGTTGATTTTCCTAGGATTTCACTAAGCTCCTGCTATGTTGGTTTCCCTGTAAATAAACATAATGTGCCTCCTAAATGACACATTATTCAATTTGTGTCAAAGATATACAATAGAGGCGTGATACAGGCCTTACATAAGCTCCTCTGTTGTATATCTCCGATGGTTCTCGTTGGTTAGTCTTAATCAGGGTCTACTAAATGAAGTTCTAGTTAACAATTTATATCTTGTTTCATTTTGTCCCGAGACATCTGAACCCACAACATCAGCTTTTATTACAGAAACGATGCTAATAGAGGGGTCACAGTACAGCTCAAATAAAGTCAAATGAGCTGACGTATGATAGTTCTGGGATGTCCAAAATTATAGACACTTGAGTCCTACTACAACCAATGCAGTTCATCAACGGTCTGCAGCCACAGTGAAGTAACAAAGAAGCTGACAGTGATATGTACCAAAGTCTAACTTATGCCAAACAATGAGGGCAGAACACCACACTAGTCCAAAATTTGTACCTACTGACTCACATCAAGCCAGCATTAAAAAGATGCCGACATTTTCAAATATCTGAACCTGCTCCACGTCGCAGTTGAGCCACTCAGTTTCATCCACAATTCCGTCACACAAGCTGCCAAACCGCTTTTGACCTCAGATGGAGTTGGAGAGCAAACAGCTCCAACTGCTGCACCATGTTTCAATGAACATTGGAAGGATGGTCAAAAGATCCTCCAGCAAGAACCTAAACTGCGATTAGCATGCCACTGCAACCGAAATTCAGTATGAACATGGTGCAGCAGGTGTACCTCCGGGATCCGGCGACCAGGATGGAAACCAAGATGCCACATGTCACCAGGCACCTTAAAACCTATGTGAAATTGTTATGTTCGTTTATGCGCGCACTCTCTGAAGCCAACAATACCAGTCTATCTCCTGTGTCTCAGAGAGGTGGAATGGGTTCGTGGCTGACCTGAGAAGATGAAGTAGGGGCGACGGTGGTAGCCGCGGACGGGGAAGACGTCGGTGAGGATCCCCCAGAGCGGCTTGAGGACCCAGGGGATGTAGAAGAAGACGGAGAGGAACTGCACGGTGGCCGGCTGCACCCGCTGCACGTCCTTCCAGTAGTAGTCCGACGCCACCCGGAAGAAGGAGCCGGCGAACCCCTGGTTCAGCCCGAACACCAGCACCACCCCAGCCACGAACGTCGCGCCCAGCTCCCGGCACAGCATCTGTACCCACCGCACCGGCTGAAGGACCGCCTCCACCAACCCGCCGCCGCCGCCGCCGTGCGACTCCCCCCGTGCCGGCTCGCTACCGGCGAGGTCGTCCATCTCCATGGCCTCGTGTTCTTCCTCCCGCACTGATCTTGGACTATTGGTGGAAAAGCTCGATTGGGGGGACCGCGGGCTAGGAGACGGTCATGGAGGTCGCGTGCTCACACGCAAGCTACCTCGAAATTAGAATTTTCAATGGGAACGAGCTCGGCATTTTGATTTCTTTATGGGGAGGGAGACGTGGTCTGGACTGGGGAAGATTTGATCTTGGAGGTTCAGACTGAGGAAGTGGTGGTGTTGAGGAGGTGAAGGTGGAGCTCAGGCTCAGCTGAGCCTCAGCAGTCAGCAGTCAGCAAGGGTAGGCGTTGACCTATGATGGAATTTTCGGCACAAATTGACCAAATCAAAAAAATTGATATGTTGACCATGCAAACTGTAAAATTAAATTCAAAGTCAAGATTATATTAACTACTAGTGCCATCAATTTTCTCCATGAGTTCCAATTGTTCACAGGTTGTTAGATCTAACTTCGTTCCTTCCACCATAAAAGCATCTCAAGCAAATCATGCAAAATAGGACACTGTCGGCCAGTTTTAGTACCACCTTTTGGTGTTTAGGACACAAAATATAGGGCACCCGTTTCATACGATGCAAAATAGGCCACTTGCAAAATTCCAGATGATATAAAATAGCGCACTATATTCTCACATTTGCAAACAGATGTTTGTGATAGGATATGAAACTAAAATCATCGCAAACATATGAATCTAACCATTCCAACAACATATCTTAACTTCTTCATGACATACAAATCAAGGTTCACAAACATAGCAAACTTCAACCCCCCAAATCATAGTTAAGAAGCACACGAACAAACCTAAAGTTCAATGAACACATAGATAAGTTAACATGGTTGCAAAGCCACTCATGGCTCAAAGTCTCCTTCTCCTCCATTGCCTCGGCCTCCATCGTTGGCATCTTTCTCTTGGTGTCACACTTTCATTGCCCCTCCCTAGGCCCTCCTTCACCATCTTCCATGTCAAACCCCTCCTCCACATCATCGAGGCCACCGTCATATCGTGTTTCATACTCCACCGATGGAGTGTCTTGAGACATGTACTCTGACGATCCAACATTCGTACTATGCAAGAAAGTATCATCGTCCAAAGTATAAATACCAAATTTGGCAAACATCATTTCTACTCATAGAATTGTTGTCAAAATGAAAAGAAACAAAAGAAAGAACATTTTATACCTTTGAAACATTCCATCGAGCATGGTGTGGTCGGATGGTGGCTTGAAGGGGGTTCTCGGCTCCTTGTCCACGAGCGGCTATGGCGGGACAACGATCTGCCCAATGATGTCCATGTTCGCTGGGGGTTGCTTCTCGCGGTTGCTCGACACCTTCTTCTTCAATTTCGCAGGAGAAGCCGCGGATGGCGCTAGTGCAGACAAAGTTGGCCTCTTCTGGGTAGTTCCTTGGCATTGGCCATGCCCCGTGGTGCCCTCGATGTTTTTGGCACCGCGATAGTCAAATTCGGCACGTTAACTTGCCGCGGCACCGTAAAAATCACTCAACACAGCGGGGCGGCACTAGGGTTTCCCGTGGTGGCGGCGGCGCTAGTCTGAGGCAGGAATAGGCGGCGGGGTAGTGGGAGGGTCGATGGGGACATGAGGGGTCTGGGAATGTCTAGAGCACGTGTCCATCCTCGAGATTTAGTCGGCAGATCGCGTGCGGGAGGGTGCACTATTACAACAACCCTATGGACATGGTCGAAAACTGTAGCATCCCAGTGTTTAGGAACCAACGAAGGGTAGACATAGAAATTTGTGCATTTGCATGCATTCATCCGTAAACAGGCTCGGCCCAAGGGGGGGAAGGGGCAGCCGCCCCGGGCCCAAAATTTTCAGGGGCCCCCTGCAGGTATATTCGTTGTAGTATAGAAGCCCATATATATGCCTACCTGAGAAAAAAATATAGCTTAGCAGTTGGGCTAACGCCCCCCTAACTCTCGTTCCGAGAATGCAGTCACACGAACGTGGATAGGACGAGATCGATTGAAGCTGCCCACCGCTGCATCGCCGATACGTCTGGTCACAGTCTCGCATATCGCTTCGTGTTCCACCCACACACGCAGACGCAGATCGCTTCGTGTTCCATCTACCCGGCCACCGTTGCATCGCCGATCTACCCGGGAAACGAAGTGATCGCTTCAAATTTGTCAAGAGCCCATCGCGGCATCACCGATCAGGAATCGGGATCAGGCATCCGGAGCAGTCTCGTAGCGCACCCGGAAAACGGAGCAGTCTCGCGGCATCTGGAGCAGTCTCGCGGCGCACCGCGCACGCACGCCCGCAGCCGCTCGTTTGCGATTTGTGGCATGTCGCCTAGATCGCTGCACTCGATCGAAGTCTCATAGTCATCATCTGAGTCAAGACATCAACGCAGTTCCTCTACAGAAGGTAGCCCGATTTCTCTAATTCAATGCGTTGTCTATGCCCTAATTTGCTAATGAAAATTTGATTAGTAATTGTCTAATTATTTTCAGCGTGGTTATGGCACCTAATTATTTTCAGCGTGGTTATGGCACCTAAAAATTTAATTCAGCAATGGAGAGGTACGCGATCACAAATTAAGACATTTTTCTTATGCCCATTACTCTAGCAAAAGTTCTATAACAGGGTCTAAAATTTTAGTTTCGCCCCAGACCCCTGAAATCTTAGGACCGGGCCTATCCGTAAAGCTATGGTAAATTTTTCGCCAAACAAAACCCTGGGGAGATCAGAGTTTCTTTCACTACTTTGAGATAGGATTTAGCTCTTTATAGTGATTGCTATAAATTTTGTCATGATCTCTAGGAATTATAATGATTTTGGGTGAATAATTTGAATTCATATTTAAATCTGAATCACTTTTGAAAAGATTTAAAAATTAGAAGTATTAAAGTTTGGATTGTTTTAAAAAGAATATTTATAAGTAGAAAGTATGAATTCTTGAATATATATTAAATATTATACATGGAAACGAAATGAATACAATATCAATAGAAGAGTTCAAATAAGAAAGTTCATTTCTTATTCTTTCCTTATTCAATAATAATAATAATTCAAGTACAAATGAATAAGTAAGAAAGTGTGTTACAGAAACAACTGTAATACAAGAAAATGAGCTTTATTGAATTAATACTTATTATAATATTTTGTATAGAAGTCAAATGAAAAGATAACAAAAGTAATTAAATAAAACCCCTAAACTAATGCCTATCTATTCCTAATCTAATTCTCTTGATCATCAAAGCTTTTGTACCTACAGAACAAAGAAACACAAAGAAATACAAGGGATGGGTTAAGTTAGTTTGCTCTTAGTTTTAAACAGTGAAGTGCACTGTTCATTTTACATCATATAGCAATTTAAATAAAAGGGGCAAATTTGAAGTATCTATTTTTTTAAATCAAAGGGCTTGAGAACAACATCATAAGCCAAAGAGGGTCAAGTTTCACCATATCATTATAGTAAAAGGAAGAAACAATAGATATTTCTACTTGATCTGATCCAAAGGAAAGGCTACAATGAAGCAGCTTAGTCCTCTAACTACATGCAGTGTGCTGTTGATCAGAAGTGAGAGAGAAGGAGAGATAAATCACACTCGCACATAGCAAAGCAAGCTTTTCTCACCACTTCACGTCCACAACCATAGTTCTATCTCAAGAACACACAAGAACCACCACTAGTTCTTGCAAGATCTCCACCAGATCAACCAAATATTCACAACAACAATCCACCAAGAAATCATACAAGATGGTCACCTAATGGAGGGGGTGGATTAGGAGGACAACAAGGTCATGCTAGAGTAAGGAGGAGCGGGACAAGTTCCAGGAGGTGCAGAACAAGGCCAAGAAGGACCAGCAGTCAACAACAACAAGCATCGGGGTAGCAGGCAAAAGCAGCATAAGGCTACAACTACCACAGTCTCCAAATCCCATGGTATATTCCGAATCTTTTGATCCAACACTTGAGCTAGTACATGTAAAGTGAATGGGCGTTGGAGGGGAATCCTTAGTGGTTATGCAGCTGCATAACATGTACATCATTGGATAACTAAGAAACAAGAAGCAAAGCTAGTATCTGTTCTTAGTAAAAGACTGGTCTCACACCTGACATCATTGACCAAGTGGTCTATTATCTAATTTACATTATATAACAACAAAAGTAAATCATGAATTGCTACAGGGCACATTCCAAGGAATGGTAGCACCTCCGAAGCAATTCAATCATTCTATGTATTTAGACAAGATTTAACCAACATGGATATTTCCTTAAGAAATACTTAAACCATCTTCCTAAATCATCTTAGGAATCATCCATTTGAATTATCCATCATTGGTAGATACAACAAGGGAGCCTAACTGAATGAAACAACCATTATTTCTAACCATGGTTCATAAACATCAAATCTATATCATCATTCTAGGTAGAAACTAGAATTCATTACTTTGATTCATTGAATGAGGACAATTAACAATATCATCGGGATGGTAATAATAGCAAGCCATATTCAGTATATTCTACTAAATCATCACCACTAACAAAATTAATGCCAGAGCCACTAGAGCTAAAGGGTTTATTCCAGAAGATCTTTATCGAAGCAGATCATCATCAGTAGCACAGTAAACACATGTATCCACAACACATAAGAAAGTACAGAGATAACTGATACCTTCGATCTGGATTACGTATGTAGTATAGCTTATTTTTCTCTAGTAGACCTAGGTTATCGAATCCTCGGGAAGCAAATGCATAGTGAAGTTACTTTAACGAACCTTCGGGAGTTTTAGAATTCCTTTTGTGTTTTTACCGGACCAATAGCTTGCGTCTTTTTGTTGTTGTCAATGATAAAGAGAGAGGGCCTAGGGCATTTGGTTTCACCTGTAGCTGTGCAAAACATCTGATGGGAATAAAAGATAGAAATAAAGTATGCATGTACTTGTTAGAGCAAGATAAATTATATATGGCCAGTGCATCCATAATTGCTATTGCCTCCACAACCGCTAATAGCAATAACCTACTAGTCTCATCCATAGAATAAAGAGAACTAATGATATGCATAGTGATGTCACCGTTAATCCCAAGCAAATCCCTCACATACAGTCGTACTACCCCTTCTATCACTGGGGTTCCCAACCTGTAGATCAGTCATTACTCATACTCCTTATACCTGGCTCAACCCTCGGGATCTTGGGTACCTGAAAAGTCCTTGGTTTGAGACAAGAGAGGATACAATAATCATCATTTTATACAAACTAATACACAATCTCATCTATGATAAATAACATGCACAAACACTACATGGCTAGGCCGAAGCCCTTAGCCCAAGGAGAATTACTCACACATAGAGATGAGATCCACAATAATGAACATTGTAATGAAAATCATAATATTGATAGCAATAGTCTTACAATGTCACTAATGAGATCTACTATTACAAGTGGTGGAATATGGCTATGGAGATGGAGAAGGGGTTTGAGATCTGGAGGTGGCTGGTGATCTGTGGCAGAGGCTTTTTGACGAGGTCTGGCTTGTTTTATCGTCACCCGAGGCTTCTTTATATAGGGGTCCCTTCACTAAAGTTGTAATGTTTGACCTAACGGTGGTGGCGCCAACTAGACGACCAGAGCTATATGGCCGGAATTTTGCTCCGGTCATATAGTTGGCCGTTGAAGCGTCTGCCTCTGCTTTACGGCTCCTGGTTTCTTCTGATTATTGGAAATCTCGTATCTTTGACTTTAATATAGTGATTCCCTCCTTTAAACGACATTATATGTGTAGGAAAAATATAAAAGAAAGGATTGCATACCCTTCTGAATATTAGGCATTAGTGGCCAGGTTTAGAGAGATATTTCATGAAAAGTATGTGTAATATCCAGTTTAATTATGAACGTAGATGGCTATATTTCAGAGCCATCAATAACCACTAGTCATTAACACTACTGAATCACATTGGCCATGAACCAAAGTTCAGGTTCAGGAATTAAGGGTAGAACATGAACCCATCAATCCTAAATCAATCCAGATACAAGCCACAAGTAATATTGATCAACGGAGGAACCCTAGAACTAGCCATAGGGCTATCTAGGAGGAATCCAATACCACAGTGAGGGACTCCAGGAGGAATCGAGAGAATAAAGGGGAAATCAGCACTTACCCGAGGTCCTCGCTAAGAAGTTATAAGAGGAAGCAGTGGCCGACGTCGAGGAAGAACACAATGACATGGGGAGCACTGCAGAGGGCGCTGCAACCTGCACCGATCCATGTCCATGGCGGCTACAGAGGAGGTGGCGACATCACATCATCTCCAAGGTATCAGGGCGGCGCCAGAGGGGCGTTGGAGCGCTAAACCACCGGCTGGGTCCAAACCATAGGCGCCAGAGAAGTGGCGACAAACTAGTAGGGAACGAGAGCGGTGAATCGAAGAGGGTAGAACGATGCAGTGTCGTCAACATCGTCACCCTACACTGTGACGACGGTCAAGAAGGCCATGGGTGGCTAGAATCGAGCGCGGTGGCGTCAGCAGTCCAAAATCGCCACAGAGGGCTAAGCCTGAGTCGTGCACGTGCGAGGATAGAATAGAGACGGGGTAGTGAGCCGGTTGTTGCCAGTACCGGGCGACACAGGGGTTTGAGCCAACCCAGTTGGGCCAGGTCAGGCTGGGCCAGCCCAATGGGCTAGGCCCAGGTTTAAAGTAAAAGAACCCTAAATCTATTTGTTAAAAAGACAAAACTACCCTGAGTACAAATTAAGATCTAGAAATAAATAAATAAAAATCCTAAAAATACAAACAATATATCCATGTGTTCATAAAAATATAATCTACTCAACAAAAATAATGGTTTGTATTTTAGGATAATAAAAAATAGTTTATTATTTTAATGATATAAATTCCTTATGGAATTTAAAAAAAATGATCATAGAAACAATTAAAATTCACCTTTGTTATATTGAATGTATATTGAGTATAATAAAAAATACTACTTTGTATTTTTAGCCAATAAAATTGATATATATATATTTTTTCAAACAGTTAGTCTCTTATGGGATTTTTAATAAAGTAAAGATAAGAGAAAAAATGAAATAAAAATTACTTTTAAACTCTTAAGTTAATATATGATATTAAAAAAATATTAAATGTAATATTTCAAAAGTAACTAAGATTTATAAAGTAATAAATTCTCTTTAACCTTTAATAATATGGGGTAAAACACACAAAAATAAGTAGTGCATGACATTACTATGCATATGCATTATTGCTTCTTTAAATATTGTCCTTACCGAGCAATAATGGTGTTTTGTAGAAACAGAAGCTCAAGATCAAGTGCAAGCATCTGACTTCACTACCTTGTAATCACAAGGCAAGTTCATCACTCGCTCACATCCTTTGTTGTGTTTTGTAAAAGTATTTACAAATTGTGTGTTATCATCTATGTTCTAAAAAGAGACAGAAAAGAAGTATTTTCCCAGTAAAATGAAATGCTATTATCATCCTAAGTGATGATAAATATTAAGATTTACAGTGGAATCTAAGATTCGAGTTGCAGAATATATATGACTTAATAACCCATGACATCAGTGATTCCAGCGTCGTATAATACGTGTTAACCATAAGATCTGGAACAGGATGGAGAAGTCAGTTGGATCTTCTTCCTTTCGCATGTAGCCGGATGCACATACCGTGGCTGTTATCCTTGTAGTGTGAGTATATAATCTGTAGAGGATATGCAACATATGGGTGGAAGCCCTCAACGTCTCATGGTAGTTCTGGTATCTATAACGGTCTGTACTAACCATTGCCATAATTCAACGTGTGGGCATGGCGTACACCAAGGAGGCATGCAGGGTCGCGAAGAAGGACAGTGATTGGCGTGGATAAACTTCTGGGCCCCACATCAAGGAATTGTGGACGGGAAAGTACGCTCGGTTGTGCAACGAGGATTTGGTCTCTTATGGGTAAAGCAACCCACCTCTGTAGAGTGTATAAAAGTGTGACATGTTACTCCCTATTCCGGGAAGGAGTTAGGAACGTAGCAGGAAAGAGACTCCATGAAGTTCTGGTCAACCTGTGAAGGCTGATGGGCATAGTTTTTTATACTGAAATCAACCTTTGAAGAAATATTTACGATAACTGCATAGTGCCAAAGACTTATAGTCTGAGGTGGTAGATAGAGCATCAAACTTCCCACCTTGCATATAATGAACTTGCTAGGTAACCGCTATTACTCACTCTTTCCTTTGATCCCCTGCTTAGACTCCGAGGAGCCAGAAGATACCCCAATGTATGCTACCGAAGGTCAGGACGACGTCTACTATGGGGAACCAGACCTATCCGGTGGAGTTGAAGGGGTGGACTACGAGATACGCTACGGAGCTGATGGCAACGAGTCAGAGTAGTTGCCTAGTAGTTATTAGTTCTTAAGACGAGCCGAGCAACATGAACCTTATACAATAAGCTGTTGAGCTCAAGTTGTGTTATGTCGTTTTAATCTTTTGTTCTTCCGCTGAAAACATATTAAGTAAGATGTGTATGGTTTGTAAGTTCGAACCACTTGAAAGTACTGATCTTTTGGTATTGTAATAATAATGTGTGTATGTTTGTAATTAGACCGTAATATTTCTATTGTATCACTGAGGAATGTAATATTTGTGGAACGGTGTTTCATGAGTGTTATGTCAACGACTATAGTATACTACACCATGCAGTGATATGTTGGGTCACCGCAAAAACCCTATCGACAATAGTGAATCACTACATCGCCAAATACTAGTCGCTGATGTGAAGAGACAAATGCGATGGATATTCTAAGCGTTGGCTATAATATATTGGCAGATATAACCGTTGCCTAATGTGCTTATATTAGTTACCGATAGTGATGAGGGTTTAACTCATCAATGCCCATTGTTATGGACTTGGGTTTTGGAGAAGGAGGGAGCGCTGGAGACATCTATCGGCTAGCAAACAAGCACACAGGGGACTCAAAGATTTACCCAGGTTTAGGCCTCATAGAGGTCCCTACTCCTGCTTGTCTGCTCGTGGAATTATCGAAGGAATCAAAGATTACAATAGTGTGCAGATGCAATCTGGCAAGGGTTGTGGAAACTAGGGTTGCGTGTGTCCTCCTCGCCGCCCCTCCTAGCCTTTATATAGATAGGCTAGGTCTCGGGTAGCAGGTCGAGTCGGTTACAGATTAGGGTTTTCCCCTTCAAACTTTCTATCTTTAGTTTCTTCTTGTTCTTCAAGCAATCGAGAGTCCGTAGGTTACTCGAGTCCTTCATTTGGGCCTTGGAGACACCGCGAGCCTCTACTGTATTCATGCCGTATATACCAAGCTCGAGTACCTGTAGGGTATACCCATGTCAGTAGCCCCCAAGTGTCTAGTGGAATCGTAGATTCGACTGGGGACTTTATGAAGCCTTTCGAGTGCATGAATGAGTATATTTTCGACTGCTTTGTTTGTGTCATAGGGATTGTCGATGTGCGTGCCTGATTTAACCGATCTATCGGTATCAGTTAACCACCTTAGGGTGAAACAACGCAATCTACTTGAACTCGAGTCCCCAGACTCGAATCCGGAAAAGTGCTGGTGTAATTCAACTCAAGCCGCAGAGGTCTTACAGGAGTCGAATTCCAGTATATGAGTGTGAGCACTCGACGCGTCCGTCGAGGCATATTCATCGTACCTGTAGGCACGGATATATTTCTGGTAGTGCGCAGCAAATGCGTTGCCAGGCCTTATTCAGGTCTTATCTTCACGCTGTAAGCGTGACATCCAAATTTTATCATCGCGGAGACGATTCGGGTGACCCAGGAGACGCAGTCTCTTTGTAGGGAAAAATTATGAGGCGGTGTCGCCATGAGCTTCGAGTGTGGATGTTATCAACACACAGTTTTTTGTACAAATAGATCATAGGGTGCGCGACCAGCGCTCCCTATGGGAGTAGCCCCCGAGTGCCTGGTTGAGTCGAAGACTCAGGCAGGGACTAAAGAACTTTTGCGACTGCTGTCGTCTTTTGTTTGCTTGTTTCAGTCGAATTTGTTTCCGGCGCTCCCTGTGGGAGTAACCCATGTCCATAATCGAACCGTATTTCGAGTGGTTGGGTTTGCTTTTGATTGTCCATGTTCCTGTAAAAAGAAGAGAAAAAATCATAGGGTGCGCGACCAGCGCTCCCTATGGGAGTAGCCCCCGAGTGCTTGGTGGAGTCTAAGACTCGAGCAAGGACTAAAGTAATCGAAGTCTTCTGCTACGTAGTTTTGATGACGTCAGTGCTGACGATTTCATGACCTCAGTTTCCCGCGTGAGCGAGTTTGACGGGACGTGACGAGCAGTGGGTCCCACTTTCTGACTTTGATTTGACTGGGCGTGCGTAATCTTTATTTTAACCGTGCCTCCTCGATTTCCGTGCGTAATGGGTTTGCGTTTCCACTCCTCCACGTGTCTAGCATGATGTTTGCCACGCATCCAGTAGGGTTTTTCTGAGCCGTTAGATTACATCTTCCAGGGGTTAAGTAGTGGTGCCGTGACGGTAATTTCTCATATGCTCTCATTCATCATTTGCTTCCATCGCCATTGCCGCTACTCCTCTGCTTTCTCTGCGCTCGTTTCTTCCATAGCGTTGGACTAGCTCCGCTCGTTTCCGAGCTACTTCCTTCGATCACATCACCGCCACGCAATGGGGAAGAAGAAGGCAGGTGTTGCGGCCGATTCCGCGGCTGCCGCTGCTGCGGCGAAGAAGAAAGGCGGATCTGCCGCTGCGGGCACTAGCACCACCGCCGGCGGGAAGAAGAAAGGCACGGGCACCCGTGTCATGAATGGCGCGTGGCGTCCCTCCATCATCAAGTCATTGGATCTCCGTCTTCTTCGCCAAGATGGAGTACTGTCCGACGCAGTCTCCGACGCGCGCGTCCCCGGCGGTGAGACAATTCCTGCTCCTCCCGTTGGTTTTCGAGTGATGTTTTTGGCATTCATCATTCGCGGTCTCTCCTTGCCCCTTCACCCCTTTTTTAGGGGCCTCCTTTGTTTCTACGGGCTTCAGCTCCATCAGCTGTCCCCGAACTCTATCCTCCATATCTCTTGCTTCATCACCCTCTACGAGTGCTAGCTCGGAATCGAGCCGCACTTCGGCCTCTTCAAGCGCCTCTTCAAATTGAAGCGCCAGTCTGCGTCTGGCTCTTTAGTCTACGATGTAGGTGGTTGCGGGATTCACATCGATCCATCCGCCACTTGTTTCGACATCAAGCTCACAACGTTCGTCCAAGGGTGGAGGGACAAGTGGTTCTACATTCGCGACCAGAAGGCCGATAGAGACCACTTCAGACTTGCGCCCTTCGACCCCGCGACGCCGTGCAAGAGGAGGCGCTCCTGGAAGAATGTGATCATGCCTGGAGAGTCCACAGAGACAAATGTGCTGTACAAGCACGTCTGCGACCTCGAGAGTCGCATAGGCAAAGAAGAGGGAGGCTGCGCCCTCATTCACACGTGGTTGCACCATCGCGTCCAGCCCCTGCAGGCCAGAGTCCACCCCATGTTTCAGTGGACTCGCGCTAACGATGCCACTCGCGTGTCTGCCAATGGGCATGTCCGCGAGTGAGGTGGATAAAAGGGTTCGACTGGTCACCAAGTACACCATCAAGGATGTGCTCCCAAGTGAGCCAGTTGTTCCTCCATTTGATGCTGCGAACCCTCCTCCTGAGGTATAGTTGTGCTACGCAGTAGCTTAGTTTGTCGATTGCTTCTCTGTTGTTTCTTATCTTTGTGCTAATTTTGTTGTCTGTATGCAGGATTGGGCGGTATCACCCTGTATGCCCCCTCTTCCTAAGGGGGTTATTCCTCGCGAAGCCTTGGAGGAGGATGAGTCGGAGTCAACCATCCTATCTGATGTGGAGGAGGAAGCCCCCGAGTCGGGTAGTCCGGATACTCGCAAGTGTTCATGCAGCAAGGATTCTGAAGCGTCATCTCCTTCGACTCCGGAAGGTACAGGTGTTGGTGCGGAGTCGCCGATCCCTGTCATTCCTATGAGCGTCGTGGCACCATCCTATCACAAGAAGATGCGATTGCCCAAGGAGTCCTCGTCAGAGTCGGGGGAGGCTACTTTTGACTTTGACAAGTTTGATTGGTAAGTTTTCTAGTCGATTTGTTCTTCTCTGTTTTGCCCTTGTTGGCTCGTCTCTGGGTTTGCCCTTTCTTGATGTGGATTTTGTCTTGCAGTCAAGAGGCGTCGTCATCTTCTGGCGACATCCAATTTTTGAAAGAATCAGGAGTCGCGACCTCGAAGGCCAAGAAAGAGGTCGAGCGCGCTCCTTCCCCTCCATTGGCGGCCCACTCCGGGCACAACTCTTCCAGTTCTCCTCATGCAGGGGAGCATCGAATGGTTGCCTGGATGACTGCGCACCAAACGACTTCGGAGTCTTTGGAGGATCACGTAAGTGTAGGCTTTTCTTATTTTTGATGTTGCAATCGATGTCTACTGCTGATCCTTTTGTTATGCGATAGCTCCTTGTAAGGGAGGCTGCTCATTTGGCGGAGCAAGTGCTTGCGATGGGCCACCAGCATGCGATGCTGGAGACGCGTCATCGCGTGGTTGAGAGTGAGTGTCCTGCACTTCTTCTTCTTCTTCTTCTCTTTTTGTATAGTCAACTGATAGTCAATCCCTTTTGTTTTGTAGCTGAACATAACGCCCTCCTGTGCAACGCTGCCACCATGGAGAAAACTCTCACCGCGGCTATGAAGGGTCGCGATGAGGCAATCACGGAGCGTGACAAGGCGCAAAGGCGCGAAGAGGAGCTGCGTGCCTCCTTCGCAGCCAGAGAGAAGCTATTCGAAGAACAGCTTTTCTCAATCGCCAAGGCCCTCTCAGGTACTTTGTTTTGGATATCGTTATCCTTCTCTGCTCGACCTTTTGCCGTTGGCACTGATGCTTTTGTCCATGTGTGGATTTTTGTACAGATGCTGGCGACTTGAGCTTCGACCCGTAGGCCCTTCGTCGCAATGATGCTCTGGTGGGTGCACTGTCTGCAGTCGAAGACCGCAGCACCGCCATCTAGGATACGCTCTCCAAGGCCAAGGGCGCTCTCAGTCGCCTCCGGGAGGAGCTGATGCCCAAGGCGGAGATAATCGAGAATATAGACGAGCTGGTGGAGTCACTCGCTGGGGGTGTGCCTTCCAACTACAAGAACTCACTCCGCGCGGCTGGTGCATCCATGTCGCTTGCCATAGTGCAGGCCCACGGAGTCGAGATTGACCCTGACGCCGTGTCGAAGACGATGCCTGTTAGCACAGACGGCCAGCAGGTAGTCTTCGCTCCTTTCGCGACTGCCTGTGGAAAGTATGGGCCTCACCTTATAAACACTGTTGCGAAGTATTCTGAGGAGTTGCAACGCGCCAAGAAGGCGGCGAAAGCTACGGCATCAGGGGCTGGCGGAAAGTTAGTGGCATCTGACACTGCCACGGACTCGATGAAGCCCCCAAAGCCGTCAAATTCGAAGAAGCCAATCGCTCCTTAGTAGCTTTGTAATAGTTAACTAGTTTATGTCATTTGTTAAGAACATGCCTGCTGGCGAGTCTATCTACTGATACTGTTGCTAGTCTTGAATGCACTTGAATCTTTTGTCTTTGTGTTGATTTAGTCGTCTTATTTTGTCTCTATCTTGGCTTGTGGTAGGGTACATCAAGTGATCCTTTGAGGGAAACTCAGGACTCGCCGCCTCTTGATAATACTGTGGCACCGCCGCGCTCCAGGGTAGATGAGCTGTCGCTGCTTTCGCGACTGCGTGACCGCGTGAAGCAGCTGGAGCGTGAGTTGCCCGTGCTCCGTCGTAACACGGATGTATGGAAGTCGAAGGCGGAGAAAGCCGCCGCCCGAGAGCAGTATCTGCTTGGCGAGGTGACGCAGCTGGGCGACCAATTCAAGTGTTAGTTTGTTTGCTCTTATCTTTTCCTTGTAGTCTCTCGCGACGGTGCGTTGTACTTATACTGCTGTTGCTACTTCATGTAGTTGTCAGCACGCGCCATCCACAGGAGGAGAAGGATAAAATTGCTATTCGCATGCATGATCTTACCTAGGAGCAACTTTAAGAGAGTGGATACTTCTGGGTAGATCATGATCGTGCGACTGCGCTGGCGACCCTGCAGGATCATTCGTCGCGAGTGCTGCACTTTCTGAAGAAGTCACAGTTATGCTTGAAGAACATTTATCGGATGATGTTTTCGCTGGATGATACTCCATCAAGATTGCTAGCCCTCCTTGCCAAGTTTCAAGACCTGACCGCGGTTCTTGAGGGCATGAGGCAACAGTTGGTGGTTGGTGCCAAGGCTGCTCTATCGTTGGTGCGATTGCATAGGCCTGACGTAGATGTTGCGGCAATTACGGCTGGGCCGCCGGCGCCACCAGCAGGTTCTGCCTGGAATATGGTGCCGCATTGCCAGGCTGTGGATCGCCCAGCAGAAGAGATCGTCGACTTCTTTGAGAAACAAACCAACATTCTCTTGCTGCAGTAGTAGCTTAGTTTATATCCTGCACATAAGTGTACCCGTGTTGTAAAGTTCGTATAAATGTTGTATATAATTTATTGTCGAATATGTACAAAGAGATTTGTTAATATGAAGTGTGTTTCACTATGCGAGTCCTTTTCTTTAGCCTGGCCATGCTATTATCTCAGTCCCTTGTCAACCTGTCAGGTGCGTTGCAGCTGGGTTGATGTTGTGTCAAGGGTTTCGATTGATGTGCCAGCTACTCAAGATATCGCGTTGTGGTTCATAGAACAGATGTATATAGGGTGGCGCAGCCCCCGAGTAGATGAATTGGAAAAATAAAGGAGAACACGGAGTTTTGGGGCACTTAGCTTTATTTATTCGAAGGACAGTACGAGGTACAATGCATGGCTAAGTAGCCTTGGCTGAGTGCCTTATTTGTGATCTAAAGGTAAAAACAACTAAGGGTAGAAGCGTCGCAATTGTGCGACGTTCTAGGGGTTGGAGTATGCGACTCTTGTCTCTAAATCTTGAAGGCGGTAAGCGCCACCTGGGATCACTTCTATAATCACGTATGGTCCTTCCCAGGGGGACTCGAGCTTGAGATGTCCCTGCTGCTTCAGTCGCAGGACCAGGTCGCCTTCGACGAAGGATCTAGGGCGTAGCCTCCTACTGTGGTAGTTGCGCAGGTTCTGCTGGTAGATCGTTAATCTTTCGGCGGCGATTTCTCTTGCCTCGTCAAGGAGGTGGACGGAGTCTTCGAGTGCGAGGGATGACTCTTGTTCGATGTAAGCGACCACGCGCGGCGCCTTGTACCGTACCTCGGCGGGTAGGACTGCCTCAGCTCCGTGCACCATAAAGAATGGCGTGTAGCCCATGGCACTGTTTGAAGTTGTGCGTAGGCTCCAGAGTACGGATTGCAGTTCGTCTGGCCAGCAATCCGCGGCTTGTTCGAGTGGCCGGAGGAGTCGCTTTTTGATGCCGCCGCAGACGAGCCCGTTTGCTTTTTCCACCTAACCGTTGGTCTGTGGATGTGCTACAGAGGCGTAGCTGATGTTGATCCCCAGATTCCCGCAGAATTCTTGGAACTCCTTGGATGTGAAGTTCGTCCCATTGTCGGTGATGATGCTGTGCGGCACTCCAAAACGGTAGACAATGGATTCGAAGAACTTAACTGCGTTGTGTCCTGATTGGTTGTCGCTGGCATGGCCTCAATCCACTTGGTGAACTTGTCGACTGCGACCAAGAGGTAGACATAGCCTCCTCGTGAGGACCTTGGGAGTTTGCCAACCATGTCGAGTCCCCATTGCGCGAAGGGCCAGGCCAATGGAATTGGCCGGAGCTCTGCGCCCGGTGCGTGCGGCTTGTCCACGAATCGTTGGCAAGCGTTGCATTTCTGGACAATGTCCTTGGCATCACGCATGGCCGTAGGCCAATAGAAACCAGCTCGTAGAGCTTTGGCGACGAGGGCACGACTGCCGGCGTGGTGCCCGCAGGTCCCCTCATGGATGTCGAGGAGAACAACTCTTCCATCGGCCGTGGAGACGCATCGTTGGAGTACTCCTATGATGCTGCGTTTATATAGTTCGCTGGTGATAATAGCGAATGCCTTGGATCGCCGCGCGATGTGCCATGCATCAGTCGGGTCGTCCGGTAGCCTTTGCTGAGGAGGTACGTGATGTACGGTTGCGTCCAGGATTGCTCAATCATCATGATGCTCATTGGTCCCTCGAGTCCTGTGTCCAGATCCAAGTCATCGACTGCCATTGACTCATTTGGCGGTGTAGCCGCCGAGTCCGTTGTTGCGCTTGTTTTCTTCTCTGCGGCCTTTGGCTTGATGAAGCGTTCGCAGATGCGCTCGAGAAATACCCCTGGTGGTATGGGGGCGCAAGTAGAGCCTATGTTGGCGAGTGCGTCGGCCTCTTCATTGCTTTCGCGGCCTACGTTCCGCAGCTCGCAACCGTCGAAGTCTCCTTCGAGTGTGTCGTAGAGGTCGCGGTACGCGATCATATTGTCATTCAGTGCGTCGCACTCATGCATTGTCTGGTTGACGACCAACTTGGAGTCGTCGTATATGATGAGCCTCTTGGCGCCGCAGGCTTTTGCCATCCTCATCCCGTGCAACAGGGCCTCATATTCAGCCTCGTTGTTGGAGGCTGTGAACTGCATTCGCAGGATATACTTCAACTTGTCCCCCTGAGGTGATGTTAGTATGACACCTGCGCCTGCTCCATCCTTCCGCTTGGACCCATCGAAGTGCATTGTCTAGAGGTAGGACATATCTGGTTTGTCCGGGAGCTGGTTCTTCATCCAGTGCACGAGGAAGTCAGGGAGAACTTGCGACTTTATTGCGTCGCGCTTTTCGTATGTGATGTCTCGTGGAGACAATTCTATTCCTCAAAGCGCGACTCGTCCCGTGGCGTCGGGGTTATTGAGGATATTCCCCAACGGGGCGTCGTTGACCACCACGATTGGGTGTTCCTGGAAGTAATAGCGCAGTCGCTGGGCGGTCATGAAGACACCGTACACCAGCTTCTGGTAGTGCGGGTACCGCTGTTTTGTTGGCATGAGGACCTCGCTGAGGTAGTATACTGGGTATTGTACCCCGTGGACCTCGTTTTCCTTGGCTCGCTCGACGACGAGCACTGTGCTAACCACCTGGTTGGTGGCGGAGATATATAGCAATAGTGGTTCCCTTTCCCGTGGGGTCACTAGTACTAGCGAGGTGGATAGAAGGCGCTTGAGGTCTTCGAATGCTTCCTGCACTTCGTTGGTCCACTCAAACTTTTCAGCTTCGCGGAGGAGTTGTTAGAAGGGTAGAACCTCTTCACCCATCCGACTGATGAATCGACTGAGGGCCGCGATTCGCCCAGCTAGCTGCTGAACGCCCCTTATGTTTTTCGGCTTCTCCATGGCCAGTATGGCTTTTATTTTCTTCGGGTTTGCCTCGATTCCCCTCGCGGAGATTAGGTACCCGAGTAGTTGCCCAGATGGTACGCCGAAGGCGCACTTGTCTGGATTGAGCTTGATCCGATAGCGGTCAAGGTTGGCGAAGGTTTCACGCAAGCCGTCGATTAGGGAGGCCTCCTCCTTGGTCTTGATTACTATGTCGTCGACATAGACTTGAATGTTGCGACCTAGTTGTTCCTTGAGGCAAGCCTGCATGCACCGCTGATAGGTGGCTCTCGCGTTCTTTAGCCCAAAGGGCATTGTGTTGTAGCAGAACACACCAAATGGCATTGTAAACGTTGTTTTCTCTTGGTCTTCCTCCTTCATTCGAATCTGATTATAGCCTGAGTAGGCGTCGAGGAAGCAGAGGCGCTCACATCCCGCGGTGGAGTCGATGATCTGGTCGATGCGCGACAATGGGAAGTGATCCTTTGGGCAGTGCTTATTCAGAGAGGTGAAGTCCACGCACATCCGCAAGATATTCGTGTCCCTTTTTTGGTACCAGTACCGTGTTGGCGAGCCAAGTGCTTTCCTTGATCTCGCGTATGAATTTGGTGTCGAGGAGTCTGTTGATCTCCATTCCGATCGCCTGCGCTCGTGGCTCAGACAAGCGCTGAATTGTTTGCTTAACTGGCCTTGCGTCGGGGTTGACGTTGAGTGCGTGCTCGGCGAATTCCCTGTGAACCCCTGGCATGTCCGCATGACACCAGGAGAAAATTTCCCAGTGCTCACGGAGGAATTCGACGAGCGCGAGTTCCTATGCGGGACTCAAGTTGTTGGCGATGAGGGCCGTTTTGGCGGGATCCGATGGGTGGACCTGCACTTTCTTTGTGTGCACCGATGAGTCGAAGGATAGATCGGGCGAGCTTGGCCGGCTCAGGAGGGCAGACTGTTGTCTGTTGACTCTTTCAGTCTTGCGAGTTCTTCATGCATGCCGAAGGACTGGGAAATTCTATTGAATTCCCTGTCGCAACTGTCGGATCTCTCGAAGTTCCCGTTGATCGTGATGACGCCATTGGGACCTGGCATTTTCATCTACAGGTAGGCGTAGTGTGGCACTGCCATGAACCTAGCGAACGCGACACGTCCGAGGATGCAGTGGTATTGTGAGGGCCAGTCGACGACCCCAAAGTCGATGCGTTCACGCAGGAAGTTCTTCGGTGTGCCGAAGATGATGTCGAGGTTGATTTTGCCTAGGGGATATACGCCTTTTCCAGGGACGATGCCGTGGAATGTTGTGTCCGAGGCCTCCAGGCAAGTTAGAGGGATCCTCATTGCTCGCAAGGTACTCGCGAATATGAGGTTGATGCCGCTTCCGCCATCCATGAAGACGTGGCTCATGTCGAAGCCTCCGATTTGCGCCTCGAGTATGAGGGGGCAGTGGCTTGGACGAGGTACTTGAGGCGGATGGTCACGTTTGTCAAAGGTGATGCATGACTCGCTTCCACTAAGGTACTCAGTGGTGGATGGTGGCGAGTGTGTGGCCAACTTGACCTGGCGAGTGATGGCCTTCTGCACCTGATTGGAGGGGCGTCCTTTTTGGATCATCATAGTGCCCATGGCCCATGGGTAGGGTTCGCCTCCGTGGTGCTGGTCTGGCGCAACTGCGTTCAGGGGTGGCCCAAGTGGTGGTGGCGGAGCGCCATGTGCCACGGCGCCTAGAGCGGCTCTGTAGCCTCTTTCGACTGGATTGCGGTTCATCCGAACCAATCCCTCGTGTAGCTTGAGGAACTCGCGGTAGTCCTTGAGGAGGTGGCTAGACTTCTTCTTTCCATCATGCTTGTCGATGTAGAAGTGAACCGTGCATGGCCCGGACAGTTTGTCCTCGATGGATGTCGTAGGTGCCTCATCGCGATTGCGGCGTTGCCACACTTGCATGGTTTTCCCGGAGTCGCGGTATCCGTTGTTGCGGTTATCATCGCGTCTGTCGGCGTAGCCAGCTGCAACCATGTTGACATCGTCGCGATCATCGTAGATGCGCATGCGACACTTGCCTCGGCGATCGCGTCTGTGCTCGAGTTCCGCCTCCTCGTCGGAGTGAGCGCGATTCTTCACCGAATCTTCTCCATCGGCCCACCGGTTCGCGATCTCCATCAGGTGGTCGATGGTCTTGGGCTTTGAGCGGCCCAGCTCCTCCCTGAGTTCTAGGCGGCGTAGGCCGCCGTTGAATGCGTCAATCGCGCGATCCTTCGAGATGTTTTCTGCGGAGTTCTTGATGATGGACCATCTTTGGATGTAGGAGCGCAACGATTCGCCAGATCTTTGCTGGCAGCATCTCAGCTCTTCGATTGATGCAGGTCGTTTGTATGTGCCCTTAAAGTTGCGCACGAAGCTGTAAACCAGCTCATCCCAACTGCGAATGGATCCGCGTGGGAGGTTGTTGAGCCATGCTCGGGCGACGCCCTGCAGCTGTAGCTGCAAGCATTGCATGGCCGTGCTTCGACTGCCTTCGTGGAGCCTAACGGAGGAGATGTGGTCCTCCAGCCAGATCTTTGGGTCCTGTAGGCCGTCAAACTTTGGGTTCTCCTACGGTAGTTTGAACCCCTTTGGCATTCGCTTCTGCCTGATGGACCTGCTAAAGCATCAGGCGCCGCAGAGTTCCGGCGTCTTCCTCTTCTGAGTCAGTCGACCGAGCACGTCGTGCCCTTGATTTGTCGATCTTGCGCTGCGTGATGTCATCACGCGCATCGTAGTCGTGGTCGTGTCGCTGTGAGCAGCGATGTCGAGACATGTCGTGGTTGTCATCGCTTGATGAGGGCGAGGAGTAACGCTTTGCTAGCGTTTTGCCCTTCTTTGGTTCCGGTGTTGGCTCCTTGTCGAGGGCGGCCTCAATTAATCCCAGGCCCGCGATCATAGATCGGTGCATGGCGGCTCGAGGATCTCTAGCCGGCGGCTGGTTGTTGAGGAGGTACATGGTGGCCGCCGTCACCGCAGCCTGCGGCGTCTTGGGGACCACATTTCCCCGTGTATCGACTGTCATAGAGCTGAAGTCGAGGACCTTTGCAGCTTCTATGCGTTCTTGCTCGGTGAGATGGGCCATCCGAGATTGCCTCTTCTTGGTGATGTACTCGTTGCCCTTTGAGGAGGATCCTCCGTGGGAGGAGAGCCCAGCGCGACGAAGGCTCGACTCGTCTGCTGCCTTTTTGCGCGCCTCGAGTTGCGCGATTGTTTGTACTTGGCGCTTGAATTCTTCCTTCAGGAGCTAGTGGTAGCCCATCAGCAGCTCTTGCGGGGATCCGAAGGGCAGAGGAGCGCCTCGTAGGTCCTCACGGCAGCGAGCCCATTCTTGCTCGTTGAGCCTGATCACGACGCGTTCGCCGGTTTGCTCGTTTAATATGGTTGGAGGTTCGACTGCTCCTCCATTGTTGACGGGGGTGCGATTGCCACCGTTGCCACCATTGCCACCGTTACCGCCGTTAGGCGGGTCGGTTCCGTTGCCGCGATTGCCACCGTTGTCGCGGTTGGTAGAGGTATCGCCTGTGTTGATGACGGCGCACATGAAGTGATTGGGGAAGCTACTGCTCCCACAACTCTCAGATCCGGAATCGTAGGTTCCATCTTCAGTGGCCAGATCGCTCAGATCAGAATCGCGACTGCTGTCGTTGATCGTGTTCTCGACTGTTGTCGGGGCGTTGAGCTTGCTGAGGGTGCCGATCGATGGAGGGAACCATGTTGCTGGGGCAATCAATGGTGCCGTCGGCTGATCAGGCAGGCGAAGCGTGCCCATCTGACCGACTTGGAAGCGGAAGCTCCCTATCGCCAGGCTGATTCCGTCGCCCACGGACTTGAAGGCCAGACGAGTGGCCGGCGTGTGGACGGTGAAGTCGAACACGCCGAAGAGCTGGCGGATCTCCGCTGTTGCGGAGTTGTAGATCGCGGTTAATGGGGCCGAAGAAGCCGCAACATCAGCACTCCCAATTCCCACAGACGACGTCAATTGATGAGGGTTTAACTCATCAATGCCCATTGTTATGGACTTGGGTTTTGGAGAAGGAGGGAGCGCTGGAGACATCTATTGGCTAGCAAACAAACACACAAGGGACTCAAAGATTTACCCAGGTTCAGGCCTCGTAGAGGTGCCTACTCCTGCTTGTCTGCTCGTGGAATTATCGAAGGAATCGAAGATTACAATGGTGCGCAGATGCAATCTGGTGAGGGTTGTGGAAACTAGGGTTGCGTGTGTCCTCCTTGCCGCCCCCTCCTAGCCTTTATATAGATAGGCTAGGTCTCGGGTAGCAGGTCGAGTCGGTTACAGATTAGGGTTTTCCCCTTCAAACTTTCTATCTTTAGTTTCTTCTTGTTCTTCAAGCAATCGAGAGTCCGTAGGTTACTCGAGTCCTTCATTTGGGCCTTGGCGACACCGCGGGCCTCTGTTGTATTCAGGCCGTATATACCAAGCTCGAGTACCTGTAAGGTATACCCAGATCAAATAGTATTAATGACCGTTTCTAATGAGGATTACAGGGGGAACGAAAAATGCTTGGTGTGTCCCACGATCTGACGATCGTTTGTTCATCCCCAACATCATGTCGTCCTCTTCTTCTTCGGATCCTTTGTTACAACACCAATTTTTTGCTAGTCCCGGAGACACCAGCTTCACAGTACCATTGACGGAGCCCCGATCCAATGTATTCATGGTCGCTGTATCGTCTTCAGGCTTCATCCTCACCCTAAACAATGCAAAATGGATACATTCAGTACATTCAACTAACAATGCTGAGGTACTGTAACAAAAGATGCATGCATTTTCAACTCTGTTATTAACTAATGTCGCAACTACCATATGAAAAACAGAGTCATTCAATAAAATTCAGTACATTCAGTGATGTGAAGAACTTAATTTTTTAGTTGTGACTAAAAAGAAGTTGTACTGTAACAAGAGATACATTCATTTGCAACTATGTTATTAACTAATGTCGCAACTACCATATGGAAAACTTTGGCATTCAATACAATTAAGCACATTCACTTATGTGAAGAACTTAATCTTTTAGTTGTGACAGAAAAGAAATTCTTTTCTATCACAACTAAAAGATAAGTACTTGCCTCTAAATCATTCATTGTTGCCATTCAGTACATTGAACTAAATAGGCAAAACAGGGTCATTCAAGAAACTCAACTAGAGAGGCAAACATAGTCATTTGGTGCATTCAACTAAAGAGGTAAAACATATTTATTCAGTATATTCACTTATGTGAAGAACTTATGTAATTACATAGGTAATCTAAGTGAACGAAGTACATAATATAGCTAATTGTACATGTAATCTAATTAAGATACTATCAGTGCATATCTAGGGTTAGGGTTTTATCTTAGACGAGGTAAGCTTGCTTAGCATCACAGGCCGGCGCACCGGCACCCGAGCCACTATTAGAGGAGTCAAAGTCATCATCATCCTCTTCCACCTCTTCCTCTTCTTCTATTGCATCCTCCTCCGCCTCGTTGTTATTGTGCTCTCCTCTTCCACCCTTCCTCTTGTTCCATTGTATCACCATTGTGGGGTAGCACAGACATGGTTGTGGTGGCTCAGAGGTGCATCTGGAACACCGCCTCTTCGGCATTTTGAATCTGGTACTTGACGGTAGTGATGTGTATGACCCTCGTCATCGCCGCCTCCCAGATCTGGCCCTCGATGTGCTCGTGCTCGAAGGGGCGCGAGAAATAAGGCACGCAACCTCCAGATCTGAATCCAATGAGGAGGAGGAAGATGTGGAGACCGGGGCGGACCGCGACGGGGTGTGCGTGGGGGTGCTTCGACATTGCAGGATGTACTCCCCTCCTAGGGAGATCTGACGGCCGGCTACAGAGCTAATAATGCCGTCATGTCGTGCACCAGGCTGTAGTTGGCAGCGGGGACTGCGCGACGGGGAATGCGTGTTTGTGGCTGCGGTTGGTGGAGGAGGATGTGTTCGCCATCGCCGAGCTTGGGAGCGAGAAGGAAGAGCATATCTAGTGAATCTCGTGGAGATCGATGGGAGTGTGTCCCTAGGGTTGAAGAGAGTGAGACGAGTGACGGGAGCCGAGAATTTTATAAGTGCTACCTGGTGGACTGTTAAACTTGGAAATGGACAAATGCAGTCCTTTGCTTGCGATGATGCCTTATCGGCAACGGGCTGATAGTCCGACCCTTTACTATAAACATTGGCTATTATTTCAGCAGTTGTCGATGAGTATGGGCCATCCGCAGCCTAGTATTGTTAGCGCCTTATGGTCACGGGTGAATTTATCTAACTGATGGACGTAGCGTTGATGTTGCCAAGGGGGTATTCTTAGTGTTGCTCTGTACTAGTGGGTAAGGCAGCAGAAAATTGCAGTTGGAACTCAGCGCGTCATGCTGGATTTGTTTTGCATCACCGCTTTGATGATGTATATTTGCATCACGAATTGAATTTTAGGGTATGATGCACGAAAATTTTATATCATCAAATAGAATTCATCACGTGTTGGCCCTATTAGTTAGTTAAATTTGTTTTGCATCGTCCGTTAGATATGCTTTAAATGACCTCTTTGATCAAAGTATTCGCATAGCAATTTTGGAGATTTCTACGTACTTAGTAGGGAGAAAAAATTGCGAAAAGATACTCAGGAATCTTTTCTGTTCTGATTGTTAGATTTTCAGAACTAAATCACACGGGATTTTTCCTAAGAATTCTCGGAATTGGATTTTATACCGTAGTAAATCTGACATCAACTCAAACCTCCTATATATCTTAAACGTGGTCCTGAGCGAGCGCTCTGAGACCATTTGCCACGCACGGAGTCGCTGGTCCTGAGCCTTTGCCGGTGAGTGCCACTGCATGTGGGTCAGCCAAAAAAAACTGTCGGTGAGTTCGCATATAAATTAAGGCCCGAGTATTAAAGTGGATTTCTACGTACTGAACCAGTACGAGGCGAGAGAGGCGCTGCCGAGGCGGCGAGTAAAACCTATCTAGGATATTTTTCCCTCGCCAGCAATGCCTATGGTCTATCCCGTATCCGGCGGCCTTAGAGCCTTGGAGGTGTGGCGGGTCATAGACACTCGCCAGCGGGAGGTCTTATGTTTTGTTTATAAAGTTTTCAGTGTCTTTTTCGGATGTTGGACGATGGTTACGTTCTGAGTCAGAATAAGATCCGCCCCATTCTATCCTCGTTTTGGTGGTACATCTAGCATCGGCAGAGGATGCACAGAGTATTGTGTCCGGCGGGACTCTTGGAATTCGGTAGTATTTTGTATTTGTTGGTGCTGTTTAAGGTCTGTCTCTTTTGATCTACGGTTATCATCTTTGGCGATGGTTGTTGTTCCGGTGCATTGGTCTTTTGGGACCTTAGCACGACGACTTTCTGTCCTTCTCCTACTACAAGCTCTACTACGATTAGTTTTGTCTGGCTCCGGTGATGGAGTGACGAGGATGACGGTGCTCCTTCTGCTCACGCTAATGTATGTAATCGTCGTTATCCAACCGTCCCTAAGCGTGGGCACGTGTCCAGACTTCCGACCGACCGACAAGCCTAATTTGATGGCATTTTGATAAAAAGTAGTGTCACTAGCCTTGAAATACACTGTTTGCTCAGGCATTGAATAATTATTGGATCCGTCACTAGGTGGTCCAGTGATCTATTTGTATTTTTTATTCTTTGGACACTCTTTATACTATTATTGTGATATTAATTGATAGGTGGAATTTCGCTAAAAAACTCTTTGAAAATCCTTTGTGTTTCCTATGATAAAATCAAGCAAACCTTGGTGCATAAAATCAGGACCAGGCTCAGTGCGACTGGGGTCCAAAAAATTCTGAGTTCTCATTTCGTATAGAGGTTCTCTAAGTACACTTGAGAAGCTAATCACAATCCTAATTGGCGCTGAGCCTCAAGCTTGATAGTTAGATCATGTAGAGGTTGCAGGTTCGTTTCCTCCAGAAGCATCTCACTTTCTCTACTTTCTCAGATTTTTTGTATTCCGATTGATGCACCTTACAAAAATACATGATTAGACCTTGTTCGGTACTAGAGTTTTTGTGGGGATTAGTGAGGATAATCCCCGAGTATTGGGTGAAACCTCTACCTTCACCTAATTCCTATAAAAGCCCACCCATAATCCACTAGGTATGGGTAGAGTATTGGGGATTGAGAAAAATACACTAAAATTTGGGGAAAAGTGGGGATAAGCGGGGATTAAACTCGCTACCAAATATATTTTTAAAAGTAAGTAGAGATTTAGGGTTTGATGAGGATTATCCTCACTAATCCCCACAAAAACTCTAGTACCAAACAAGGCCTTAGAGTATCTCCAGCGGTCCCTCCAATACGGCATCTGTCAATGGTCTTGAATGGGCCTATGGGGCGTCGGCGCATGGTGTTACTATTGGGGGGGGGGGGGTGTCGGCTCTCAGTCGCGCCCCATCCGTCGCCCCCAAACGGCTTTTGTTTAACCCACATCTAAAATTGCACATGGAAATTCACTGTCTCGCTCAAATCGTCACAAATTAACGGTCTCGGCGAACAAAAAGGCCACAAGTCTGACCACATATTACAAGCCACGAAAATCAAATGGTAGAATCATCCTCCCTCGAGGTAGACGGCGCCTCCGGTGTAACCGATGTCCCAATGGTGTAGAACTCGCTCGTGATGCTCTCATTTCTTTCAAGATGAGTGTGTTGCTCCTTGTACCACACCCTTAGCTTCTCCATCGTAGACATGTCGGGCGCCAAAAGTGCCAAGTACTCCTTCCTCTTCTTCGCTGCACCCTTGGTCTTTTGAAGCCGGATCTTGACGTCTTGCTTCTCCAACATCACCATCTACCTTACATCATACTTTTCTTCCCTAAAGAGGGCGTTTGACACGGCGTCAGCGATGCATTTCACGATAGATGATTGCAACCTCTTTTCGGCAGGAGTGGGGAGAACACGAGCGAGGTGGACGGGAAAATGGGGGTAATGTTCCTTTGTCTCACGGACAAAGCTGGCGCACCCGCTTTTCGGCTCCATCCAGCACCCCCCGCTCACCCCCCCCCCCCCCCCCCCGTGGGTTGGGTGGGGCATGGGGCGCCAAATGAAAAATGGTCAGCGCCAGACGAAACTGGGTTGGGGAGGGGAGATGCCTCCGGAGTCCCCATAGGCCGTTGGGGGGATATTGGGGGCCGGCTGGAGATGCTCTTATGCATTTGATTAGCGTTAGATAAAAATTAGACAAGTTATCAGGAAGAGATTGTTTGGAGCACATGCTCAAAATAACTCTTCTATGATAGAATCCCAAACTGATGATATTCCACAAATATTACAACAGGGAAATACCATACTTACAACTGACTTCGCTGAGAAAGAGGTGTATGATGCCATAATGCAGATGGATAATAAAAACACCAGGACCAGGCGGGTTTCCAACGGAGTTTTATCAAAAGTTTTGGGAGATTTTTAAAAGTGATCCGATGAACATGTTTATTGATTTTCAACAAGGGAAATCGCCTCTATTTCATTTAAATTATGGTAGGGTAGTCCTTCTTACCAAAAAAAAGAATGCAATCCAAATACAGTAGCATAGACCTATTTTTCTTTTAAATGTCAGTTTCAAAATCTTTACATAGGTAGGAACAAACATAATAACAGAGGTGACTCATAAGATGATATAGCAGACCCAAAAGTCTTTTATGCTAGGGAGGCATATTCTTGAAAGCATGTTATTTTTACACGAGAACATCCATGAACTTCATAGGAAGAAAATGGATGGGGTACTCCTAAAGATAGACTTTGAGAAGGCATATGATAAATTACATTGGACTTTTCTTCAACAAGTGATGTGTATGAAAGACTTTGATCCTAAATGGTGCAAATGGATTCAAGACTTTATCAGTAGAGGTAGTGTTGGTATTAATGTTAATGATGACATAGGTCCTTATTTTCAAACTCAAAATAGGTTGAGACAAGGTGATCCACTTTCACCCATTCCTTTTATATAGTGGCAGACATGTTAGCAATTATGATCACACGGACTAAGGAGGATGGTCAATTGGACGACCTCATACCTCATCTAGTTGAGGGGGCGGGGGTTGTTGATTATTCAATATGCTGATGACAGAATTTTGTTCACGGAACATGATTTTGAAAAGACGCACAATATGAAATTAATCCTATGTATCTTCGAAGAACTGTTGGGCATGAAAATTAACTTTCAGAGGAGTGGATTCTTTCTCCCGGGCAAAATATGAGGAGGACCAATATAAGAATTTGTTCGGTCGTGAGTCTGGATCATTCCCTTTTAGATATGTGGGAATCTCTATTCACTATCGTAAACTCGGTGAGTGGAAACAGGTGGAAGTTCGTTTTGAGAGAAAATTAGCTAGTTGGGTCGGTAAACTTCTTTCTTACGGGGGCCGTCTTACTCTAATCAACTCAGTTTTAACTGGCCTTCTGATGTTTGTGCTCTCCTTTGAAATACCTAACTTGGGATAGGAAAATATTGGATTACTTTAGATCACGTTTCTTTTGACAAAGTGATGGTCATAATAAAAAATATACTTACTAAATGGAACATCATATGTAGACCAAAGGACCGGGGGCCTTGGAATAGAGGTGCTAGAGCTTTAAAATAAATGCCTATTAAATAAGTGGCTTTTTAAGATTTTATCGGAGCAAGGAGTGTGGCATGAGCTTATTCAAAATAAATATCTACACTCTGCATCATTATCTCAAGTTAAATCAAAACCATCGGATTTCCCCTTTTGGAAAGGCCTTATGAGAGTCAAATATGACTTCTTTGAGAGACATTCTTTCAAGGTAGGCGATGGTCAAAATACTATTTTTTGGGAGGACGCATGGTTAGGTAGCGAGCCGTTGTCTAATCAATATACATAACCAATATCCATCTTTGTATAATATTGTGCAGCCAAAACAAGTATCGGTTGCCAGTGTGTTGTCTCAGGCTCCTCTAAATATAGCTTTTAGACGAGCTCTAACGCGGAACAAAAGGTCAAGAGAGCTTCATTTGGTTGTTCATTTGATGTATGTCCAGTTGTCTAATCAACCTGATGTCTTTGCTTGGAAGCTAACAACTTTAGGCATTTTCACGATTAAATAAATGTATCTAGATTACATGAATGATATACCGTGTTCTTTCGTAAATATATTTGGAAAAGGAAAATTCCACAAAATCAAGATTTTTATGTGGTTTCTTTATCACCAAGTCCTCCTCACTAAAAATAATTTGGCAAAAAGAAAGTGGCAAGATAGTAAAATATTGTTTTTATGATAAAAAAGAAACAAGACAACATTTGTTTATTGAGTACCCCTGCTGAGATAGTGTGGCGCACGGTCCACATAGCCTTTAACATATACCCCCAACAAACATAACTAATATTTTTGGGAATTGGTTGAGGGAAGTGGCGTAAAATGATAAAGTTCAAATTTGAGTTGGAGTTTGTTCTTTACTTTGAACCATATGGAATATGTGCAACGATCATATTTTTAACAATACAAAATCTACTTCTATTATGCAGGTTATCCCGCTGGATACTCATTGGATCCGTATGTGGTCATACTTACAACCAATGGAGTAGCGTCAGGTTTTGGATATTGGGTGCAACCAACTAAAGATGGTTGCACTGGATTTATAACAACCAGTGCAGTTGGGTTTTGATCTTAGAATAACTAACACGCTGATGCGTAGTCACCTTATGTTGTGTGTTATTTTTAGATGGCTGGTTCATGTTGAGAACCTATGCGACCCATGACGTAATCTTTTGTAAGACTCAAATTATAATAATGAAATAAACGGGATGCATGCAATCGATGCAGAGCCTGGGGGTATATTTCCATTTCAAAAGAAAATCTATATGTATAAAATAAATTATACCTACTCTTAAAACAAATTTCGAGTTTCAAGTCTTAAACATGTAAGAAAAACTTCAATATGATACACTATATCTCGACTTGTCTATTCAAATTGAATAATTAATCAGCGCGGTTCTAATTTACATAGAGTGAGGTAAATTTGATACAGTGATATTGTGTTCCTCTCGGTAGCTCCTTAATGGGCTTATCCATGTAGGTATAATAACCGTCAGTCCGGTAACTTTTTGAAAGTATATGTTTCCCCTTAGAACAGTTTTTAAGATGATTTTTACAACTTGTTTGGAATCTAGCACTGAGGGTAATTATGCAGTTTAATCATCCATCTGAGAAATATACACGTTATAAGTATTCATTAATTATATTCTTTTAGCGAGATAGGGTCCAACTTTAGAGCTTAGCAGAGGGCTCTGGATTTTACCTTAAAATATTTTTCAAAAGGGCGAATGACCATCAGCCTTCTACATCGGTTAATGCACAGAGTCATATATTGTTTGATTATTTCGTAATGTTAAACAAGGACTAGCATCAATGCCGAATAAATCGCCTGATAATAAAAACAAATTTAAAAAAACTGAGGCCAACCAAAATAGATGAGCCATATATTATTTAAACGGCGACCTTTATTATTTGCAGAAATGTTACGGGATTTTGAAGGAATTTCAGAAGAGGGTTTCAATAGTGGCCGCAGAAAGCACATAGACCTCCTGAATAACAGGAAAAGAACAAACAACGTCAAAATCGAATTTCTTATTGACTTCTTTGATTCGTCATCAGAAGTTTCAAGTCACACTGTTCATGGTAAATTTACAGTTGTATGATAGGTATGATACAGCTTCCCATCTTGCTTTACACTGGCTGAATTTCTACAAGTTTGTAAGCGTCTGTAACATACAGATACAGAACAATCAGGCAATCAGCTATGTTTTACAGTGGCACTCTACATTTGTATGTACTTACTTGATTGAGGGAAAACAGTGGTAGTGTTTCTCAGGATTATTTCCAACCAAAACCTGAATGCTTATGGCACATTATGCTCGAGTTCCACCCCCTACAACTCCTGTTTGCTTCATCCACAGGGACCACTTGACTGCTTCTAGGAAATTTTCATTCCTTTGTAGAGCTGCTATGAGGTTAGTGTACGTTACTCGATCAGCATTGATACCTTTAATCCTCATCTCTTGCATCAGTTTGACAGCATCTTCGGGCATTCCTGCTATCCCGTAAGCCTTTATCAAGGTATTGTAACTGTACAGGTCCGGTTCAACGCCGCGGCTTTTTAGTTCTGAAAGAACATAGGCAACGCCTTCGATCCAACCTTTTCTCCCATATATATTCAGCATAATATTGTAAGTGTAGTGGTCGAAGTCGCATTTTGCTCTCCTCATTTTCTGCAAAACAGCAGAGAACTCCTCCAATTGGCCTGACTTTCCGTAGGCATTCAGCATACAATTGTACGCCTCGAGAGAAACAGGAAATCCTGCATCCTGCATCTTTTGGACGAAGTAAGTCATGCTGCGGAAATCTCCACTTTGTGCGTATGCTGCAATGATAGTATTGTATGATATGGTATCTGCCAGTCCCTGCCTCCGAGCCATGTTCAATACCTTTTCAGCCCTATTGAAAAGCCCAGCTTTTCCATATATATCTAGCAATACATTCAGGGTAACAGTATTAGCCAAGTATCCTAGTTGAATCATTTCGTCAAAAATTCTCGAGAGCTCATCAACTGGTATCGCTGGCCCACAGCAGTTAATGATGCAGTTATACATGGCTTCATCACATTCAACTTCGCTCTTAAGTATCCAATAATATGTATCAGTCAACTTCTCGAGCTGCCCACATTTTTGGTAAGCCCGAAGCATATCAAGGAAAAGGTATCTATCAGGAATTATGTCCGCTTGTTTCTCCATATCTTCCAAAACTGAGCAAGCATCTTCTGGTCTCCCAGCTTTAGTATACATCCGCACAATTACACTGTAAGCAATCATGTCAAACACACAAGCTGAAGCTTTCAGTTCAAGGTACAAATTTTCAGCATCAGTAAATCTCTCCATGGTGCTGAAAACATCAATCATACTGCAAGCAATGCGGAGATTCGGATGTATTCCAGACTTTGGCATCTCATTGTAGATCCTTACAGCATCTTCAAAACTGCCAGCCTCTTTGCAAGAACATATCAGGATATGGTACAAGCTGTCTTCAAAATCAGAATCTTTCCACTTCTTTTCACGCAAAACACGCAGAGCTTCTTCCAGTAAAGAATTTTGAACAAATGCTGTTACTAAAATAGAGCATGAGGTAGCATCATACAAAATCTTCTTGTAGAAGCATGATTGTAGGATTGGTAGAACCTTATGCATCTTTCCTACTGTTCCATATGCCCGGACAAGAATAGTAACAATTGATGAACACTGGCAGCCTGCTGCCCTCATGTCCCTAAGAATTTCAGTTGCGCCTTCATTGTCATCATGTCTTGCTATTAAGTTGATCACTGTGTAAAAGTTGGATGCGTTTGGTTGAAAACCGGATCCCTTGAGCTTCCTGTAATACGAAATTGCCTCCTTGTGTTTGTCTGCTCTACCAAAACCTTCTATCATTGATCTATAGGTGGTCTCATCAGGAGCTAGACCTGCACTCTCAAGACTGTCAAAAACTTCCTCCGCCTTTTGCATGTCAGAGACCTTGCCATACCCTGTAATTACAGTATTGTATGCCACAACATTTGGAGCAATTCCTTCATCTACCATGGACTGCAATACAAATTTTGCTTCTTCCATTTTACCCTGTTGACTGTAAGCATTTAACCGCACTAACCAGTTTTCCCTGTTTGGAATAACTTCATCATCATTCATCAGAACAATAACCTCCTCGGACCTGGCGAACAGGCCTGAGCGTGTATACAAAGTAATCATAGCCGAGTACGCATTAACGCACTTAACATTGCATTCCCTCATTTTTGCAAAAGTGAATTCAGCTTCTTTGAGATTCCCAGTCTTCTGGTAAAGGCCCATAAGCATACCAACCGTAGAGACATTCGGCTGCACCCCTCTCTCCAGCATCATATGAAACCACTTTGTTCCCCAATCAACAAGCCTCCTTTTGGCACAAACATATATCAGCCCGTTAAACGCCCGAGCATCCAGTCGGCAACCCGAAACAGCAACCATTTCGTGGAGCAACACCTCAGCTCTCCTCCAGTCCTCCTTCCAGGCAATGGCTTGAAGAGCTAGGTGATAGGCGTCGGTGTTCCCCTGTAGCTTCCCATTGGCCTTCATCCACACGAAGAAATCGAGAGCCTTCACATCGCTGTGCTTCTCGAGACGGATCAGAACAGAGTTGCACTCCTCGATACTGGACTCGCGTCTGACACCAGACAAGATCGCATTGACATTAGCATCATTCACTAGAACCCTGCGAACTTGCTTACCTTTTCTCACAGGGGCACGCCTGGGAGCGCCATTCCTGGCCGGCTTGTCTCCACTCGGTACTCTCCTCCATGACCTGATCCCCCCTTTATTTCTCCCCGCAGAACTCCTTTGGCTAGCAGTGACGCCATCCGCGATATCCCGGACCAAATCGGCCGTCACTTCGCCCCCTTGACTCATATTTTCAGATGGGCCGAATGCACACAGCGTCGACTCAGCGCCGCTGCCGTCCTCCGGAGAGCAAACCACGCCATCCTTCAGAGTCGCCCTCAGATTGCTCCTCCTACTACTCCTTCTGGTGTCAATGAAGAAGCCATGGCATGCGGCAGCTCCGCCACCGGAGTGCCGCCGGTCGGCGGCATGCCCGACGCTGATTGGCAGCACCCGAGAACTGAACCCGACCAAATCGAGCCCCATCTCAGCTCCCGGCAGCAATCACCTGACGTGGGGCATGGGGTTCCGGGTGGATCTCCACTGCAGCTGCAGCAGGGGTGAGGAGGACTGGAGGAGTGGTGGTGCGATTAGTCTGGGCTGGGATGGCCGGATAGAGAGTGGGTGACGGAGGAAGAATGGCCGTGGTCAGATTCAGTCCTCGGACACATCTTTTTCGAACGTGCCCATCGGACCGGGCTTTGGCATGCCGTCCCGTGGCCGCGAAAAAGGCCCAGCACAGGCCCGGTTCGGCCCGTGAAACGCCGGGCTGTGCATGTGCCATGGTCTCAGGCAAGCGGGCCGGCCTGGCATAACCCGTCAAGCTTGCTTTCACCGAAAATTTATTCAAATATCTATACCTAATAATAAAAGGAACGTTTCTCTCTTCGTCCGTCTAATTGCGCTTTGGTCCATCCGCCAGTACGTTTCCTAAGTCGTGGTTGTTGGTTCGGCCTAGGTATGTCGATTGTGTTTTCTTTTGTATCAGGTCAGGTCACCACCGCCAAACATAAGACGGGCACCGATCAGCTACCAGCTACGTGTCAATCACGGATGCAAAACTATTCAATTGAGTGTTACAAGAAACCTACCAGAAAAAATATATCCCGATCAGGCCCGACTCTATTCTCTTCTCGTCTTCTATTTTTGTCTTGAAATACTCGAGCGATCGATTAAAAAAAATATCCCGACCAGGCCCGACTTTGTTCTCTTCTCGCCATCTCTTTTATCTTTAAATACTGGAGCGATCGATTTGATTCCAAGCTTACGACCAAAATCGAGGTTTCCAAGCTAGCGATTCGACGAAATATGACGCAAACGAGGTCGTGTGTGAAGAGAGCGATCCTACGGTGAGCCCTTAGAAATCGCGCATGAGGCGGCGATGCTACACTTTAGCCGTTGCAGTGGCCAACCTCCACGTCGGTTACGCCATCATTGGCAGTTTCCTCTCACGCCTCAACATGCTCGGCTCTGCTCGTCTATGGCGGTGAAGCAGGCGAGTCGATGATTGGAGAGGTAGAGGACTGGTTCTAGGAGTGCGCCTTGCAGGGAAGAAGTTGCAGAAGCGGTCCGACGGTCGGTGATAGAGCGGCGCATGCGTGCCAACCTAGGCCACTGTGTCACTGTTGGGCATGTAAGGGCACCAGGACGCAACCATGGATCTGATCTGCCTAGCGCGTTTAGTGTGCTCTATGAATACGATCCTTAGCGTGAAGACCTAACTGCGCGGGCAGGGCTAGCTGGTGGCCACGCCCGGCGGGGTAGATCCTTCGGTTCATAGAGGGGCCAGAAACTCACGGTCTCAAGAGGTAGCTTGGTTGACCACACAACCAAGGTGACAAGTTTGTGCTATAAGTTTAAGTGAGATTGGTGGTTTTCACTAACGATCAACAAGAGCTCAGTCTGAACGTGCAGCCAAGTGAAACACTTTCGTGTCAGGGACTATAATCTTTGAAGTTTCAACATTGTCAGGGCGGTGGTGGTCCGGCACCACGGTGTGTGGGGTTTGATTTGGATGGTGTGGTAGAGGCAAAGCAATAGAACAATTGCACGAATTGTATGTAAAAAAGGTTGGCGTGTTCTCTTTAGATCAAAGCGGTCCCCCAAGAAAATCAGATCGGTGCCAGAAACCTGTTCTGATTTTTATTTGTCTAGGTCACCACGTCTACAAGGACACGATCACACGATCATGTAATTTGCATAATTATAGCATTTGTTTGACATCGGCTAAGTGCAAAACCGAGTCCAAAGTAACACGTGGATCTTCTTTGGGACAAGTCAAAGGTTACTCATGGATCGAACTTGGTACGACATTTACGACATGCCACAATTTTCAATAAAAAGTGTTTTACCCGTTGCATCGTACGGGCATTTATGCTAGTTTATATTTATAACTAATATAATAAAAGATGGAACGCTTCTGTCAACCAACTTTTTTTATTATTTTACCCTCGTAGAAAATAAAATATTATCCACTGCCATTGGTAAGTCAGGTACCGGTTTGACTCTTTCCGTCTGATCCCCTTCCGCCGATCAAGGGAAAAAACGCTCCTAGCTCCGGCCGCTGCAAGCGAAGCCTCTCGTCCGCGGCGACCTGCCTCCCTCGAGCTACCAGACCCGGCCTCCATAGTTGCCGCCTACCAGAGCTTTACCTTTCCCTACTGGTTCCCCTTCCCGACCTCCGGCAAGAGGGATGCCTCCCTGACCTCCCAGATTTCGCCCAGCGACATCTGCCGGTGCCCGGCGACCTCTTCCTCGTCTCGATCTCGCTCATGCGGCTTGCGCTCCGCGCCTTCACGGCTCGATCCGGGCAGCTCCGACTCGAGCATCCAGGCAGCCCCGTGCCAGGGACAGGGCAAGCAGGGGTTCTGGACATCAGTGGGGGCGGGCGCGTAGGGGAGCTTACTGGCGGCGGGGGCGGCGGCGGGGCGCAGGGTGCCTACCGGTGGCGGTTCCTTGGTGTGTATTGGGGGAGGGAGTGAGGTCAGGGACGACGCCGAGGTGGACGGTGGGTTGCGGTGCTCTGCATCGTGGACAGAAGCGCGGCCGTATGCACTGGTTGCAGGAGCTGCACGAGGAGGGCATGATCGTGAGGCGTGAGGGCCTTCAGAACTGCAGCATAGACCTCATCCCTTCGCTACTAAACCAGACTGCATGCAGGGGACGATGTGTTTGGCCAAATGAGAATACTCAACTTTTTTTCCTTTGCTGTGTGTCATAACCTCATCTGATTTTGTTTAGTGGTGGTTCAATTTCAGCAAGCTACCTTTGGTCAGCAAGCTACATCAATAGTGTCAGGTTCTCTAGGCCTAAAGAATGAAATATTATACTCCCTCTAACCCATATTAGTTGACTTAGATTTGTCTAGATACGAATGACAAGTTCTAATACTACATATATTCGTATTTAGACAAATTAGAGTTAAATAATATGGGTCCTAGGAAGTACAAATTTGGTTGAACAACTATGAGTTCAATTTGGCATGGGCAATGGACTCGTGATACTATCGCTGAGAACAGCTTTGGGGCTACATCTGCATGGTTTCGGTCCTTTGGAAATATTCTGGCATCGTCAATGCGTAACATGTTTAGGCCTTTTGTTGAGAGTGGACTTGTAGTTCGCCATGAATACATGACTGATAGGCGCTACAACTTAGTGAATTTGATTTGGATTCAGATAATAGGGGTGCCACAAGGAGCATGATTGCCTTCATCTGTCCTGAGTGATAGGTTTTTATTGTCCAATGAGTTGATCTCACTTGCTTTTGTATTATATCGCCATAACAGTATAACAGTGGTTTGGCATAGTAAATTGTCAATTTTCCTTTTTGTTTGATTGGTTTTTATCTGACCTAACTAACATACACAGATATATAGTTTGTGTTTCATTTGATAAACGACCATTTACTGATACCGGATCCATAGCATCTTTGTTCATGTTAGTGTAAATTGAAACACATATTAGTTCTGAGACAACATATTACACTATATTTACGCACGTGATCATGGTGTCTGTTGGCGTTGTGGGCTACTTCGTTGGTGGAGAGACGGAGATGGAGCAGAACAGAGGAAGGAAATGCAGCAATTTGGCTTACTCTCTAGCAGTTGGTCGTGGCCAAATGTAGTATTGATTTGATTGTTTGCATCTACTGATTTGGGATATAAAATGAGAGACTTGATATATTCTTTGCATGTACTAACTACAGAAAAATGAAAGGGCGAGAGGTAGAAATGAAAGGGCGGGAGAGAGAGAGTATTGTTGCTAATATAATTGTCACCAACTAAGAAGACTGCCAAAATATTTTACCACCAACAAAGTCTTATTTCGAGTAGTCAAATTACAAAAATAGGCAAGTAGTAACTTATGCCTTGATGGGATCTCATAATAGACCAAAGAATGGAAAGAACATGTAGCTCAGGACATATTTGCCTAAACCTAGATCTCTCGAGGTAACATACAATTTGATTACAAACTTCTTTAGTAATCTGTATATACTATTGTTATAAATCTGAACCCAGTGTTAGCGTTTCATTCAGAAAGAAAATCAAGACATGGAGTACATGGTATTCTGCGCATAAAGCCTTTTTTTTGCTTTCTTTCCATTCTAATAGAGGACATTCAATTCTCGATCCACCCCTCAATGCCGCCTTCCGTGGCCATTGCCGGGTGGTCTCGCGGGAGGAATAAAAGATCATGAGGACAAATGTTACTGAATGTACAATTTTTTTTGTTTCTAGCACCCCTCAATGGCGCACGATTCGTTCTGTGTCTTCGAGTCAAACTTGTCGCTTTTGTTCCCATAGCAACGTATGGACAAAAATAAATAAATGAAAATAACTCGTAGCAACACACGGGCATTTGTGCTAGTACTGTTAAAAAGGAGCCCGTGATAGTTCACCTCACCTTCCCGAAGCGTGGGTTCACAGCATAGAAAACAAAAAAATTCTACGATGGAAACAATACGCCAAGATCTATCTATTAGATACAAGCAAGGGGTGGATATACATCCATAGAGAACTTATCCTTGAAGACAACTAGACTTTGTTAACAAGATGGAACTCATGGATGATGTAGTTGTAAACTTGCCGATCTCAAGATCGTGATGAAGTCCAGCAAGTCTATCAGGTCTGGTTCCAACACGTCCATCAGATCTAGCTCTAGCAAGTCCAGCACCGCAAAGCAGCGGTGCATCCGTGATCGCACACACGTCCGGTACCCCGACAACCTCCGTCACTCACTCCAGCGAAGCAGCGGAAGCAGCAACTGCTTTCTAGATAAAGCCACCGGGAACATATACCTCGCTAATCCGAGACCATGGGGAATAATTTCTAGAGGGGGAGAGAGATTCTTCACGAGGAGGTGTGCATTGTGAGGAGGAGAGGGGGGCCTTTTACAGGAAAAAGGGGGCAGCCAAGGGCCATGGCGTGGCAGCCATGGTGGTGCCCCCACCTCTTCCATCATTCATGTGGTGGATGCTCCACTCACATAAATATATCTCCACTCACACTTCCACTCACATGCATTAAATTTCCACCAAATTTAATGCAAGCTCTTATTAAATAAAACTATTTTATTTATTTTATTTAGAATTTTATAATTACTTTAATTAACAAACATTCACATAAAACCCCTGCAACATTTCAATATCACATGCAGAACTAGTTTCTGCAATTTCACCCAAAACAATTCCGGTTTCCATCGAAACGATTACAACGCTTTCTTAAATCTTTATCTGAAACATATTTGCTCCAAATGGTGTCGGTATTCCTTAAGTGTGTCACACTACCATTCACGAATAATGCAGACATGATCGAGACCCCTCTCCGATCAATAATCAGCAGCGGGACCTAGAGATCCGTACTGACTCCCACATATTCAACGATGACTCTTGTGATCGTGTGAACCTTTAATGTCGTAACTAAATCCCTTTGTCTCGCGATATATTACATGTCCTAGATTCGATCATCGGTATCCAAATACCTAGGTTTATCTCGTTACCGACATGCACTCTTTTCTCATTCCCGTGATATAACATTCTAGTGATCACATCACTTGCTTGAAAGCTATTTCAATGTGATATCACCGAGAGGGCCCTGAGTATATCTATCCGTCACCGGGATGGAAAAATCCCACTCTTGATCCATGAGCCTCTACATAACACCTTCGTAGCACTGAACCCACCTTTATAGTCACCCTGTTACGGTGTCACGTTTGATGTTATCAAGATACTCTTCCGGTGTTAGTGATTAACATGATCTCATGGTCTAAGGACTATGATTATTTTGTATGATGTTATAGCAATATAAACATAATGACTTTGATCGTAATGCTATACTTCGGATGAATGTTCAGCACATCGTTCCACCAATGTTGTGACCTCGTTATTAACAACATCCAATGTCCATGATCAGGAAATCTTGATCATCTTGTTAATCAACGAGCTAGTTTATATGAGAGTTTGTTTATTAAACACACATGTATTAATGTTTCCAATTAATACAATTATAGCATGCAAAATAAACATTTATCATAAACATGGAATAAGATAATAACCACTTTATTATTGCCTCTCGGACATATTCCCTTCAGTCTCCCACTTGCACTAGAGTCAATACTCTAGTTTGTAAACTTGTATATACAACACCTAGGTGTTGAATATACGCGTTTGCTAGTGGTTAACATAATCTCCGGATCTGGCACTTTCAGGTTCGTGTGTATTTGCATGTCTTTGCGTCTCTACGCATCACTCATTCTCTAATGAGATGGCTTTGTATAAATTTAGTCCTTTGGTGAGACCTTTAGTTCTTTTGGGTTAAAACATGTCGATAGTATTGTCGTACAATATATCTTCATAGTATTATCCCACTATGAACCACACCTAGTTTGATAACAAACTACTTGACATAAATGCCCTCCTTTGCTGCTACTATGGCAGTCATATACTTAGCCTTTTGTTGTAGTATCCGTCACAATGTCTTAACTTTGGAACTCATCCAAATCCATCATGGAATTTCCTTTCCATAATATTGTGCCACCCATAGTTTAAATTGAGATAAATTTAATTTGTATCTTGTGACAAACTAGTATCAATGTAACATATTACAATGAACTATTATCAACTATTTGTCACTTATACATGATATATTCTTAGTTCTTCCAAAGCTCATAATAATATCTTTACTATCGTCCAATGATCATCTTATGAATCATTCTGGTATATGCTCATAACATTTAGAGCATTGGACATATCTGGATATGTACATATCATGGTATTATTGATCAAAATCTTCATGTGATTTTACTCAACAAGTGTTGAAACACTTGAATCTTGATACAATCCTTTCCATGCAGCAAGAACCTTTCTTATTGTTTCCATATTGAACCCTTTTTCAATATCTCATATATGTACGTCTGGCACAACCATATTAGCGCCTCAATTTATCCATATAGATATTGATGCCGAATATTCTGGTTTTTCCCAAGTCTTTCATCAAAATGAAATTCTTAACCCGTGTCAATAAAATATACATAATTTCCAATCAACAATATGTACTCTGCATAATGTATTGGAAATATGTCTCAGCGCTTTCACTTAATTTCTTGCAAATACAAGCATCTTCATCGTCTCCGATGAAATTAAACTCCTTTAACATTTTCATCACGGTGAAGATTCCAACTCTGCTATGCTCACTTTCAACTATTGAAGTTTGCATGCTGTTTTAGCACCCTTTGAATTAACAAAACCCTTCGGACCGTGTCTTGTACATGTCCTAGGTAACCATTCTATTTAGAAGAACATTGTTTTGTTTGTTCAACTACCATATACCAAATTATATGTAGTGGTTGCTAGATTAATCTGTCAAGACTAAATATCGCTATGAAAGATCAAATCTTGTCATAGTCAACTCCTTGAACATAGTCGTAAATTCCTTTCCGACATGTCGATTATTTCATAGATGTCAAACATACATGTCTATTTCTTTATAGATCCAAACATGACCGATAGGCTTCATGCCTTTTCAGAGGGTCTTCCAAGTTGAAAAGCTTGATTTCTCATGTATGGAAACTATCAAGGATTTTATGACTTCTAGTCACTCTATGGAGTCAGGGCCCATCATCGCTTTTTTGCATGCACTCGGTTCATTATTGTCAAAACAATAACGACTTGTTTATCAAATATTACTATTTGATTGTTACCCGATGCATATGGTTCAAATAGGAACTCTAATCTCCAAGATCACAACCTTTGTAATCATGGGATCAATGAGCATTGTGGCCTCCACTGGAACACTTTCCGGCGCTGTGCTACTTAGCACATATAGCTAAGGTTCAATAACCTTATCAAAGTTCTATTGTCCTCCCACTTAACTTTTCGCAAAAAAATCCTTTCAAGAAACTTAACGTTCCAAGTGACAAACTCTTTTGTCCTCGGTGTTATGGAGGAATTCCCAACAAATTCTTTGGGATAACCTACAAAGACATGCATATCTGACTTTGGTTGTAAATATTTTACTTATGCATAGCATACCAAAATTTAAGAAAATACAATTTGGGTTTTATCCCAAACCATAACTCATATGGTGTCATTTCAACGGATCACGATGGTGCTCTTTTTAGTGTAAAAGCGGTAGTCTCTAAAGCTTTAATCTTTAAAACATAGTGGCAGTTTTATAAATGACACCTTTGATCTTACCATGTCAAACAAGGTTTGATTTTATCTCTCGAATATACCATACTCCTGTGAATTATCGGGAAATGCAAATCCATGGAACAATTCCCGAAATCTTAGGTGTTTCGCTAAACCTGTAACTCAAATATCTTCCTTTATGATCGAATCATAAAATCTTTATTTTCTTGTTACAATGATTTTCCACTTCATCTTGAAAGTCTTTGAACAATTTTTAAATGTTTCATACTTCTTCCTTATTAAGTAAATATATAGATATATTCACTCAAATTTCCAGAGAAAGCATTGGAAGCAAAAAGATCCATCGCATATGGCTACACATAATGGACTGTGCACATCAGCATGCACAATTTCCAAAAAGTTAGTCATCCGTTCCTCTTTGGCCTATGAACGGAGTTTCAATTATCTTGTGGAAAGTTTCACAAGCGTCAATTGATTAAAATCAAAAGACTCCAAAAATCCATCAAAATGGAGTTTATTCATGTTCTCTTTCCAATATAATTTAAATGGTGATGTCACTTTGTAAGTGATCTTTCAATCATTTGTCTTGCGACATTTTAGCATTAGTTTTATGGACGTGATTTATCCAACTAGACTTGTAAAAGTTCATCCATCTTTTATGGAATACGGTAATTATTTGAACAACTATTGTTCTCATTGTACCGGAACAAAATAACAATTATTTAAACAAATCTTGAAGGCAAGCTCTGATGTCAACAAGAAATACAATAACACTTTATTTATTTTCGATGAACATCATCACATATTCTTTTGCTAGTTACTTAGGCCATTGTAGTTCATGAATTGCGTCGTTCTGTATGATATTTCATACCAACCAATTCGGTATCCAATACCCAAGAACCACATTTTTTGACAAGCAAAGAATACAACCATAACATGTATATCATCTATATACCTTAGCTGGACATTTCCAGTCTTTTATTTTTTGCCAAATATTTTATAGATTCTCTTTCAGCATTTCATTTTCCTTTTAAAAGAATCTATCAACATCAACAGTGGCGCCATACATGTGACATATATAGTCCAAAGCATGTATAGTAAAATACTAATACCTTTGGACTTGCACTTTGAAGTTGATCACCATCATCAAATGTTTGGTGTTCTTTCAAAAATCCATCCTTTAGTAATCTTTTAAGTGTAGTAAACATTTTACTTACATCTTCTATTCATCCTTATCATGACAACTTTCATTATCAAGCTACTATGGCTTATAAGGACGAATCGTGAGTATAATGTTAGTTCCCAAAACCTGTTTGGGAGATTAGGATGTCTAGCGTCTCTAACCTTCACAAATTCTCATACAATGTAAGAACATGTATTTTGCCAAATTATACTCTATCATATTGCAACCATAAATATTGTTTCAGATATCAAAATATCTTCCATGCATGATGGATTCTGAAACAATTCTTTCAGCTCCTAGATAACCTCGATATTAAAAATAACTTTTGAATATCAAGAATCATGGAGGCAAACATGATACTTTAGATACTAACATTGGAATTTTTACTCTCGATTTAATATTACTTATTAAACTTCATGGAGTAAATAGAGTTTGCTGAAAGTTTGCAATAGGACTTCTAAATTGACATTCAAAACAATACGATACCAGTTTGTAAAGTAAACATCCAGAATTCTATAGTTCTATTATCTCAATTAAAACTAAGCATAAGGTAGTAAACAAATATCAATGACTACAACAAATTATGCAAATTCACTTCGATTTAGTTTATGACAAATTTAGTTCGACTAATCCAAATTACAAATGAACTCCCACTCAAAAACGACATCCCTCGTGCCTTTTTGTGATTACATGAACCAAATCCACTACACCAAGTCCGATCATCACGTGAGTCGGTGTAGCTTCAAAGGCGAGCATCAATATGAGCATCATATCAACTATATGACGCATGCTTAACCTTTCAGTCCGTGTTCCGTGGCCATGTCTGTACATGCTAGGCTCGCCAAGTAAGAACCTTAGTACTCGCGTGTGTAAAACTGTCTTACACCCAAAATATGATCATGGATTCAAGTACACCCGGTCATCACGTGATATCTTGAAGCAGCAAAACATAAACGGTGCATACTTAAGGGAGAACACATTTTTATCTTGATATCAAAATGAGGGATCATCTTATAATGCTACTAAAATGCCGAACTAGCAATATAAGATGCAAACATCATATGTGTAAAGTGGAATGATATGGTCCATCCATTTGATCACCGTCACTTGCATCGTGGTATGATCTCTGTCATTCCTTTATGTGTAAGGCCAAGGTCTATGGAACTTACATGTTAGGTGTGTTTTAAGAGTATCAACTATACATTAACTTACAACATTACCATATCATGAAACTAGCCTAGCAAAAATCTAAACTAGACGCTTCTAATTTGTCCATTGCAAGTTTTACGTGGCTTAGGGCTTTCAAAGATAGAACCAGTCTTACCTACGAACATGGAACCACAATGATGATAACTAAGTTATTAGTAACTCGTTGTAAATCAGATATTGACTATAGTCGGAGAGACAGACACCCGCTAGCCACTTATGCAAAGCTAGTTGCATGTCACTCGTGGAACCGGTCTCATGTGCGAGGACATGTAAATTTAGTCCGGGCCGCTTCATTCCACTATGCCACCAATATCCAAAATACATGAAAGAAGCAATAACATGATCATCATCGCCTACATATAAACATATGTGTACTACCCGTGCAAAGAACCTACGCATAGATCAGGCTCTGATACCACTTTTGGGTTCGTAGCATAGAAAACAAAAAAAATCTACGATGGGAACTATACGCCAAGATCTATCTATTAGATACAAGTGTTGGAGATATGCCCAAGAGGCAATAATAAAAGTGCTTATTATTATATCTTTGTGTTTATGATGAATGTTTACATCCCATGCTATATTTGTATTATTAGGAAACACTAATACATGTGTGTTTTGTAAACATAAAAGAGTCCCTAGTAAGCCTCTTGTTGAACTGGCTTGTTGATTAATAGATGATCATGGTTTCCTGATCATGGACATTGGTTGTCATTAATAACAAGGTTATATCATTAGGAGAATGATGTGATGGACACACACACCCATAGTAGGTGTAGCATAAGATCAAGTCATTAAGTTCGTATTGCTATAAGCTTTCAAATGCATAGTAACCTAATCCTTCGACCATGAGGTTATGTTAATCACCATCACCGGATGGTACTTTGATGACATCAAACACTGCTTCGTAACTGGGTGGTTATAAAGGTATCATTGGGTATTCTGAAAGTATGTGTTGAAGCGCATGGACCAAGATTGGGATTTGTCCATCCATATGACGGATAGATATGCTCCGGGCCCTCTCGGTGGGATGTCATCTAGTTAGCTTGCAAGAATGTGACTAGGTCACAAGGGATGACATATCATGGAACGAGTAAAGAGTACTTATCAGTAACGAGGTAGAACTAGGTATGGAGATACCGACGATCAAACCTCGGATAAGTAGAGTATCGCGTGACAAAGGGAATTGGTTTCGTATGTTAATGGTTCTATCGATCACCAAGTCATCGTTGAGTATGTGGGAGCCGTTATGGATCTCCAGATCCCGCTGATGGTTATTGATCGGAGAGGTGTCTCCATCATGTCTGCATATTCACAAACCGTAGGGTGACACACTTAAGGTTCGATGTTGTTTAGGTAGATATGGAATGTGCGTTGGAGATCGAATGTAGTTCAGAGTCTCGGATTGGATCTGAGACATCACGAGGAGATCCGTAATTGTCCGGAGAATAAGATTCATATAATGGAGATCATTTTCTAGGTTCGGAAATGTCTCGGAGTGTTTATATGGGGATTCTAGAAGGTTTCGGAATGTTCCGGAAGGTTCTAGAAATTTCTATGGACTTTACTTGAAAACCAAGAAAGGAAAAGAGGAAACTTGGGGGGGGGGGGGGGGGGGAAACTCCCCCAAGCCCCCCTTGTGCGCCGGCCCTAGAGGTGGCCCTAGGGGTGGGAACCCTATGCGCCACCCCTCCCTCTATAAATAGAGGGGTGGAGGCGCCACCCCCCTTGCCCCTCCACTCCTTGCCCTAGCCGCCTCTCTCCTCCTCCTTCGCTCTGCTCAGGCTTAGGCAAAGCCCTGCAGAATTCTCTACTCCTCCACCACCACCACCACGACGCCGTCGTGCTGCTGGGATTCCATGGAGAGATCTACTACCTCTGCTGCTCGCTGGAACGGGGAGAGGAAGGTCTGCATCGACTCCGCACGTGTGATCGACTGCGGAAGCGCTGCCGGAACGCAGCGCCGGAAGGATCGTCCACTCGATCTTGAGATCGGCAAGTGATCATCTACATCAACCACGAGATCCGATCTCGCACAAGGCTTTCAGATCTACAAGGGTTAGTACAGATCTATCTCGTTGCACATATCTAATAGATTAGATCTTGGCTTTTATCTAGAGTAGATCTAGGTTTTGTTCGTTCTTGCGGTAGAAATTTTTTGTTTTCCATGCTACGAACCCATCAGTGGTATCAGTGCCGTGTCTATGCGTAGATCTGTTGCACGAGTAGAACACAATGGTTTTGTGGGCGTTGGTGCTCGTGCCGTCTTTTGCTTTGTGTACTTTGCATCTTGCGGTATGGTGGGATGAAGCGGCTCGGGCTAACCTTACATGTCATCGCACATGAGACTTGCTCCACGCTTGATGTGTAACTTGCTTTGCACAAGTGGCTTTGTGGGTGTCTGTCTCTCTCACCATAGTATAGATCCAATTTACACTTTGCACTTGATAGCACTTGTATCAACGTTGTGGTTCAGTTTCATAGGTAAGATCCGTTCTTATTCGAAAGCCCCAAACCACGTAAAACATGCAAAGAAAATTAGAGGCGTCTAACTTGTTTTTGCAGGGGTTTTGTGATGTGATATGGCCATCATGTGATTGTGATTATATTTGATGTATGCAATGATCCTTGTTGTAATACGGCAACCGGCAGGAGCCTAATACTTGTCTTTAATTCTGTTAAGACTTGCGTGTCTATTCATCTTGTAATAGCTTTATTCCAAGTAGTTGTAATAGTTGCTAGTGATGATGGACAACCATGAAGCGGCGCCACTGACCTTGACACAATGGTGGTGATGATGGAGATCATGTCCGTGCTTTGGATATGGAGATCAAAGGCACAAGAAGAAAGGGCCATATCATATCACACTAATTATGAATTGCCTGTGATGTTAATCCTTTATGCATCTTGTATTGCTTAGATCGCGACGGTAGCATTATAAGATGATCCCTCTCACTAAATATCAAGTAATAAAGTGTTCGTCCTTAGTTGGCACCATTGCTAAGACTCGTCGTTTCGAAGCATCTCGTGATGATCGGATGTGATAGACTCTACGTGTGCATACAACGGGTGCAAGCCAGATTTGCACATGCGGAAACTAAGGTTAATCTTGATGAGCCTAGCATGTACAGACATGGTCTCGAAACACGGAATACCGAAAGGTAGAGCATGAGTCATATAAATGATATGATGAACATGAAGATTGTTCGCCGATGAAACTACATCTTCTCTCGTGAAGATCGGACTTGGTGTAGTGGATTTGGTTCGTGTAATCACTAAGACAACGTGAGGGATGTTGTTTTGAGTGGGAGTTCACCTAGTTGAATTAAAGAATTTAGATTGAACTCAATTTATCATAAACTTAGTCTAAACTACTTGCAAATTTGTTGTAGATTATGGCGAACCTCTCCATCAATTTCAATGCGTTCCTAGAGAAAGAAAAGCTTAAGAACAATGGAAGCAACTTCACGGACTGGTTCCGTGGGCTGAAGATCGTCCTCAGGGCTGGTCAGTTGACCTATGTGCTCGAAGCATCGCTAGGTGACCCACCTGCAGAAGATGCCACCGATGACGTAAAGAATGTTTACACCACTCGGAAAAATCACTACTCCACAGTTCAGTGTGCCATCCTGTACGGTTTAGAAACGGAGCTTCAGAAGCACTTTGAGCACCACGAGCCATTTGATATCATCAAAGAGCTCAGGCTCATTTTTGAGACTCATGCGGCCGTGGAGAGCTATGAGGCCTCCAAAAAGTTCTTTAACTGTAAGATGGAAGAGGGTAGCTCCGTTAGCGAGCACGTGCTCACCATGTCTGGGCACACAAACAAGCTCCAAGAGTTGGGGATAACGATTCCCAATGAGTTAGGGATTCACCGTGTCCTCCAATCACTGCCACCGAGTTATAAGAACTTTGTGATGAACTACAATATGCACTACATGAACAAGACGTTGCCTGAACTATCGTCCATGCTGAAAACTGCTGAAGTGGAGATCAAGAAGGAGCACCAAGTGTTGATGGTCAATAAGACCACCAATTTCAAGAAATAGGGCAAGCCTAAGAACAAGGGCAACTTCAAGAAGGACGACAAGAAAGCTGCCGCACCTGCTAAGAAGCCCAAGGCTGGTCCTAAGCCTGAAACTGAATGCTTCTACTGCAAGGGTGCTGGTCACTGGAAGCGTAACTGCCCCAAGTACCTGGCGGATCTGAAGAACGGCAACATCAAGAAGAAAGGTATATTCGATATACATGTTATTGATGTGTATCTTACTAGTAATCGTAGTAGTGCCTGGGTATTTGATACTGGTTTGGTTGCTCATATTTGTAACTCGAAATAGGAGCTGCGGAATAAGCGAAGACTAGCGAGAGACGAGGTGACGATGCGCGTTGGAAATGGCTCCAAGGTTGATGTGATCGCTGTCGGCATGCTCCCTCTACATCTACTATCGGGATTAGTTTTAAATTTGAATAATTGTTATTTGGTGCCTGCGTTAAGCATGAACATTATATCTGGATCTTGTTTATTGCGAGACGGTTACTCCTTGAAGTCCGAGAATAAAGGTTGTTCGATTTATATGAGTAATATCTTTTATGGTAATGCACCTGAGATGAATGGTTTATTCTTACTGAATCTCGATAGTAGTGATACACATGTTCACAACATAGATGCTAAACGAACAAAATTGAATGATAATTCTACATACATGTGGCACTGTCGTCTTGGTCACATTGGAGTGAAGCGATGAAGAAACTCCATTCTGATGGACTTCTTGAATCACTTGATTTTGAATCACTTGAAAGATGTGAACCATGTCTAATGGGAAAAATGACTAAGACTCCATTCTCTGGAATAATGGAGCGAGCTACAGACTTATTGGAAATAATACATACCGATGTGTGCGGTCCAATGAGTGTAGCATCGTGTGGTGGATATCGTTATGTTCTCACTTTCACGGATGACTTAAGTAGATATGGGTATGTCTACTTTATGAAACATAAGTCCGAAACTTTCGAGAAGTTTAAGGAATTTCAAAGTGAAGAGGAAAATCATCATAACAAGAAGATTAAGTTTCTGCGTTCTAACCGCGAAGGTGAATATCTAAGTTATGAGTTTGGCATGCATTTAAAGAAATGTGGAATACTTTCGCAATTGACACCGCCGGCAACACCACAGCGTAATGGTGTGTCCGAACGTCGTAATCGAACTCTCTTAGATATGGTTCGGTCTATGGTGTCTCTTACATATTTACCGCTATCGTTTTGGGGCTATGCATTAGAGACAGCCGCATTCACTTTAAATAGGGCACCATCTAAATCCGTTGAAATGACACCGTACGAATTGTGGTTTGGAAAGAAACCTAAGTTGTCGTTCCTTAAAGTTTGGGGTTGCGAAGCGTATGTAAAGAAGTTACAACCTGATAAGCTTGAACCCAAAGTGGAGAAATGCGTCTTCATAGGATACCCTAAAGAAACAATTGGGTATACCTTCTATCATAGATCCGAAGGAAAAGTTTTCGTTGCCAAAAATGGATCCTTTCTTGAGAAGGAGTTTCTCTCGAAGGAAGTGACTGGAAGGAAAGTAGAACTCGACGAGGTTATTGAACCTTCTCTCGGATTTGAGAGCAGCGCAGCACCAGAAGATGTTTTTGTGCCGCCTGCACCAATTGGAGAGGAAGCTAATGATGGTGATCATGAAACTCCGAACGAAGTTGCTGCTGAACCTCGCAGGTCAACGAGGGATCGTACCACTCCTGATTGGTATGACCCTGCCTTGAACGTCATGTTAGTGGACAACATTGATGACCCTGCGACGTATGAAGAAGCTATGGTGAGCCCAGATTCTGACAAATGGCTAGAAGCCATGAAATCCGAAATGGGATCCATGTACGAAAACCAAGTATGGACTTTGGTGGACTTACCGGATGGCCGTAAGGCTGTCGAGAACAAATGGATTTTCAAAAGAAAAACAGATGCTAATGGTAATGTTACCGTCTATAAAGCTCGACTTGTCGCGAAAGGGTTCCGACAAATTCAAGGAGTTGACTACGATGAGACATTCTCACTAGTAGCGAAGCTAAAGTCTGTGAGGATTTTCTTAGCAATTGCTGCATATTTTGATTATTAGATTTGGCAGATGGATGTCAAAACGGCGTTCCTCAATGGAGACATTGAGGAAGAGTTGTATATGGTACAACCCAAGGGTTTTGTCGATCCTAAAGATGCTAACAAGGTATGCAAACTTCAGCGCTCCATTTATGGACTAAAGCAAACATCCCGGAGTTGGAATCAACGTTTTGATAAAGTAATCAAAAACTTTGGATTTATACAAACTTATGGAGAAGCTTGTATTTACAAGAAAGTGAGTGGGATCTCTATAGCATTCCTAGTACTATATGTAGATGACATATTGTTGATTGGGAATGATATAGAACTTCTTAATAGTGTCAAAGCCTATTTGAATAATAGTTTTTCAATGAAGGATCTTTGCGAAGCGGCATATATTCTAGGCATCAAGATTTATAGAGATAGATCAAGGCGCCTAATAGTGCTTTCACAAAGTACATACTTGGACAAAGTTCTAAAGAAGTTTAGAATGGAAGAGAGCAAGAAAGGGTTCGTGCCCATGTTTCCAGGTAAGACATTGAGTAAGACTCAAAGTCCTGCTACGGCAGAAGATAGAGAGAAAATGAGTAATATTCCCTATGCCTCGGCCATAGGTTCTATCATGTATGCCATGCTGTGTACAAGACCGGATATAGCACATGCTGTTAGTTTGACTAGCAGATATCAAAGTGATCCTGGAATGGAGCACTGGACAGCGGTCAAGAATATCCTAAAGTACCTAAATAGGACTAAGGATATGGTTCTTTCTTATGGAGGTGATGAACAGCTTGTGGTAAACAGTTACACTGATGCTAGTTGGAACACCGATCCAGATGACTCAAAGTCACAGTCTGGATACGTATTTATTTTGAATGGTGCTGCAGTGAGCTGGAGGAGTGCCAAGCAAAGTGTTGTGGCGAAATCTTCAACTGAATCGGAATACATAGCTGCTTCGGAGGCTGCACAAGAAGCCATATGGATGAAGGAGTTCATTACTGAACTTGCATGGTTCCTAGTGCGTTGGATCCGATGGCCATCTATTGTGACAACACAGGTGCCATAGCTAATGCACAGGAGCCAAGGTCACATAGCAAGCTGAAGCACATCAAGCTACGTTTCCATGCTATTCGGGAGTATGTCCAAGATGGTGACATAAAGATTTGCAAAGTACACACTGATCTGAATGTGGCAGATCCATTGACTAAACCTCTCCCTAGAGCAAAGCATGACCAACACCAGAACGCCATGAGTGTTAGGTATATTACCATGTAATCTAGATTATTGACTCTAGTGCAAGTGGGAGACTGTTGGAGATATGCCCAAGAGGCAATAATAAAAGTGGTTATTATTATATCTTTGTGTTTATGATGAATGTTTACATCCCATGCTATAATTGTATTATTAGGAAACACTAATACATGTGTGTTTTGTAAACATAAAAGAGTCCCTAGTAAGCCTCTTGTTGAACTGGCTTGTTGATTAATAGATGATCATGGACATTGGATGTCATTAATAACAAGGTTATATCATTAGGAGAATGATGTGATGGACACACACACGCCCATAGTAAGTGTAGCATAAGATCAAGTCATTAAGTTCGTATTGCTACAAGCTTTCAAATGCATAGTAACCTAATCCTTCAACCATGAGGTTATGTTAATCACCATCACCAGATGTGTACTTTGATGACATCAAACACTGCTTCGTAACTGGGTGGTTATAAAGGTATCATTGGGTATTCTGAAAGTATGTGTTGAAGCGCATGGACCAAGATTGGGATTTGTCCATCCATATGATGGATAGATATGCTCTGGGCCCTCTCGGTGGGATGTCATCTAGTTAGCTTGCAAGCATGTGACTAGGTCACAAGGGATGACATATCATGGAACGAGTAAAGAGTACTTATCAGTAACGAGGTAGAACTAGGTATGGAGATACCGACGATCAAACCTCGGATAAGTAGAGTATCGCGTGACAAAGGGAATTGGTTTCGTATGTTAATGGTTCTATCGATCATGAAGTCATCGTTGAGTATGTGGGAGCCGTTATGGATCTCACTTAAGGTTCGATGTTGTTTAGGTAGATATGGAATGTGCGTTGGAGACCGAATGTAGTTCGGAGTCTCGGATTGGATCTAAGACATCACGAGGAGATCCGGAATTGTCCGGAGAATAAGATTCATATAATGGAGATCATTTTCTAGGTTCGTAAATGTCCCGGAGTGTTTATATGGGGATTCTAGAAGGTTTCGAAATGTTCCGGAAGGTTCTAGAAATTTCTATGGACTTTAATTAAAAACCAAGAAAGGAAAATGGGAAACTTGGGGGGGGGGGGGGGGGAAGGAAACTCCCCCAAGCCCGCCTTGTGCGCCGGCCCTAGAGGTGGCCCTAGGGGTGGGAACCCTAGGCGCCACCCCCTTGCCCTCCACTCCTTGCCCTAGCCGCCTCACTCCTCCTCCTTCGCTCTGCTCAGGCTTAGGCGAAGCCCTGCAGAATTCTCTACTCCACCACCACCACACCGTCGTGCTGCTGGGATTCCATGGAGAGATCTACTACCTCCGCTGCTCACTGGAACAGGGAGAGGAAGGTCTGCATCGACTCCGCATGTGTGACCGACTGCGGAAGCGCTGCCGGAACGCGGCGCCGGAAGGATCGTCCACTCAATCTTGAGATCGGCAAGTGATCGTCTACATCAACCACGAGATCCGATCTCGCACAAGGCTTTCGGATCTACAAGGGTTAGTACAGATCTATCTCGTTGCACATATCTAATAGATTAGATCTTGGCTTTTATCTAGATTAGATCTGGGTTTTGTTTGTTCTTGCGGTAGAATTTTTTTGTTTTCCATGCTACGAACCCATCAACAAGCAACGGGTGGATATATATCCATAGAGAACTAACCCTCGAAGACAACAAATCTTTGTTAACGAGATGGAACTCGTGGATGATGTAGTCGGACACTTGCCGATCTCAAGATCGTGATGAAGTCCAGCAAGTCCAGCAGGTCCGGCTCCAACACGTCCATCAGATCTAGCTCCAGCAAGTCCAGCACCGCAAAGCAGCTGTGCATCCATGATCGCAAACATGTCTGGTACCCCGACAACCTCCGTCCCTCGCTCCAGCAAAGCAGCGGAAGCAACAACTCCTTTCTAGATAAAGCCACCGGGAACATGTACCTCGCTAATCCGAGACCATGGGGAATAATTTCTAGAGGGGGAGAGAGATCCTTCACGAGGAGGTGTGCATTGTGAGGAGGAGAGGGGGCCTTTTATAGGGAAGAGGAGGCAGCCAAGGGCCATGGCGTGGCAGCCATGGTGGAGCCCCCACCTCTTCTATCATTCATGTGGTGGATGCTCCACTCACATAAATATGCCTCCACTCACATGGATTAAATTTCCACCAAATTTAACGCAAGCTCTCATTAAATAAAACTATTTTATTTATTTTATTCAGAATTTTGTTAATTACTTTAATTAACAAACATTCACATAAAACCCCCTGCAACATTTCAATATCACATGCAGAACCAATTTCTGCAATTTCACCTGAAGCAATTTCACCCGAAACAATTCCAGTTTACATCGAAACATATTTTATCCAAATGGTGTTGCTATCCCTTAAGTGTGCCACCCTACGGTTCACGAATAATGCAGACATGATCGAGACCCCTCTCCGATCAATAATCAGCAGCTGGACCTAGAGATCTGTACTGACTCCCACATATTCAACGATGACTCTTGTGATCGTGTGAACCTTTAACATCATAACTAAATACCTTTGTCTCGCGATATATTACATGTCCGAGATTCGATCATCGGTATCCAAATACCTAGTTTTATCTCATTACCGACATGCACTCTTTTCTCGTTCCCGTGATATAACATTCTAGTGATCACATCACTTGCTTGCAAGCTATTTCAATGTGATACCACCGAGAGGGACCTAAGTATATCTATCCGTCATCGGGATGGACAAATCCCACTCTTGATCCATGAGCCTCTACATAACACCTTTGTAGCACTGAACCCACCTTTATAGTCACCCTGTTACGGTGTCACGTTTGATGTTATCAAGATACTCTTCCGGTGTTAGTGATTAACATGATCTCATGGTCTAAGGACTATGAATATTTTGTATGATGTTATAGCAATATAAACATAATGACTTTGATCGTAATGCTATACTTCGAATGAATGTTCATCACATCATTCCACCAATGTTGTGACCTCGTTATTAACAACATCCAATGTCCATGATCAGGAAACCTTGATCATCTTGTTAATCAACGAGCTAGATTATATGAGAGGCGTTACTAGGAACTTTGTATTTTGTTTATTAAACACACATGTAGTAACGTTTCCAATTAATACAATTATAGCATGCAAAATAAACATTTATCATAAACATGGAATAATATAATAACCACTTTAGTATTGCCTCTCGGGCATATTCCCTTCAAAAAGAGTCCCTAGTAAGCCTATTGTTAAGACTAGCTTGTTGATTAATAGATGATCATGGTTTCCTGATCATGGACATTGGACGTTATTAATAACAAGATCATATCATTAGGAGAATGATGTGATGGACACACACCCATAGTAATCGTAGCATAAGATCAAGTCATTAAAGTTCATTTTTCTACAAGCTTTAAAATACATAGTAACCTAATCCTTCGACCATGAGATCATGTTAATCACCATCACCAGATGAGTGCTTTGATGACATCAAATGCAACTTCGTAACTAGGTGGTTATAAAGGTGGCATTAGGTATTCTTAAAGTATGTGTTGAAGCGCATGGATCAAGAATGGGATTTGTCCATCCAAGTGACGGATAGATATGCTCTGGGCCATCTCGGTGGAATGACATCCAATTGGCTTGCAAGCATGTGACTAGGTCACAAGGGATGTCATATCACGGTACGAGTAAAGAGTAATTATCAGTAACAAGGTAGAACTAGGTATGGAGATACCGATGATCGAACCTTGGATAAGTAGAGTATCACATGACAAACGGAATCAGTATCGTATGTTAATGGTTCTTTCGATCATGAAGTCATCGTTGAATATGTAGGAGCCATTATGGATCTCTAGGTCCCGCTATTGGTTATTGATCGGAGAGGTGTCTCGATCATGTCTGCATAGTTTGCGAACCATAGGGTGACACACTTAAGGTTCGATGTTGTTTAAGTAGATATGTAATATGAGTTGGAGACCGAATGTTGTTCAGAGTCTCGGTTGGATCCATGACATCACGAGAGATCCATAATTGTCCGGAGAATAAGATTCATATAATGGAAGTCATTTTCTAGGGTTTGGAAAAGTTCCAGAGTTTTTGTTTGAAGTTTATAGAAGGTTTCGGAAGGTTCTAGGGAGATAAACTTGAATCCCAAGAAAATAAGAGACAAGACTTGGGGGGAAGAAAACTTCCCCCATGCGCCGGCCCTAGGGGAAGTGGGCCAAGGGAGGAACCCTAGGCCGCACCCCTTCTATATAAAGAGGGGAGGGGTCGGCGCCTCCCCCTTGCCCCTTCCACCTCAACCCTAGCCGCCACCCTCCTCCTCCTTCCTCCTGCTCTAGCTCAGGCGAAGCCCTACAGGTTTTCTCCTCCACCACCACCACCACGCCGTCGTGCTGCTAGGATTCCGAGGGGATCTACTACCTCCACTGCCTGCTAGAACAGGGAGAGGAAGGTCGACATCGAATCCATACGTGTGACCAAGTGCGGAAGCACTGCTGGAACGCGGTGCCGAATGGATCGTCTATGCGATCTTGAGATCGGCAAGTGATTAGTTCAAGGGTTAGTTCTCATCTAACACTTTGGATCTCGTTAACACTTTGGATCTGATCTCGTTAACACTTTGGATCTGATCTCGTTAACACTTTGGATCTGATCTCGTTAACACTACATCAACCACGAGATCTGATCTCGTTAACACTTTGGATCTTCAAGGGTTAGTTCTCATCTATCTCGTTGCACCTATCTCGTAGATTAGATCTTGGCTTTTCCATAGATTGGATCTTGGTTTTGTTCGTTGTTGCAGTAGAATTTTTTTGTTTTCCATGCTATGAACCCTATAGTGGTATCAGATCCGTGGCTATCCGTAGATCTGTTGCACGAGTAGAACACAATGGTTTTGTGGGCATTGATGCTTTTGTTATCATTTGATTTGCGTGTACTTTGCATCTTGCGGGATGGTGGGATAATGAAGTGGCCCATGCTAACCTTACATGTCATCGCACATGAGACTTGCTCCACGCTCGACGTGCAACTTGCATTACACAAGTGGCTTTGCGGGTGTCTGTCTCTCTCACCATAGTTAAGATCCAGTTTACAATTTGCATCTGACAACACTTGTATTAGTATTGTGGTTCTTGTTCGTAGGTAAGAACGGTTCTTATTCGAAAGCCCCAAGCCACGTAAAATATGCAAAGAAAACTAGAGGTGTCTAACTTGTTTTTGTAGGGGGCATGTGATGTGATATGGCGATGATGAGATTATGGTTATATTTGATGTATGAGATGATATTTGTTGTAATATGGCAACCGGCAGGAGCCTAATGGTTGTCTTTAAATTTGTTAAGACCTGCGTGTCTATTCATCATGTAATAGCTTTATTCAAAGTAGTTGTAATAGTTGTTGTTAGTGATGGAAAACCATGAAGCGGCGCCAGTAACCTTGACGCCACACTAGTGATGATGGAGATCATCTCTGTGCTTTGGAGATGGAGATCAAAGGCATAAGAAGAAAGGCCATATCATGTCACATATTATGAATTGCATGTGATGTTAATCCTTCTTGCATCTTGTATTGCTTAGATCGCGGCAGTAGCATTATAAGGTGATCCCTCCCACTATATATCAAGTAATAAAGTGTTCATCCTTAGTAGGCACCATTGCTAAGACTCGTCGTTTTGAAGCATCTCGTGATGATCGGATGTTATAGATTCTATGTGTGCATACAATGGGTGCAAGCTATATTGCACATGCTGATACTAAGGTTAACCTTTACGAGCCTAGCATGTACAGACATGGTCTCAGAACACGGAATACCGAAAGGTAAAGCATGAGTCATATGAATGATATGATGAACATGTGGAAGTTTGCCTTTGAAGCTACATCTTCTCTCGTGAAGATCAGACTTGGTGTAGTGGATTTGGTTCGTGTAATCACTAAGGCAACATGAGGGATATTGTTTTGAGTGGGAGTTCACCTAGTTAATTTAAGAATTAAATTTGAACTCAATTTGTCATAAACTTAGTCTAAATTCTTTGCAAATATGTTGTAGATCATGGCGACCCCCTCCATCAACTTTAATGTGTTCCTAGAGAAAGAAAAGCTGAAAAACAATGGAAGCAACTTCACAGACTGGTTCCGTGGCTTGAGTATTGTCCTTAGTGCTGGTTAGTTGACCTATGTGCTCGGTGCACCGCTAGGTGACCCACCTACAAAGGATGCTCCTGATGATGTTAAAAATTCTTTCCTCACTCGGAAGAATCACTACTTCACAGTTTAGTGTGCCATCCTGTACGGTTTAGAATCGGAGCTTCAGAAGCGCTTTGAGCATTGCAACCCTTTTGATATTATCAATGAGCTCAAAATGATATTTGAAACTCATGTGGACTTGGAAAGCTATGAGGCCTCCGAGAAGTTCTTTAACTGTAAGATGGAAGAGGGCAGCTCCGTTAGTGAGCACGTGCTCAAAATGTCTAGGAATGCGAACAAACTCCAAGATTTGGGAATAACGATTCCTAATGCGTTGTGGATTCATCGTGTCCTCCAATCACTGCCACCAAGTTACAAGAAATTTGTGATGAACTACAATATGCATTGCATGAATAATATGTTGCTTGAACTCTTCTCGATGTTGAAAACTGCTGAAGTGGAGATTAAGAAAGAGCACCAAGTGTTGATGGTCAATAAGACCACCAATTTGAAGAAGCAGGGCAAGCCTAAGAACAAGGGTAACTTCAAGAAGGACGACAAGAAAGCTGCCGCACCTAAGAATCCCAAGGCTGGCCCTCAGTCTGAAACTGAGTGCTTTTACTGCAAGGGAAGTGGTCACTAGAAGCACAATTGCCCCAAGTACCTAGCAGATCTGAAGAAAGGAAACATCAATAAGGAAGGTATATTTGATATACATGTTATTGATATGTATCTTACTAGTAATTGTAGTAGTGCCTAGGTATTTGATACTGGTTCGGTTTCTCATATTTGTAACTCAAAATAGGAGCTACAGAATAAATTAAGACTAGCAAGAGACGAGGTGACGATGCGTGTTGGAAATGGCTCCAAGGTTGATGTGATCACCGTCGGCACGCTCCCTCTTCATCTACCTTTGGGGTTAGTTTTAAATTTGAATAATTGTTATTTGGTGCCCATGTTAAGCATGAATGTTATATCTGGATCTTTTTTATTGCGAGACAATTATTCGTTTAAGTCTGAGAATAATGGTTGTTCAATTATATATGAGTAATATCCTTTATGGTCATGCGCCTGATGGCTCAAAATATATTCAAGCTCGTTGGGGAACCCCAAGAGGAAGGTATGATGAGCACAACAGCAAGTTTTCCCACAGTTATGAAACCAAGGTTATCGAACCAGTAGGAGAAAGGAAAACCTCCAAGGTGTTGTTTCCAACTTGGAATCCTACACAATACAATCACAGAACTTTGCCCCCAACTTACAGTGAGGTTGTCAATCTCACCGGTTTTGCTGAAAGCAAAGGATTAAACGTATTGTGTGGAAGATAGTAATTGCTTGCAGAAAGTAAACAGAAAACAATAAATAGTAGATTGTAGATTGATAGTAAAATAAAGGACCGGGGTCCATAGTTCACTAGTGGTGATTCTCCTTAAGATAGATGACATGTTAGGTGAACAAATTACAGCGGGGCAATTGACAAACATCGATAAAGCATACATGCATATACTAATCATCTTGACTCCTATGAGATTTGATTGGGCATTACAACATTATACATAGACAGTAATCCAACTGTATCTATGACTAATAATCCACCTTCAGGTTATCATCCGAACCCCCTCCAGTATTAAGTTGCAAGCAACAGATAATTGCATTAAGCATTGTGTGTAAAGTTCTATGAACAAAGGATTTTGTTTTCTCCCTAGTATCAACATCACATCTAGTACCTTAGAGATTTCTGTCACTTCCCCAGATTACTAGAGGCATGAACCCACTATCGAGCATAAATACTCCCTCATGGAGTTGCTAGCATCTACTCGGCCAAGATATCTACTAACAACAAAGAGCATGCAAGATCACAAATAACAAAGACATGATAGAATCAATAATCAATCTGAAATAGCATCTCAATATCCATCGGATCCCCGCAAACACAACATGTAGATTAAAAATAGATGATCTTTATCATGAACGAAGCTCACGAGATCTAAACAAGGTAGCACAAAGGAGAAGAACCAACCATCTAGCTACTACATGGACCCGTAGTCCAGGGATGAACTACTCACGCATCACACTGGAGGTAGTCATGGTGATGAAGAAGGCCTCCAGGGTGAATTCTCCCCTCCGGCAGGGTTTCGGGAAGAGCTTCAGATCTCTCCCGATCTAGGGACAGAGATGATGGCGGCTATAGACTTTTTCGTGGAATTTTGATTGGGTACTTAGGGTTTCTGTATCAGAGGCATCTTATAGGCGAAAGGGGAGGCCGAGGGGGTGCCCTAGGCAGCCACACCACCCCTGGAGCGGGCTAGGCCTGGCCGCGTGGTGAGGTGGTGTGGCTGGCCTCTGGCCCCTCTCCCTCTCGTCTTCTGGCTCTGTGTCCCCCTCGGTGAAATATTGACTTTGGCTTTTGTCCCGTCCAGTTCCGAGAATATTCATTTTCTGACTTTCCTGGAACCAAAAACAGCAGAAAACAGGCAGATGGCACTGTAGCATCTTGTTAATAGGTTAGTCCAAGAAAGTGTATAAAAATACTCCAAAGTGTGGACAAAACATAAGAAAGTAGATATAAAACAAGCATGGAACATCAAAAATTATAGATACATTAGCAACGTATCAACATCCCCAAGCTTAACTCTTGGTCGTCCTCGAGTAGGTAAGTGATAAAAAGAAAGAATAATTTTTTCGGTGACATGCACCATCATAATCTTGATCAAAGTATTTGTAAAATATTGATAGCTGGGATCATAGTACTTTAACATAGCATGAAAGATATAGTTCTAACAATAAGACATATCAACTATGTTGTAACATGAAAAAGTACAAGCAAAAGATTCATGAATAACAATGCTTTGAAAACCTTTTGTTTGTTTCACATAAATAAAGCATAATAAGATATGTATTCAGCTTGTCCCTCATAGTGTAGCAAAACATAAATGCATAGGACACCTTCAAAGTTCATAAGGGTGACTAGATACAAATAGTTTAAGAACAAGCAATATCAAAGTTATGCATCAATCAACAAGTCTTGGGACAATGCACATTAAACTAAGAATGGCCACTATGCTCTCTCAATAGGTGCATAAAGATAGAAGATGGAAAGGCCTTCATAGAAGGAAGCAGGGATTCAAGTCTCATAAAGAGCTTCCAAAAATTATGGTACTTATTAGCTTTCAGCTCTCATTGCCCCTATCATAAGCACCTTGAAGTGGTTGAGGTTAAAGTGAAAAAACTATGGAGTATATGCTTGACAAAGTATAAGTTTGAAATCTCATGTCCCTTGGATACGAGGGTCGCTCCTCATGCTACTCAAGTTTAGTTACCGATAAGTTCTTGTCATAGTAAGTACATGTGTATCATAGAGAACCGCCAATGGGTACCCCTTTCCCGATGATACAGAAGAATCCCCATATTAAAATGACAAGGAAAGAAGACAATGAGCATCTCAGCAATATTCTTATTTACCATGGGAAAATGGAGTTTTTTCTCTCTTTCCTCTTTTCTCATCTTTTTTCTTTTTTCTGAATCTCTATCTCTTTTTTTATAAGAAGAATGCTTCATATCATGCTCATTATGGTTACACTGCAGGTTTCCACCATGATTAGGCATGGATTAGACCAGCGGTCCATGCGTTTCTCTAACACACATACATAACTCCATGGACTTACAAGCTCCCCTTTCATTTCACACCGACGACATCCATAAACAAAAGAGCATGATATTGATACATTGCAAATGTATCTATAATTTTGGATGCTCCATGCTTGGTTTTATCCACTTTCTTGTGTTTTGTCCACACTTTGGAGTACTTTTCATATGATTTCTTGGACTAACCTATTAACAAGAGCCACAGTGCCAGTTGCCTGTTTTCTACTGTTTTTGGTTCCAGGAAAGTCAGAAAATGAATATTCTCGGAATTGGACGGGACAAAAGCCAAAGTGCCTATTTTTCCAGAAGACTCACGGAGCCAGAATACGAGAGGGAGGAGGGCCAGGGGCTGGCCACACCCCCTAGGCACAGGCTAGGCCTGGCCGCGCCAGGGCCTGGTGTGGTGGCCCCAGGCACCCCCTCGGCCTCTCTCTTCGCCTATAAGAAGCCTTCTGACCTAAAGACTCCAGGGGGGTTCGACGTTTTTCCACAAAAAGTTCCGCTGCGCCGCCACCACCAAAGGGGATATTCGGGGGATAGAAAGTCTCTGTTCCGGCACCCTGCCGGGACGGGGAAGTGCCCCCGGAGCCATCTCCATCAATCTCCACCATCATCTCCATCGACCATCCATGTTTCCCCCATCTATGAGTGAGTAATCCCTCGCTGTAGGCTATGGGGATGGTAGGGATTGGATGAGATTGTTCATGTAATGGCATCAGGTTGTTAGGGCATGGTGCCTAGTATCTATTATTAGTGCTTTATGACTTTGTTGCGACTTGTTGTGCTTAATGCTTGTCACTAGGGCCCGAGTGTCATGATTTTAGATCTGAACTTATTATTGATTCATTATGATAGTATTGTTTCTAGTCTTATCTGCAAGTTGTATACACACGTCGTTGTCTGGAACCTATGGCCCTGAAGTGATAGAAATCGGGATAACCGGAAGGGAAAGGCTTTGATGTGAGGATCACATGTGTTCACAGAGTGTTAATGCTTTGCTCCGGTGCTCTATTAAAGGAGCACCTTAATTGCCAGTAGTTCCCTAGAGGCCCTGCTGCAAACGGGCTGGCAGGACAAAAGATGTTGTGCAAGTTCTCATTGCGAGCACGTATGACTATATATGGAACACATGCCTAGGATTGTCTAGTACTTGGATGCTTTATCTTATTTATCTGCAATTGCCCTATGTTCTGATTGCTATATGAATTGTCTTGTCCATGCAACGCCCGTCCATCCATCCCTATGCCTACCGCACTCGAATCCCACTATTTACTGCTTTTGTTACTACTTTCTTTGTTTTGCTACTGCTGTTACTTTACTATTCCTACTACAAAACTGTTGCTACTGATAAACTGCTGTGAGCAAGATTGTTTCCAGGTGCAGCTGAATTGACAACTCAGTTGTTAAGGCTTATAAATATTCTTTGGCTCCCCTTGTGTCGAATCAATAAATTGGGTTTCTCTTCCCTCGAAAATACTGCGATACACCCCCTATACTTGTGGGTCATCAAGACTATTTTCTGGCGCCGTTGCTGGGGAGCATAGTTTTATTTATCAAGTTCACTTGGAATCACTATTGTTCAAGCGAAGTTTATCTTTCTCCTTGTTTGCTTGTTTCTTTATCAAAAATACAAAAAAAATAGTTCCTACTCTAGTTGTTGTTTTTGTTGGTCTGTTATTGTCTTGCTTTATCATGCTTGATGTCAATGGTTGGTTTCTTTGAAACTGAATCTTATTGGCAAGGTGGGTTCACGGAAGATCAAAAAGATTATTATAAGGAACACCGCTTGTCGCAAAAAGGGAAACACTTATGGGAACAAATTGATAGATTGTATACCATTGCTAGAAACGTGTGCTCTACTTATAATTTACTTATTGCTTTGATAAATCTTGTTGCTGTAGGAGGTACAAACACCTCCCTTTTCAATGTGAGTATAATGATAATGTTACCATATCTTCCTATGTTAAGGGAAATTATGACCTTTATGATGTGGAACAAATTGAGGAATTTATTGCTTGGAAGGGTGCATTTGAACTTGCTAGTTTGCTTGAAAATATTGATGATTCACCTTATAAGTATGAGGTTTATCGTATACTTAAATTTTTCTTTGATAATTACAAGGATGAAAATGGCTATATTCTTGAGTATTTTAATAGATGCTTTCCACAAATGGAAGAGACTAATGCCTTGCAGGATCCTATGGAAGAAGAAATTGATGAACCTGAAATCTCATTAGATGAAAAAGAGGAGGAGAGTGATGAACAAAAGGAGGAAGAATGGATTAGCTACCCATGCCTAACTTCTAATGAGAGTAACTCTTTATCCCTTACATTATTTGATTGTCCCCCATGCTTACTAAAGAAGGATGATTGTTATGTTCCTGAGGTTTCTCTTGAAAATGTTTATAATAAAGATCTAGTGCTTGTAGATCATGAAGAGCATGCTTTATGTGATAGTTATATTGTTGAGTTCCTTCATGAGGCTACTGAAAATTATTATTAGAGAGGAAAATATGGTTGTGGAAGTTTTCATGGTATTGAAACACCTCTCTATGTGCTGAAAGTTTTGAAGTTACTCTTGTTTTATCTTCCTATGACTATCACTTTGTTATTTGCTTACACGATTCCTATGCATAGGAAGTGGGTTAGACTTAAATGTGTTTTGAATTTGCTCCTTGATGCTATCTTTTACTTCAACTCATATTTCTTATGAGAGCATCCTCTCAAACTTTTATGCCTGAAGATGATAATATGTCTATTATTCTTGGGAGACCTTTTCTTAAATACTGCAGGAGCTGTTATTAATTATAATCAAGGGAAGGTGACCTTAAATGAACACATTGTCTATTTCCTCAAGAATATTGAAAGGACTTATGGTTTGAATTCAATTGAACATGTTGAGGGCATTCAAGTTGGAGAAATATATTGTCCCATACGAAGAGAAAAATTTCAAACTATTATGATTGGGACCATTGCTATCAAGGTTGAGGTAACATAATCTTTAGTGGGATACAAAGTTTTGTCTCATATGGAATTGTTTTGGTAACAAGACCTTATCAACCTTGTTAACAAAAGTATTTCATTGAACAAAACAATGTTTTCACCATGACTATCTCCGCTTACTTCTATTCTATCCATTTTAGTTTTTGCTTCTTATGCCTAACTTAAAGGCGTTAAAGAAAAGTACTTGTTGGGAGATAACCCAAGAGTTTTAGTTGAGTCTTGGAAGTTATTACCTCTGTAATAACCTCTCCTTATCCTTTTTATTTGCTTTTTGTGCCAAGAGTAACCTCTAATGAGAGAGAAGTAATGATTGGGAAAGTTGCTGTCCCGAAACAGATTTCTCTGCTTCACCGTAAAGATTCCTGAGAGAGCTCTGTATGTCGGATTGATCTGTAAGTTTTTGTGCTTCTGCCCCAGGTTGTTATCTAACTTTCTTTAGTTCAACACTTTTTGATTTGAGCAATAGAAGGTCTTCAAAAAAATTCGTATTTACCTGCTGGTATGTTTTGACAGATTTCTGCCATTTTCTGCATTTGCTTCTTGTTGGCTCCTTTTTCAGTTCTTTTGGGGAATTGAGCTTTTTGAGGGAAGTGCTACAGTAGCTAGTGTTCTAATTGAAGTTTATTTGGGGTTATAACTGAACCTTAAGACTTATTTATCTTAAGTGCACTAATGTTGCTAATGGAGATTGTGTGAGGTTTTGTATGAAGGAAAAATTTCAGGTGTATGGAAGGAATGAGTAATGAGATGAAGGATGGACTAAAGCTCAAGCTTGGGGATGCCACGCGTGTCACCCCAAGAAATATCCAAGAGGTACAAGCGTCAAAGCTTGGGGATGCCCAAGGCATCTCCTTCTTCATCAATAAAAATCCCAGGTTTCCTCCAAACACTTCATTTTTATTGTTTCATGCACAGTTGTGTTGTTCTTGAAGCGTCTTCTTTTTCGTTTTCATTTTGCTTTTTAGTTTGCGTGGTTTGCTTAGTTTGCTGAATAAATTGGTTGTACCCCCTCTTTCATACGTTGGTTTGCAAATAGTTTGGTTGGGTTTGGAAAAGAGTAGGAAAGCTCATGCTTAAGTGGTAAAGAGAGCTTGTTTTTTGACCGTGGCCTATGCTTTGTCATTCCATGCTTGATATTTTTTTGGCTTTATGCTTAGTATTCTTTGCTGTAGCATGACTTGTTATAAACAATTGAGATTGCTTAATGTGCCTTGGATGAATCATGCGTTGTTTTCATATTAAAGCATAGTATTGTGGTATTCTTCTTTGATGCTTTATTTTGGTTGACTTGGCACATGCTCACACCATGTTATGAATATCTCAAGTCACCATAAGCCTTTATGATCCTTTAGTTTTCAACTTGTAGTATCAATTTATTCTTTGATCAATGATGTTTTGTCGCTCTGCATGATTATGGCCATTATTGCTCTCTCGTTTGTCGCTCCCTTACTATTGCTAGTCTTCACTTTCACTGAGTATGTTTTACTCAAGTTTCCAACTCCCTAAACCAAATATTTCCAAAATATCCACCATACCTACCTATTAGCATCATGTGCTACTTCCGTGCATATTCAATATACCTTGTTTTCTTCCGAATAAAATGTTTGCTTGTTTTGGGAAAAATAGTTAGTAAAGCTCTCACGAACTTGATGGCACACTTTATTTTCCTGCACTTAATAAACCTGAACCATTGTGAACTCTCCATGAAAGTTATATGCTTGCTAATTATAGGATGGGGATTAGCAGAACCGTGCTGTCACGGGGAACGCTTTCAACACTTGTAAATATATACCCAGTTGATACCTTGCTCTTTTGTTTGCAGATGTCATCGGTGTGAAATAAAAGGGGAGCTTGTAAGTCCATGGAGTTATGTATGTGTGTTAGAGGGAAACGCCTGGGCCGCTGGTCTAATCCATGCTGACATGGTGGAAACCTGCAGCGTAACCATAATGATATCTATAAAGCATTCTTCTTATAAAAAAAGAGAGAGATAACTATTGGGAAAAAGAAAAAAGGAGTTTTATGAAAAGAGGAAAGAGAGAAAAATGCACCATTTTCCCATGGTAAATAAGAAGATTTCTGAGATACTCATTGTCTGCTTGCCTTGTCATTTTTATATGGGGATTCTTCCGTATCATCGGGCAAGGGGTACCCCGTTGGTGGTTCTCAATGCTACGCACATACTTACGATGACAAGAACTTACCGGTAACTAAAGTTGAGTAGCATGAGGAGCGACCCTCGTACTCAAGGGACTTGGGATTTTCAGTTTATAGTCTGTCAAGCATATAACTCAGATTGGACCTCACTTTCACCTTAACCACATTAAAGATGCTTATCATAGGGGCAATGAGAGCTCAAAACTAATGAGTACCATACTTTTAGCATTTGGAAGCCTTTCAAATTATACAAAACATTTTCTTCTACTTGTTGAGTCTCCACATATTCTTTGAGCACTTCTTGAGAGTATAGTGGCCATTCTTAGTTCTATGTGCATTATCCCAAGACTAGTTTATTAATGCATAACTTGTTATTGCTTGTTTGAAACTATTGTATCTAGTCACTCTTTTGAGCTTTGAAGGTGTCCTATGCATTTATATTTGCTACTCTATTGAGGGACAAGCTGAATACTATTATGCTATGTTTTCTTTATGTGAAACAAACAAACGTCTTGCAAAGCATTGTTATTCATGAATCTTTTGTTTGTGCCTTTTCATGTTGCATCATAGTTTCTTTGCTTATTGCTAGAACTTTGTCTTTCATGTTATGATTGAAGTACTATGATCCCAGCTTTGAATGTTTTGCAAATACTTTGATCAAGTCTTTGATGGTGCATGTCACCTCAAAAATTATTCTTTCTTTTTATCACTTACCTACTCGAGGACAAGCAGGAGTTAAGCTTGGGGATGTTGATACATTGCAAATGTATCTATAATTTTTGATGTGACATGCTTGGTTTTATCCAATTTCTTGTGTTTTGTTCCAACTTTGGAGTACTTTTAATATGATTTCTTGGACTAACCTATTAACAAGAGACAAAGTGCCAACTGCCTGTTTTCTGCAGTTTTTGGTTCCAGGAAAGTCAGAAAATGAATATTCTTGGAATTGGACGGGACAAAAGCCAAAGTGCCTATTTTTCCAGAAGACTCACAGAGCCAGAATACGAGACGGAGGAGGGCCAGGGGCTGGCCACACCCCTCCAGGCGCGGGCTAGGCCTGGCCGCGCCAGGGCCTGGTGTGGTGGCCCCAGGCACCCCCTCGGCCTCTCTCTTCGCCTATAAGAAGCCTTCTGACCTAAAAACTCCAGGGGGTTCGACGTTTTTCCATGAAAAGTTCCTCTGCGCCGCCACCACCGAAGGGGAGATTCGGGGGACAGAAAGTCTCTGTTCCGGCACCCTACCGGGACGGGGAAGTGCCCCCGGAGCCATCTCCATCGATCTCCACCATCATCTCCATCGACCATCCATGTTTCCCCCATATATGAGTGAGTAATCCCCCGCTGTAGGCTATGGGGATGGTAGGGATTGGATGAGATCGTTCATGTAATGGCATCAGATTGTTAGGGCATGGTGCCTAGTATCTTTTATTAGTGCTATATGACTTTGTTGCGACTTGTTGTGCTTAATGCTTGTCACTAGGGCCCGAGTGCCATGATTTTAGATCTGAACTTATTATTGATTCATTATGATAGTATTGTTTCTGGTCTTATCTGCAAGTTGTATACGCACGTCGTTGTCCGGAACCTATGGCCCCGAAGTGACAGAAATCGGGATAACCCGAAGGGAAAGGCTTTGATGTGAGGATCACATGTGTTCATAGAGTGTTAATGCTTTGCTGCGGTGCTCTATTAAAAGGAGCACCTTAATTGCCAGTAGTTCCCTAGAGGCCCCGCTGCAAACGGGCTGGCAGGACAAAAGATGTTGTGCAAGTTCTCATTGCGAGCACGTATGACTATATATGGAACACATGCCTATGATTGTCTAGTACTTGGATGCTTTATCTTATTTATCTGCAATTGCCCTATGTTCTGATTGCTATGTGAATTGTCTTGTCCATGCAACGCCCGTCCATCCATCCTTATGCCTACCGCACTCGAATCCCACTGTTTACTGCTTTTGTTACTACTGTCTTTGTTTTGCTACTGCTGTTACTTTACTATTCCTACTACAAAACTGTTGCTACTGATAAACTGCTGTGAGCAAGATTGTTTCAGGTGCAGCTGAATTGAAAACTCAGTTGTTAAGGCTTATAAATATTCTTTGGCTCCCCTTGTGTCGAATCAATAAATTTGGTTTCACTTCCCTCGAAAATACTGCGATACACCCCCTATACTTGTGGGTCATCAGATATCAACTGGGTACAATGTACAAGTGCAATGTTGAAAGCGTTCCCCATGACAACATGGTTCTGCTAATCCCCAACATATAAGTGTAAGCATATACAACATAGATGACACAATGGTTCAAATTTATTAGGGGCAAGAAAAGTAAAGTGCACCATCAAGTTCATGAGAGCTTTAATCACTAGTTTTCTCATAACAAGTTTAATTCGGAAGGTAGATAAAAACATGAATATACTTGGAATATCAAATTCTAATAGGTACGTATGGTGGACTCTTTGGAATAACTTGGTTTTATTTGGAGTTGGATGCATGAGTGGAACTCATACTTGGTTATGGAGGCTAGCAAAAGACTGGGTGCGACCAACTAAGAGAGCAATAATGGTCATAATCATGCAAAGCGACAAAACATCAGTACTTAAAGCATAATGTGATTTTACAAGTCGAAAACTAAAGGATCATAAAGGATATGGTGACTTGGGATAGTATTAACATGGTGTGAGCATGCGCCAAGTCAACCCAAATAAAGCATCAAAGGAGAATACCACAATATTATGCTTTAATATGCTAAAACAACGCATGATTCTTTCAAGGCACATTAAGCAATCTCAATTATTTATAACATGTCATGCTACAGCAAAAAATCACTAAGCATAAAGCCAAATCAATATCATGCATGACACGACAAAGCATAGGCCACAGACAAAAACAAGCTCCTTATTTACCACTTAAGCATGAAATTTCCTACTCTCTTCCAATCCAAACCAATCTTATTTGAAAACTAATGTATGAATGAGTGGGTCCAACCAATTTATTCAAGCAAACTAAGCAAACCAACCAAACAAAAACTAAAACGAAGGCGCTCCAAGAACAACACAACTGTGCATGAAACAATAATAATGAAGTGTTTGGAAGAACCTGAGATTTTTATTGATGAAGAAGAGGATGCATTAGGCATTGATACATTGCAAATGTATTTATAATTTTTGATGTTACATTCTTGGTTTTCCACTTTCTTGTGTTTTGTTCCAACTTTGGAGTACTTTTTATATGATTTCTTAGACTAACCTATTAACAAGAGCCACAATGCCAGCTGCCTGTTTTCTGCTGTTTTTGGTTCCAGGAAAGTCGGAAAATGAATATTCTCGGAATTGGACAGGACAAAAGCCAAAGTGCCTATTTTTCCAGAAGTGATCAAGTGCCAGAATACGAGACAGAGAAGGGCTAGGGAGCCACCACACCACCTGGCCGCGCGGCCAGGCCTGGCCCGCGCTAGGGGGTGGTGTGGCCGCTCTCGGCACCCCCTCGGCCTCTCCTTCCGCCTATATATTGCCCTCGGGACGAAAACCCTAAGAACCTGATCAAAAATCCACGAAAGAGTCTGTAGCCGCTGTCATCTCCATCCCTAGATCGGGAGGGATCTGAAGCTCTTCCCGGCACCCTGCCGGAGAGGGGAATTCACCCTGGAGGCCTTCTTCATCACCATGCAAGCCTCCGGTGTGATGCCTGAGTAGTTCATCCTTGGAATACAGATCCATGTAGTAGCTAGATGGCTGGTTTCTCCTCCTTTGTGCTTTCATGTTTAGATCTTGTGAGCTCCGTTCATGATCAAGATCATCTATTTGTAATTCATACATGTTGTGTTTGCGGGGATCCGATGGATATTGAGATGCTATTTCAGAATGATTATTGATTCTATCATGTCTTTGTTATTTGAGATCTTGCATGCTTTCCATTGTTAGTAGCTATCTTGGCCAAGTAGATGCTAGCAACTCCAAGGGTTAGTATTTATGCTCGATAGTGGGTTCATGCCTCTGGTAATCTGGGGAAGTGACAGAAATCTCTAAGGTACTAGATGTGTTGTTGCTACTAGGGAGAAAACAACAATCCTTTGTTCATAGAACAATCGTATTGTTTACTTTACACGCAGTTCGTAAAGCAATAATCTGTTGCTTGCAACTTAATACTAGAGGGGGTTCGGATGATAACCTGAAGGTGGATTATTAGTCATAGATGCAGTTGGATGGCGGTCTATGTATTATGTTGTAATGCCCAATCAAGTCTCAGAGGAGTCAAGATGATTAGTATATGCATGTATTGCTTTCTCGGTGTTTGTCAATTGCCCCGCTGTAATTTGTTCACCCAGCATGTTATCTATCTAAGGAGAGCCACCTCTAGTGAACTATGGATCCCGGTCCTTTTTCTTTACATACAATCTACAACTGTTTACTGCTTTGTGTTTATTTTCTACAAACTTTTACTTCTTTCCATTCGATACGTTTAATCCTTTGTTTTCCGCAAAACACGGTGAGATTGACAACCTCATTGCAAGTTGGGGACAAAGTTCTGTGGTTGTGTTGTGCAGATCTCCACGTTGCTACTACCACCGGTAGTGCGCCCTGCCAAAGCTCAGCTAGTAACACCTTTGGGGTGTTTCCTTGCTCCTACTGGTTCGATTAAACCTTGGTTTCATAACTGAGGGAAACTTGCTGCTGTGCTCATCATACCTTCCTCTTGGGGTTCCCAACGAGCTCTACATCAACACCGCCATCAAGCATTTTTCTGGGCGCCGTGCATTGAGCCATCAAGCATTTTTCTGGCGCCGTTGCCGGGGATCGAAGAAGAAGAAACTCCCATGTCAACCACACGCCATTAAAAGACATTTTTCTGGCGCCGTTGCCGGGGAGTCAAGGACATCTTCGCAAGGGGAGTCCCTCATAACCAATCTCTTTACTTTGTTGTTTTTGTTTTGCTTAGTTTCTTTTGCTTTGTTTGCTTGTTTTCCTATTCAAAAAACACAAAAAAAATTAGTTTTACTTGTTTGCTTTCTTATTTGAAAACCCAAAAAAAATGACTACTCTTGAAAACACTAAGTTGTGTGACTTCACTAGCACCGACAACAATGATTTTATAAGCACACCTATTGCTCCACTTGTGGCTGAAAATACTTTCTTTGAGATAAAACCTGCTTTACTCAATCTTGTTATGAGAGAGCAATTTTCTAGTATTGGTAATGAAGATGCTGCTTCCCATCTAAATAACTTTGTTGAACTTTGTGAGCTGCAAAAGCATAGGGATATAGATGGTGATATTATTAAACTGAAATTGTTTCCTTTCTCTTTGAGAGGAAAAGCTAAAGAATGGTTGAATTCCTTAACTAGGAATAGTATTGATTCTTGGACTAAATGCAAAGATGCTTTTATTGGAAAATACTATCCTCCTGCTAAGATTATATCCATGAGAAGTGAAATAATGAAGTTTAAACAACTTGATAATGAGCATGTTGCTCAAGCTTGGGAAAGAATGAAATCTTTGGTAAAGAATTGCCCCACTCATGGACGGACTGCTTGGAGGATCATCCAAACTTTTTATGCAGGATTGAACTATTCTTCAAGGAACCTATTGGATTCAGCTGCTAGAGGTACCTTTATGACCATCACTTTGGGTGCTGCAACAAAACTTTTGGACAATATGATGGTTAATTATTCTGAATTGCATACCGAGAGAGCTCCACAAGGTAAGAAGGTAAATTCTGTTAAGGAAACCTCCTCCTTGAGTGATAAAATTGATATTATTATGTCCATGCTTGTTAATAGGAAAGCCCATATTGATCCAAATAATGTTCCTTTAGCCTCTTTGGTTGCTCAAGAAGAGCAAGTTGATGTGAACTTCATAAGAAATAACAACTTTGGCAATAATGCTTATGGTAATAATGCTTATAGGAACAATTTTGGTAACAACAATTATAAGCCATATCCTCCAAACAATGGTAATGCTGATGGGAATTATTACGACAATAATAAGAGTGCTCCCTCTAAACTTGAAGTTATGCTAAAGAGTTTATTAGTAAACAAACTGCTTTCAATAAAACTACTGAGGAAAAACTCTCTAATGCTGAAAGAAATATAGCATCTTTGGCTGAAGCTCAATCTACTTTGCATAAAATGGCCGCTAAACCTGAAGCTAATGAGAATCCCTTTGCATCTACTAATGCTATACAAGTAAGAATTTATGAAAATGTTAGACTATTAGCTGAATTACATGCTAAGTGGGAAAGAGAAGATGAAATTGCTAGAAACATTAGTGTTTGTACTATCAGCACCACTAGTGTTGAGGCTAGTAATAGTCCTACTACTTTAGATGATAAAGTTGATTTTGATCTTGATTGTTGCAATATCTCTGAAGTTATTAAGTTCCTACAAAAGCTTGCCAAAAGTCCTAATGCTAGTGATATGAACATGGCTTTTACAAAACACATTACTGATGCTCTCATAAAGATTAAAGAAGAAAAGATGAAACATAAAGCTTCTATTCCTATAAAGCAAGAAGATGGTTGGGAACCCATCATTAATATGAAAGTGAATGACTTTGATTTCAAAGCTTTGTGTGATCTTGATAGTAGTGTTTCTATTATGCCTAGAAGGATTTATGATATGCTTGATTTGCCTCCTCTTGAAGATTGTTATTTGAATGTCCCACTTGATGCTAATGCTAAAAAGAAACTCATGGGGAGACTTAATGATGTTCTTATTATGGTTAACGATTCCTATGTCCCTGTTGATTTCTATGTTTTGGATGTTGAATACAATGCTTCTTGTCCTATTACTTTGGGAAGACCTTTTCTTAGAACTGTTGGTGCCATCATTGATATGAAAGAAGGCACCATTAAATATCAACTCCCACTCAAAAAAGGTATAGAACATTCCCTAAAAATAGAGAAAAGATTTCTTTTGCTTCTCCTATGAAAACAAGATTTGGTCTTAATGCTTCTTCATTTGAGAACACTTGATTCTTTCTTTGCTTCTTATGCCTAACTTAAAGGCGTTAAAGAAAAGTACTTATTGGGACATAACCCAAAAGTTTTAGATGAGTCTTGGAAGTTATTGCTTCAGTAATAACCTCTCCTTATCCTAGTGTTCTAATGGAAGTTTATTTGGTGTTAGAACTGAACGTTGATACTTATTTATCTTAAGTGCACTAATGTTGGTAATGAGATTGTGTGAAGTTTTGTATGAAGGAAAAATTTCAGGTGTATGGAAGGAATGAATAATGAGATGAAGGATGGACTAAAGCTCAAGCTTGGGGATGCCACGCGTGTCACCCCAAGAAATATCCAAGAAGTATAATCGTCAAAGCTTGGGGATGCCCAATGCATCCCCTTCTTCATCAATAAAAATTCCAGGTTTCTTCCAAACGCTTCATTTTTATTGTTTCATGCACAATTGTGTTTTTCTTGGAGCGTCTTCTTTTTCGTTTTGGTTTTTGTTTTCTTTGGTTTGCTTAGTTTGCTGAATAAATTGGTTGGACCCCCTCTTTCATACTTTGGTTTGCAAATAGTTTGGTTTGGTTTGGAAAAGAGTAGGAAAGTTCATGCTTATGTGGTAAAAAGAGCTTGTTTTTGACTGTGGCCTATGCTTTGTCATGCCATGCTTGATATTGTTTTGGCTTTATGCTTAGTATTTTTTTGCTGTAGCATGACTTGTTATAAACAATTGAGATTGCTTAATGTGCCTTGGATGAATCATGCGTTGTTTTAGCATATTAAAGCATAGTATAGTGGTATTCTCCTTTGATGCTTTATTTGGGTTGACTTGGCGCATGCTTACACCATGTTATGACTATCTCAAGTTACCATAGCCTTTATGATCCCTTAGTTTTCAACTTGTAGTATCACTTTATGCTTTGATCAATGATGTTTTGTCGCTCTGCATGATTATGGCCATTATTGCTCTTTTAGTTTGTCGCTCCCAGTCTTTTGCTAGCCTCCACAACAAAGTATGAGTTCCACTCATGCATCCAATTCCCTAAACCAAGTTATTCCAAAGAGTCCACCATACCTACCTACTAGCTTATGCTATTCCAAGTACATTCATGCTTTTGTTTACCTTCCACTTGTTATGAGAAAACTAGTGATTAAAGCTCTCACGAACTTGATGGCACACTTTACTTTACTTGCCCTTAATAAACTTGAACCATTGTGTCTTCTATGTTGTATATGCTTGCACTTATTTTTCGGGAATTAGTAGAACCATGCTTTCATGGGGAATGCTTTCAACATTGCACTTGGTACTTGTACCTAGTTAATATCATGCTCTTTTGTATATGGATGTCGCCGGTGTGAAATGAAAGGGGAGCTTGTAAGTCCATGGAGTTATGTATATGTGTTAGAGAAACGCCTGGGCCGCTGGTCTAATCCATGCTGACATGGTGGAAACCTGCAGCGTAACCATAATGAGCTATCTATGAAGCATTCTTCTTATAAAAAAGGAGTCCTATTGAGAAAAAAAAGAGAAAAAAAGAGATACTATGAAAAGCGGAAAGAGAGAAAAAATCACCATATTCCCATGGTAAATAAGAAGAATGCTGAGATGCTCGTTGTCTGCTTGCCTTGTCATTTTGATATGGGGATTCTTCCGTATCATCGGGCAAGGGGTACCCCGTTGGCGGTTCTCAATGATACACATGTACTTACGATGACAAGAACTTACCGATGACTAAACTTGAGTAGCATGAGGAGCGGCCCTCGTATACAAGGGACATGAGATTTCTGACTTATACTTCATCAAGCATGTACACCATAGTTTGTTCACTTTTACCTTAATCACTCCAAAATGCTTATGATAGGGGCAATGAAAGCTGAAAGCTATAAGTACCATAATTTTTGGAAGCTCTTTATGAGACTTGAATCCCTACTTCCTTTTACAAAAGGCCTTTCTTCCACCATTATATTGAGTCTCCACCTTCTATCTTTATGCATCTACTTTGAGAGTATAGTGGCCATTCTTAGTTCTATGTGCATTGTCCCAAGACTAGTTGATTGATGCATAACTTGTTATTGCTTGTATGAAACTATTGTATCTAGTCACTCTTTTGAGCTTTGAAGGTGTCCTATGCATTTATATTTGCTACTCTATTGAGGGACAAGCTGAATACTATTATGCTATGTTTTCTTTATGTGAAATAAACAAACGTCTTGCAAAGCATTGTTATTCATGAATCTTTTGTTTGTGCCTTTTCATGTTGCATCATAGTTTCTTTGCTTATTGCTAGAACTTTGTCTTTCATGTTATGATTGAAGTACTATGATCCCAGCTTTGAATGTTTTGCAAATACTTTGATCAATTCTTTGATGGTGCATGTCACCTCAAAAATTATTCTTTCTTTTTATCACTTACCTACTCGAGGACGAGCAGGAGTTAAGCTTGGGGATGTTGATACATTGCAAATGTATCTATAATTTTTGATGTCCCATGCTTGGTTTTATCCACTTTCTTGTGTTTTATTCCAACTTTGGAGTACTTTTCATATGATTTCTTGGACTAACCTATTAACAAGAGCCATAGTGCCTGCTGCCTGTTTTCTACTGTTTTTGGTTCCAGGAAAGTCATAAAATTAATATTCTCGAAATTGGACGGGACAAAAGCCAAAGTGCCTATTTTTCCGGAAGTGATCAAGTGCCAGAATACGAGACGGAGAAGGGCCAGGGAGCCACCACACCACATGGCCGCGCGGCCAGGCCTGGCCCGTGCCAGGGGGTGGTGTGGCCGCTCCTGGCACCCCCTCAGCCTCTCCTTCCGCCTATATATTGCCCTCGGGACGAAAACCCTAAGAGCCCGATCAAAAATCCACGAAAGAGTCTATAGCCGCTGTCATCTCCATCCCTAGACCGGGAGGGATCTGAAGCTCTTCCCGGCACCCTGCCGGAGAGGGGAATTCACCCTGGAGGCCTTCTTCATCACCATGCAAGCCTCTGGTGTGATGCGTGAGTAGTTCATCCTTGGACTACAGATCCATGTAGTAGCTAGATGGCTGGTTCTCCTCCTTTGTGCTTTCATGTTTAGATCTTGTGAGCTCCGTTCATGATCAAGATCATCTATTTGTAATTCTGCATGTTGTGTTTGCAGGGATCCGATGGATATTGAGATGCTATTTTAGATTGATTATTGATTCTATCATGTCTTTGTTATTTGAGATCTTGCATGCTTTCCGTTGTTAGTAACTATCTTGGCCAAGTAGATGCTAGCAACTCCAAGAGTTAATATTTATGCTCGATAGTGGGTTCATGCCTCTGGTAATCTGGGGAAGTGACAGAAATCTCTAAGGTACTAGATGTGATGTTGCTACTAGGGAGAAAACAACAATCCTTTGTTCATAGAACAATCGTATTGTTTACTTTACACGCAGTTCGTAAAGCAATAATCTGTTGCTTGCAACTTAATACTGGAGGGGGGTCGGATGATAACCTGAAGGTCGATTATTAGTCATAGATGTAGTTGGATGGCGGTCTATGTATTATGTTGTAATGCCCAATCAAGTCTCAGAGGAGTCAAGATGATTAGTATATGCATGTATTGCTTTCTCGGTGTTTGTCAATTGCCCCGCTGTAATTTGTTCACCCAACATGTTATCTATCTTAAGGAGAGCCACCTCTAGTGAACTATGGATCTCGGTCCTTTTTCTTTACATACAATCTATAAACTGTTTACTGCTTTGTGTTTACTTTCTGCAAACTTTTACGTCTTTCCATTCGATACGTTTAATCCTTTGTTTTCCGCAAAACACAGTGAGATTGACAACCTCATCACAAGTTGGGGACAAAGTTCTGTGGTTGTGTTGTGCAGGTCTCCACGTTGCTACTAGCACCGGTAGTGCGCTCTGCCAAAGCTCAGCTAGTAACACCTTTGGGGTGTTTCCTTGCTCCTACTGGTTCGATTAAACCTTGGTTTCATGACTGAGGGAAACTTGCTGCTGTGCTCATCATACCTTCCTCTTGGGGTTCCGACCGAGCCCTACATCAACACCGCCATCAAGCATTTTTCTGGGCGCCGTGCATTGAGCCATCAGGCATCCCCAAGCTTTGCATGAAACAATAAAAATGAAGCGTTTGGAAGAAACCTGGAATTTTTATTGATGAAGAAGGGGATGCATTGGGCATCCCCAAGCTTTGACGCTTGTACTTCTTGGATATTTCTTGGGGTGACACGGGTGGCATCCCCAAGCTTGAGCTTTAGTCCATTCTTCATCTCATTACATCATTATTTTCTTAACACCTGAATTTTTTTCCTTCATACAAAACTTCACACGATCTTCATTAACAACATTAGTGTACTCAAGATAATAAGTCTTTGGGTTTAGTTCCAACACAAATAAAACTTCCATTAAAACACAAGCTACTGTAGCACTTCCCTCAAAAAGCTCAATTCCCCAAAGAGAACCCAAAAAGGAATCAGCAAGAAGCAAATGCAAATAATGGCAGAAATCTGTCAAAACAGACCAGCAGATAGAAACCGATTTTTTCGAAGACCTTATGTTGCTCAAATCGAAAAGGGTTGAACTAACGGAAGTTGGATAACAAACTGGGGCAGAAGCACAAAAATTTACAGCTCAAACCGATGTATAGAGATTTTACACGAATTTTTTATAGCGAAGCACAAAAATCTGTTTCGGGACAACGACTTTCCCAAGCATTACTTCTCTCTCATTAGAGGTTACTCTTGGCACAAAAAGCAAATAAAAAGGATTAGGAGAGGTTATTACTGAAGCAATAACTTCCAAGACTCATCTAAAACTTTTGGGTGATCTCCCAATAAGTACTTTTCTTTAACGCCTTTAAGTTAGGCATAAGAAGCAAGAAAGGAATCAAGTATTTTCAAATGAAAAAGCATTAAGAGCAAATTTTGTTTTCAAAGGAGAGGCAAAAGGAATCTTCTCTCTCCTATTAGGTAAGTGTTCTATACCTTTCTTGAGTGGAAATTGATATTTAATGGTGCCTTCTTTCATATCAATAATGGCACCAACAGTTCTAAGAAACGGTCTTCCCAAAGTAATAGGACAAGAAGCATTGCATTCAACATCCAAAACATAGAAATCAATGGGACATAGACATTATTAACCATAATAAGAACATCATTAACACTCCCCATGAGTTTCTTTTTAGCATTATCATTAAGTGGGACATTTAAATAACAATCTTCCAATGGTGGAAAATCAAGCATATCATAAATCCTTCTAGGAATAATAGAAACACTACTATCAAGATCACTGATACGTCCATTTTGCATCATTATTTTATCATAATTTACTATTATTCATTGATATATTTCATATTAAGAGATGATACTTATGTTATTTCATCTGTTTTTGCATGGTTGATGACTTTTGGAGCATGGACCGCTGCAGTCAGGATTCTGATGGAAAAGGTGCTGTTTGGAGGCAAAATTCGCGAAGATCAGGAAATCTGGGAAAATACATGGAAAATCCTATTTTTCTAGAAGACGAAGAAAGCCAGAAGGGGAAGTGGAGATGGGCCACAGGGGGCCCACACCACCCCTGGCGCGGGCCACCCTAGGCCGCACCACCAGGTGGTGTGGCCGCCCTGGTCCACTCTAGCCTCTCCCTCCGGTGTATATTATCCTCCTGAAACCCTAAGACTCGAGGGGCGACCACAGAAAGATTCCGCCGCCTCTATGGGGCAGAAAAATACCGAGAGAGAAAGATCTCTCCGGCAGACAGAATGCTACTAGGGGAATTCCTTCCCGGAGAGGGGAGATCGTCGCCATCAACACCACCATCAAGCTAAACTTCATCGGGATCATCATCATCATCATCACCATCATCACCACCAGCACCATCATCACTACTTCATACCACTGTAACAATTGGGTTGAATCTTGCATAGTTCTTAGGGGAAACTTTCCCGGTGTTGATTACTCTTTGTGGTTGATGCTATTGAGTGAACCATTGAATTATCGTTTATGTTTAGATTGTTATACATCATTATTTCATATCTGATCATGATCCATATGATGTCTTGTGAGTAGTTCGTTTTATTCTTGAGGACATGGGAGAAGTCATGTTGTTAGTAGTGGAATTGTGTTGAGAAAGATTCAATAATTTGATATTTAAGTTGTGGTGTATTTCTTCTAGTGGTGTCATGTGAACGTCGACTACATGAAACTTCACCTATATGGGCCTAGGGGGATGCATTGTGTATTTGGCTACTAATCGTAGGAGTTGCCGGAGTGATAGAAACCTGAACCCCCGTTAGGAAACCATTGCACAAGGGATGTCAGGGTCTTAAAGTTAAAGCTGTGGTTAGGTTTGTACCTTAATTACTTTCTTGTACTTGCGGATGCTTGCAAGGGGTATAATCACAAGTATGTATTAGTCCTAGGAAGGTCGGTACATTAGCATAGGTTCACCCACACAACACTTAGCAAACTAAAGAAGATTAATGAACTATATGAAGCGAAAGCACTTGATGATATTCCCATGTGTCCTCGAGAACGTTTGGTCATCTTAAGTAATACAACCAGCTTGTCCTTTGCTAAAGAAAGGATTGGGCCACTTGCTGCATTTATTCTTATTGTCTTTTATTTACTCGTACTTTTTTCCCTACATTATCAAAAAACCCTAAAAATCAGTTTGCTAAGTATTTACAGAGAATTCCTGCTCGTAGCCACTCGCCAGAACCTTCTGCTCCTCGTTGGGTTCGACACTCTTACTTATCGAAAGTACTGCAATACACCCCCTATACTTGTGGGTCATCAAGACTATTTTCTGGCGCCGCTGCCGGGGAGTGAAGCGCTTTTGGAGAGTGGAACTGGTAAAGGAAACTTCTACTGTGAGTATTGTTTACTTCTGCTAGTTGCTTTATTTTCGTTATGGATAATTCGCTGAGTTTCTTATTTGGTAATGCTACTACCACTGCTAAGGTAGTATATAAGCCACCGCCTGCTGAGAATGATTCTTTCAAAATACCTACAAGAATTATTGATCGTGTTATGGATAACTATTATGTTGGGGATGAAACTGTCCACCCCGGTGATTATTTGCTCTTTATACACGAATTATGCGGGTTGTTCAAGTGTGCAGGTATTACTACAGATCAAGTTAAGAAGAAGTTATTCTCATTATCGCTGAAAGGAAGAGCTGAGGAATGGTATAAGCTGCTGAAGAATGGTCAAGCTCTGGAATGGGAGGAAATAGTGCCTCTCTTTTATTCAAAGTTTTATCCTCCTAGTGAGATTCATAAAGATCGGAATCAAATATACAACTTTTGGCCTCTTGATGGAGAGAGTAGAGCTCAAGCTTGGGGGAGATTTAAGTTACTAATTCTCAAATGTCCCATTCATGAGATCCCCAACAATATTATTATCAATAACTTTTATGCAAGGCTTTCTCTTCATGATAAGGATTTATTGGATGCTTCTTGTGCTGGATCATTCACACGCATGGAAGAAGAAGCTAAATGGGATCTTCTGGACCGTATTCAAGACAATGCTGAAGCATGGGAGAATGACAAAGGAAGAAAGTCATGTACAAATTATGATTATGAATGCATTGAATCTTTTATGGGAACTGGTGACTTTCAAAATATTAAAAGTACTTATGGTCTAGACTCTCAAGTTATCGCACCTTATTTTAAGGCTTTTGCTTCCTATATTGAAGTGCCTAAAAAGAAATGGAATAAGTATCATGCACCTTATAAAGACATTGTTAATAGTGTTTCTGCAAGAAATACTAAAGTTTATACTGCTAATCATGTTTACCTGAACCGTACATTGAGAAAATGCCTTTCCCAATTAAGATAAAGGAACATTCTATGATAGCTGGTATGGTTAATGAGAGTACAAGTAAAGCTGTTGAACCTGGTAAACAAATGGATGATGAACCTATAATAGCAAATGTGAAAGATTTTGTCGCTAAATATGTATAAGAGGGACACACTATCCTCTATAAGGATACCTCTAATATTGTTTCACAAAGTAGTGTTATGAGAGCTAGTGTCCCTGTGTTTTCTGTTAGGATAAGTGATCATTGCTACAACGGTTCTTGTGATAGTTATATCATTAAATTTATGCATGATGCTGAAAGTTATTATGAGAGAGGAAAGACTGTTCTTACGCATCTCAATAATATCAAGTTTCCTCGTTTTATGCTGAAAGTTTTTATATTGCACTTCTTTTGCCTTGCTATGCTAGTAGCCTATGGTTTCAACAACTTGTTTGCTTACAAAATTCCCTTGCATAGGAAGTGGGTTAGACTTAAACATGTATATTTTTGATTCTTTATGCTCTCCTTTACTTCAATTCATATCTTATGTGAGCTTCATTGAAATTATCATGCCCATCTTAATGGCTATAAAGAAAGAGCTTTTTGGGAGACAACCCAATTTATTCTTGCTTTCAGTTGTTTTTGTTTATTTGAGGCTTGGAAGTTATTACTTTGGTTTTTGTTTGGTTTTTGTGTCAAGATCAACCTCTAATGAGAGAGAAGTAAGATTTGGGGAAGTTGCTATCCCGAAACAGATTTTTGTGCTCCACCGTAAAAATTTGTGAGAGATCTCTGTATGTCGGATTGAGCTGTAATTTTGTGTGCCTCTGCCCCAGGTTGTTATTTAAATTTCGTTAGTTTTTCACTTTTTGATTTGATCAACAGAAGATTTTCAAAAAAAAAATCTTTACCTACTGGTCTGTTTTGACAGATTTTGCCACTCTTGCATTTGCTTCTTTAATCAATTTCCTTTTTGAATTCTTTTTGGGTTTTCAGAAGGAGTTTCAATAGTAGCTTATGATTTGATGGATTTCAGTTGAATTTGAACCTGAAAGGTTTATTACCTCGCTTACACTAATGTTGCTAATGAGAATTGTGTGAAGTTTTGTGTGGAAGAAATTTCTAGGTTAGTGGAGAAAATGGTGTAATAAGAAAGTGAAAGGTTTCATGACTCAAGAAATAAGTGTATGAAGATAAAGATATTGATATTATCCAAGTGGTAACTCCAAATTTTTTTATCAAAGACCAAATTTAGAGACCTGCAGGGTCCGTTTTCGAATAGGTAACAGTTCTGGTAAGAAAGGTTTCACAAAAATTCTGTCCAGTTATAATTTTGGAGTTTTATTCTAACAAGGAAAGCAACGAAGCGAAAGAGGGACGAAAACGGAGCCAGGGTGGCTCACACCACCCCCTGGCGCGGGGCCCCCAGGCCGCGCCAGCAAGTGATTTGGCCGCTCCGGACTCCGTCTCCAACCCGTTTTCTCCCAGTACCTTCCTTTTGTTGTAAAACTTCGTAATATATAATCCCCCGGATCCCCCGAGGTTCGTATATCGTGTTCTTGTCGTGTTTTTGTTTCGAGTTGTTTCTGCTAGGAAATATTCTTAAAGTTTAGAAGCACGATGGTCTCTGCCAAGGATAAGGGAAAGGAGCCTATGGAGGAGGATCCCCAAGACCCTGGGCAGGAGATCAAGAGTGAAGATGAAGAGGAGGCAAAGCAAAGCCAACATCCGCACACCGGCACTACCATTGGAAGCATTGGAGTGTTGGCAAAACCTGCTAGGATCAAAAGGACTGCGCGGATGTCAACTGGAGAGAAGCCTCCGCGTCACTATTTGTCTCCACGGTCACTTCCTCCACGCACCAAGAATCCTTTCCATACCCTTATCCATGAGCATCAATACCAGAATATGCCCAAGGAGAAACTACCCTCCAATTGGGATTTGCCTCGTTCTAGCCATGCAGGAAAAGAAGACTTCAAGGAGGAAGAGTGGGGAAAGAATCGCAAGAGCTGGAATTCACAACCCGACATGATCATGAGCCGCATTGAGCAAAACTCATAATTGATTCGTAATCTCACTTTCGAGATCGAGGACTTGGGGAAACTAATGAAAGATCTCATCGAGAGAATACCACCACCACCTAAGGAGTAATTCGTCATCAGGTTTTGGCACCCCTTGGTTTGTTCCAAGCTTGGGGGAGTGCCGCAGTATCACATCACTATCTTCTATCTTTTTACCTTTTTAGTAGAGTCATATAATGAATAGAGAAGTTATCATGTAGGATGGTTTGCATTATGGAAGTGTCCCCCCTCTCGTTAGATATCTATGTATCCTTTGGTGTGAGTTGCCGTTATGGAATATTAATGAGAAGTTCTATCATTTACTCTTTTTCATATCTTATATTAGTTTTCATCATGGTTATATGATAGATCTTGTCGTTAGTATTGGCATCACTTTGGGATCATTGAGTTAATTTAGTTGGTTTTGGCAGACCTAGCTCGGTCAGTAACAACAATATTTTGAGAATTGAATGAAAAAGATAAAAGTAATCTAAAGAAATATAATTTCATCATATTTCTTTCTTGATTTGCTCATAAGTTTAGTATTCTCTAGTTAAGACCGTGTCTGCTTCCAAGGAAGATTGCATGTTTGTTTTTTATCACTTGTATGTTTGTTTGTTTCCTTCAATTCTTATGCTTGCTACCCAGCCTTGCTAGCCAAAAACCTGTACTGAGAGGGAATGCTTCTCGTGCATCCAATCCTTAAACCAAAACCTATGCCATTTGTGTCCACCATACCTACCTATTAGCATTATTGCTATTCCAAGTAAATTTGTGTTTTTATCTACCATCCAAATTAAACTTATTATGTGAAAATTAGTGATTAAAGATCTCACGAACTTGATGGCACACTTTACTTTCTTGCACTTAATAAACTTGAACCATTGTGCCCATCTATGTTGCGTATATGCTTGCGCTTTGTAAGTTGTGAATTAGCAGAACCATGCTATCATAGGGAACGCTTTCAACATTGCACCGGTACTTTGTACCTAGTTGATATCATGTTCTTTTGTCTATGGATGTTGATGGTGTGAAATGAAAGGGGAGCTTGTAAGTCCATGGAGTTATGTATGTGTGTTAGAGAAACGCTTGGGCCGCCGGTCTAATCCATGCTGTCATGGTGGAAACCTGCAGCGTAACCATAATGAGCATCTATGAAGCATTCTTCTTATAAAAAAAGAGATAGACATTGAGAAAGAGAAAAAGAAAAAAAGAGAAGAAAAGAGGAAAGAGAGAAAAAAGCACCATATTCCCATGGTAAATAAGAAGATTGCTGAGATGCTTGTTGTCTGCTTGCCTTGTCATTTTGATATGGGGATTCTTCCGTATCATCGGGCAAGGGGTACCCTGTTGGCGGTTCTCTATGATACACATGCACTTACTATGACAAGAACTTACCGGTGACTAAACTTGAGTAGCATGAGGAGCGGCCCTCGTATTCAAGGGACATGAGGTTCTTAATTTGCAACTTGTCAAGCATATCCTTATATTTGATCACTTTAACCTTAAACACCTAAAGTTGCTTATGATAGGGGCAATGAGAGCTGAAAGCTAAATAAGTACCATAATTTTGGGGAGCTCTTTATGAAACTTGAAATCCCTACTTCCCTCTGCGAAGGGCCTATCTTTTACTTTTTAGTTGAGTCGGTAAACCTATTCCCTTCTATCTCAGCAAGTATTTTGAGTTGTTGTGTTTCATTCATTCATATGATGATTTATTCAATCATGTTTCTTATGTTCCTTGTTTTGTACGTTGCTCTTATCTTAGTGTCTACTACTTTGAAAGCTATCATTGAAAACCAGTTATTTGTGAACTCCTGCAAATTGTCAACTATTCTTCGACCAAGAGCTAAGTTTGCCATTACCAATGATGATTTACTTTATGTATCTTTATTGTGTTTCCTTTACTTATTGCAAGTTAAGTTATATAATAGTGAGTTGTCTTCTATTATGATTTGTGTATTGATGAATGTGATACTTCTTGTCCGTATTCTTTTATCGACTCTTCACTCCATAAACCTGAGGTCATGTTTATTGAGTTCAGTTTCGCTTGGGGACAAGCGAAGTCTAAGCTTGGGGGGAGTTGATACGTCCATTTTGCATCACGATTTTATATCATAATTTACTGTTATTCATTGATATATTTCATATTAAGAGATGATACTTATGTTATTTCATCTGTATTTGCATGGTTGATGACATTTGGAGCATGGACCGCTGCAGTCAGGATTCTGATGGAAAAGGTGTTGTTTGGAGGAAAAATTCGCGAAAATCAGGAAATCTGGGAAAATACATGGAAAATCCTATTTTTCCAGAAGACGAAGAAAGCCAGAAGGGGAAGTGGAGATGGGCCACAGGGGGCCCACACCACGCCCTAGCGCGAGCCACCCTAGGTCGTGCCACCAGGTGGTGTGGCTGCCCTAGTCCACTCTAGCCTCTCCCCTCTAGCGTATATTATCCTCCCAAAACACTAAGACTCGGGGGCGACCATAGAAAGATTTCGCCACCTCTGCGGGGAAGAAAACACTCAGAGAGAAAGATCTCTCTAGCAGATAGAATTCTGCCGGGGGAATTCCTTCCCAGAGAGGGGAGATCGTCGCCATCAACACCACCATCAAGCTAGACTTCATCGGGATCATCATCATCACCACCACCATCATCACCACCGGCACCATCATCACCACTTCATACCGCTGTAACAATTGGGTTGAATCTTGCATAGTTCTTAGGGGAAACTTTCCCGGTGTTGATTACTCTTTGTAGTTGATGCTATTGAGTGAACCATTGAATTATCGTTTATGTTTCATAGGAATAGATGCTATTGAGTGAACCATCTAATTTCATAAGAATAGAAGCTTTATGTTTCATCTTTAATTTTTATGAGAGCATCGGTAATGCGTTTTGTAAAGGCCATATTCATAGCACTAGCATTAGGACTTTTAGCAAGCTTTTGTAGGAACATAATTACTTCAGAGATATTGCAACACCCAAGATCAAAATTGTAATTATCATCTAAAGTAGTAGAGCTATTGTTTCCCATATTTCAAAGAATTTCAGCATTTTTATTAGAAAAGGTTCCATTGGGTTTACTAGCTTCAACATTAGTGGTAGTGATAGTAGAAATACTAATATTTCTAGCAATTTCATCTTCTCTTTCCCACTTAGCATGCAATTGAGCTAATAGTCTAACATTTTCATCAATTCTAACTTGTATGGAATTAGTAGTAGCAAAGGGGTTTTCAATAGTTTTAGATTTAGGAGCCATTTTATTCAAAGAAGATTGAGCTTCAGACAATGATGCTATATTTCTTTCAGCATTTGAGAGTTTTTCCTCAATAGTTTTATTGAAAGCAGTTTGTTTACTAATAAAATCTTTCAGCATAACTTCAAGTTCAGAGGGTGCACTCCTATTATTGTTGTAGAAATTTCCATAAGCATTACCATTATTGGGAGGATATGGCCTATAATTGTTGTTACTGATGGCTCAATGCACGGCGCCCAGAAAAGTGCTTGGTGCGTGGTGTTGATGTAGAGCTCGTTGGGAACCCCAAGAGGAAGGTATGATGAGCACAGGAGAAAGTTTCCCTCAGTTATGAAACCAAGGTTTAATCGAACCAGTAGGAGCAAGGAAACACCTCAAAGGTGTTACTAGCTGAGCTTTGGCAGGGCGCACTACCGGTGCTAGTAGCAACGTGGAGACCTGCACAACACAACCACAGAACTTTGTCCCCAACTTGCGATGAGGTTGTCAATCTCACCGTGTTTTGCGGAAAACAAAGGATTAAACGTATCGAATGGAAAGAAGTAAAAGTTTGTAGAAAGTAAACACAAAAAGTAAATAGTTTGTAGATTGTATGTAAAGAAAAAGAGGACCAGGATCCATAGTTCACTAGAGGTGGCTCTCCTTAAGATAGATAACATGATGGGTGAACAAATGACAGCGGGGCAATTGACAAACACCGAGAAAGCAATACATGCATATACTAATCATCTTGACTCCTTTGAGACTTGATTGGGCATTACAACATTATACATACACCACCATCCAACTGCATCTATGACTAATAATCCACCTTCAGGTTATCATCCGAACCCCCTCTAGTATTAAGTTGTAAGCAACCGATTATTGCTTTACGAACTGCGTGTAAAGTAAATAATACGATTGTTCTATGAACAAATGATTGTTGTTTTCTCCCTAGTAGCAACTGCACACCTAGTACCTTAGAGATTTCTGTCACTTCCCCAGATTACCAGAGGCATGAACCCACTATCGAGCATAAATACTAACTCTTGGAGTTGCTAGCATCTACTTGGCCAAGATAGCTACTAACAACGGAAAGCATGCAAGATCACAAATAACAAAGACATGATAGAATCAATAATCAATCTGAAATAGCATCTCAATATCCATTGGATCCCTGCAAACACAACATGCAGAATTACAAATAGATGATCTTGATCATGAACGGAGCTCACAAGATCTAAACATGAAAGCACAAAGGAGGAGAACCAGCCATCTAGCTACTACATGGATCCGTAGTCCAAGGATGAACTACTCACGCATCACACCGGAGGCTTGCATGGTGATGAAGAAGGCCTGTAGGGTGAATTCCCCTCTCCGGCAGGATACCGGGATGAGCTTCAGATCCCTCCCGATCTAGGGATGGAGATGACGGCGGCTATAGACTCTTTCGTGGATTTTTGATCGGGCACTTAGGGTTTTTGTCCCGAGGGAAATATATAGGCGGAAGGAGAGGCCGAGGGGGTGCCTGGGCTGGCCACACCACCCCCTAGCGCGGGCCAGGCCTGGCCGCGCGGCCAGGTGGTGTGGCCGCCCTCTGGCCTTTCTCCGTCTCGTATTCTGGCACTTGATCACTTCCGAAAAATAGGCACTTTGGCTTTTGTCCCGTTCAATTCCAAGAATATTCATTTTCTGACTTTCCTGGAACCAAAAACAGCAGAAAACAGGCAGCTGGCACTGTGGTTCTTGTTAATAGGTTAGTCCAAGAAATTATATGAAAAGTACTCCAAAGTTGGAACAAAACACAAGAAAGTGGATAAAACCAAGCATGGAACATCAAAAATTATAGATACATTTGCAATGTATCAACATCCCCAAGCTTAACTCCTGCTCGTCCTTGAGTAGGTAATTGATAAAAACAAAAAATAATTTTTGAGGTGACATGCACCATCAAAGACTTGATCAAAGTATTTGTAAAGCATTCAAAGCTGGGATCATAGTACTTCAATCATAACATGAAAGACAAAGTTCTAGCAATAAGCAAAGAAACTATGATGCAACATGAAAAGGCACAAACAAAAGATTCATGAATAACGATGCTTTGCAAGACGTTTGTTTGTTTCACATAAAGAAAATATAGCATAATAATATTCAGCTTGTGCCTCAATAGAGTAGCAGATATAAATGCATAGGACACCTTCAAAGTTCATAAGAGTGACTACATACAATAGTTTAAAACAAGCAATATCAAAGTATGCATCAATCAACTAGTCTTGGGACAATGGACATAGAACTAAGAATGGCCACTATGCTCTCAAAGAAGGTGCATAAAGATAGAAGGTGGAGACTCAATATAATGGTTGAAGAAAGGCCTTTGTAAAAGGAAGTAGGGATTGAAGTCTCATAAAGAGCTTCCAAAAATTATGGTACTTATAGCTTTCAGCTCTCATTGCCCCTATCATAAGCATCTTGAAGTGATTAAGGTTAAAGTGAACAAACTATGGTGTACATGCTTGACGAAGTATAAGTCAGAAATCTCATGTCCCTTGTATATGAGGGCCGCTCCTCATGCTACTCAAGTTTAGTCACCGGTAAGTTCTTGTCATCGTAAGTACATGTGTATCATTGAGAACCGCCAACGGGGTACCCCTTGCCCGATGATATGGAAGAATCCCCATATCAAAATGACAAGGCAAGCAGACAACGAGCATCTCAGCATTCTTCTTATTTACCATGGGAATATGGTGCTTTTTTCTCTCTTTCCTCTTTTCATAGTATCTCTTTTTTTATCTTTTTCTCTTTTTTCTCAATATAGGACTCTTTTTTTAATAAGAAGAATGCTTCATAAACATCTCATTATGGTTACACTGCAGGTTTCGACTATGCCAGCATGGATTAGACCAGCGGCCCAGGCGTTTCTCTAACACATATACATAACTCCATGGACTTACAAGCTCCCCTTTCATTTCACAACGACGACATCCATATACAAAAGAGCATGATATCAACTAGGTACTAGTACCAAGTGCAATGTTGAAAGTGTTCCCCATGAAAGCATGGTTCTACTAATTCCCGACAAATAAGTGCAAGCATATACAACATAGAAGACACAATGGTTCAAGTTTATTAAGGGCAAGTAAAGTAAAGTGTGCCATCAAGTTCGTGAGAGCTTTAATCACTAGTTTTCTCATAACAAGTTTAATTTGGAAGGTAAACAAAAGCATGAATATACTTGGAATAGCATAACCTAGTAGGTAGGTATGGGGGACCTTTGGAATAACTTGGTTTAGGGAGTTGGATGCATTAGTGGAACTCATACTTGGTTGTGGAGGCTAGCAAAAGACTGGGAGCGACAAACTAAGAGAGCAATAATGGCCATAATCATACAGAGCGACAAAACATCATTGATCAAAGCATAAAATGATACTACAAGTTGAAGACTAAAGGATAATAAAGGCTATTGTGACTTGAGATAGTCATAACATGGTGTGAGCATGTTCCAAGTCAACCCAAATAAAGCATCAAAGGAGAATACCACTATACTATGCTTTAATATGCTAAAGCAATGCATGATTCATCCAAGGCACATTAAGCAATCTCAATTGTTTATAACAAGTCATGCTACAGCAAAGAATACTAAGCATAAAGCCAAAACAATATCAAGCATGGCACGACAAAGCATAGGCCACAGTCAAAAACAAGCTCTCTTTACCATTTAAGCATGAACTTTCCTACTCTTTTCCAAACCAAACCAAACTATTTGCAAACCAATGAATGAAAGAGGGGGTCCAACCAAATTTATTCAGCAAACTAAGCAAACCAAGCAAACGAAAAACTAAAACAAAAACGAAAAAGAAGAGGCTCCAAGAACAACACAATTGTGCATGAAACAATAAAAACGAAGTGTCTAGAAAGACCTGAGATTTTTATTGATGAAGAAGGGGATGTCTTGGGCATCCCCAAGCTTTGACACTTGTACTTCTTGGATATTTCTTGGGGTGACATGCGTGGCATCCCCAAGCTTGAGCTTTAGTCCGTTCTTCATCTCATTACTCATTCCTTCCATACACCTGAAATTTTTCGTTCCTACAAAACTTCACACAATCTTTATTAGCAACATTAGTGCACTCAAGATAAATAAGTCTTAAGGTTCAGTTCTAAAACCAAATAACCCTCCATTAGAACACTAGATACTGTAGCACTTCCCTCAAAAAGCTCAATTCCCCAAAAGAACTCAAAAAGGAACCAACAAGAAGCAAATGCAAATAATGGCAGAAATCTGTCAAAACAGACCAGCAGGTAAAGACGAATTTTTTAGAACACCTTATGTTTCTCAAATCGAAAAGTGTTGAACTAACGAAAGTTAGATAAGAATCTAGGGTAGAAGCACAAAATTTCTCGCCTCAAAAAGACGTTCAGATATTTTACACGAATTTTTACGGTGAAGCACAAAAATCTATTTCAGGATAGCAACTTTCCTAATCATTACTTCTCTCTCATTAGAGGTTACTCTTGGCACAAAAAGCAAATAAAAACGATAAGGAGCGGTTATTACAGAGGTAATAACTTCCAAGACTCATCTAAAACTTTTGGGTTATCTCCCAATAAGTACTTTTCTTTAACGCCTTTAAGTTAGGCATGATAGTTTGAGAAGATGCTCACATAAGAAATATGAATTGAAGTAAAAGAGAGCATCAAGAAGCAAATTAAAAGCACATTTAATTCTAACCCACTTCCTATGCATAGGAATCTTTTAAAGAAACAAGTCATGAAAGCACAAAGCAACAAGCATAGTGAAGCAAAACAAGTGCAACTTCAAAATTTTCAACATAAAGAGGGGAAACTTAATATTATTGAGATGTATAAAACCATGTTTCCCTCTCTCATAATAACTTTCAGTAGCATCATGAATAAAAGTAACAATATAACTATCACAAGAAACATTCTTATCATGAGCCACATGCATAAAAGAATTAATCCTCCCCACATAAACATAGTCATTCTTATTGATTGTAGTGGGAGAAAATTCAACAAAATAGCTATCATTATTATTTTCATCCCCATAATCATCAAATATAGGAGGCATATTGTAATCATAATTAATTTCCTCCTCAATAGTAGGTGGACTGAAAATACCATATTCATCATTGTAATCATCATAAGCAATAGAATAGCTATCTTCCAAAGCTGGGAAACTAAAAAGATCATTTTCATAAAAACTAGCTTCCTCAAGCTTAGACTTTTCCATAGCATTAGCAATAATGGTGTCCAAAGAATTCATACTAACAACATTGCTATTAGCATGCAAATAAAGTTCCATAGGTTTTTTTAATTTTCTATTCAAACACTTCATGTCCTAACTCAAGATCAATACTATAAAGCTCTCTAATTTTGTTGTTGTTTTCCATTAAGCTTAACTAGTGAAAACAAGAAACAAAAATACAAAATTACAGAATCTAAAGGAAATAACTTCGAGCACTCACACCAGAGGATGTGAGTACCTTTTACCTTACCTCCCTGGCAACGGCGCCAGAAAATCGCTTGATGGCTCAATGCACGACGCCTAGAAAAGTGGTTGGTGCGGGGTGTTGATGTAGAGCTCGTTGGGAACCCCAAGAGGAAGGTATGATGAGCACAACAGCAAGTTTCCCTCAGTTATGAAACCAAGGTTTAATCGAACCAATAGGAGCAAGGAAACACCTCAAAGGTGTTACTAGCTGAGCTTTGGTAGGGCGCACTACCGCACTACCGGTGCTAGTAGCAACGTGGAGACCTGCACAACACAACCACAGAACTTTGTCCCCAACTTGCGATGAGGTTGTCAATCTCGCCGTGTTTTGCGGAAAACAAAGGATTAAACGTATCGAATGGCAAGAAGTAAAAGTTTGTAGAAAGTAAACACAAAAAGTAAATAGTTTGTAGATTGTATGTAAAGAAAAAGAGGATCGCGATCCATAGTTCACTAGAGGTGGCTCTCATTAAGATAGATAACATGTTGGGTGAACAAATTACAGGGAGGCAATTGACCAACACCAAGAAAGCAATGCATGCATATACTAATCATCTTGACTCCTTTGAGACTTGATTGGGCATTACAACATTACACATAGACCGCCATCCAACTGCATCTATGACTAATAATCCACCTTCAGGTTATCATCCGAACCCCCTCCAGTATTAAGTTGCAAGCAACAGATTATTGCTTTACGAACTGCGTGTAAAGTAAACAATACGATTGTTCTATGAAAGAATTATTGTTGTTTTCTCCCTAGTAGCAACTGCACATCTAGTACCTTAGAGATTTCTTTCACTTCCCCAGATTACCGGAGGCATGAACCCACTATCGAGCATAAATACTAACTCTTGGAGTTGCTAGCATCTACTTGGCCAAGATAGCTACTAACACCGGAAAGCATGCAAGATCACAAATAACAAAGACATGATAGAATCAATAATCAATCTGAAATAGCATCTCAATATCCATCGGATCCCTGCAAACACAACATGCAGAATTACAAATAGATGATCTTGATCATGAACGGAGCTCACAAGATCTAAACATGAAAGCACAAAGGAGGAGAACCAGCCATCTAGCTACTACATGGATCCGTAGTCCAAGGATGAACTACTCACGCATCACACCGGAGGCTTGCATGGTGATGAAGAAGGCCTGTAGGGTGAATTCCCCTCTCCGGCAGGATACCGGGAAGAGCTTCAGATCCCTCCCGATCTAGGGATGGAGATGACGGCGGCTACAGACTCTTTCGTGGATTTTTGATCGGTTACTTAGGCTTTTCGTCCTGAGGGCAATATATAGGCAGAAGGAGAGGCCGAGGGGGTGCCTGGGCTGGCCACACCACCCCCTAGCGCGGGCCAGGCCTGGCCGTGCGACCAGGTGGTGTGGTCGCCCTCTGGCCCTTCTCCGTCTCGTATTCTGGCACTTGATCACTTCCAGAAAAATAGGCACTTTGGCTTTTGTCCCGTCCAATTCCGAGAATATTCATTTTCTGACTTTCCTGGAACCAAAAACATCACAAAATAGGCAGCTGGCACTGTGGCTCTTGTTAATAGGTTAGTCCAAGAAATCATATGAAAAGTACTCCGAAGTTGTAACAAAACACAAGAAAGTGGATAAAACCAAGCATGGAACATCAAAAATTATAGATACATTTGCAATGTATCAGTTACCAAAATTATTCATGTAGGCATTGTTGCTAAAATTGTTATTTTTAATAAAGTTCACATCAACTTTCTCTTCTTGAGCAACCAAAGAGGCCAAGGGAAACTGATTTGGATCAATATGAGCTTTCCCATTAACAAGTATAGACATAATAACATCAATTTTATCACTGAACGAAGAGGTCTCTTCAACAGAATTTACCTTCTTACCTTGTGGAGCTCTCTCAGTGTGCCATTCAGAATAGTTCACCATCATATTATCAAGAAGCTTTGTTGCAGCACCCAAAGTAATGGTCATAAAGGTACCTCTAGCAGCAGAATCCAGTAGATTTTTTGAAGAATAATTCAGTCCTGCATAAAAGGTTTGGATAATCATCCAAGCTGTCAGTCCATGATTGGGACAATTCTTTACCAAAGATTTCATTCTTTCCCAAGCTTCAGCAACATGTTCATTATAAGATTGTTTAAATTTCATTATTTCCTTTCTCATAGATATAATCTTAGCAGGAGGATAGTATTTTCCAATGAAAGCATCTTTGCATTTAGTCCAAGAATTAATACTATTTCTAGTTAGGGATTGCAACCATTCTTTAGCTTTTCCTCTCAAAGAGAAAGGAAACAATTTAAGCTTAATAATATCCCCATCTATATCCCTATGTTTTTGCATCTCACAAAGTTCAACAAAGTTATTAAGATAAGCAGTAGCAACTTCAGTACCAATACCAGAAAATTGTTCTCTCATAACAAGATTAAGCAAAGCAAGTTTAATTTCAAAGAAAGTAGCTTCAGGAACAGGTGGAGCAATAGTGTGCACATGAAATCATTGTTGTTGGTGCTAGTGAAGTCACACAACTTAGTGTTTTCAAGAGTAGTCATTTTTTGTGTTTTTAATATAAAGAAGCAAACTAGTACAACTATTTTTTGTGTGTTTTTGATAAAGAAACAAGCAAAAAAGCAGAAATAAACTAAGCAAAACAAAAATAACAAAGTAAAGAGATTGGTTATGAGGGACTCCCCTTGTGAAGATGTCCTTCACTCCCCGGCAATGGCGCCAGAAAAATAGCTTGATGGCTCAAAATATATTCAAGCTCGTTGGGGAACCCCAAGAGGAAGGTATGATGAGCACAACAACAAGTTTTCCCTCCGTTATGAAACCAAGGTTATCGAACCAGTAAGAGCAAGGAAACACCTCCAAGGTGTTGTTTCCAACTTGGGATCCTGCACAACACAATCACAGAACTTTGCCCCCAACTTACAGTGAGGTTGTCAATCTCACCAGTTTTGCTGAAAATAAAGGATTAAACATATTGTGTGGAAGATAGTAATTGCTTGTAGAAAGTAAACAGAAAACAGTAAATAGTAGATTGTAGATTGATAGTAAAAGAAAGGACCAGGGTCCATAGTTCTCTAGTGGTGATTCTCCTTAAGATATATGACATGTTGGGTGAACAAATTACAGCGGGGCAATTGACAAACATCAAGAAAGCATGCATGCATATACTAATCATCTTGACTCCTATGAGATTTGATTGGGCATTACAACATTATACATAGACCGTAATCCAACTGCATCTATGACTAATAATCCACCTTCAGGTTATCATCCGAACCCCCTCTAGTATTAAGCTGCAAGCAACAGATAATTGCATTAAGCATTGCATGTAAAGTAAACAATACGATTGTTCTATGAACAAAGGATTGATGTTTTCTCCCTAGTAGCAACAACACATCTAGTACCTTAGAGATTTCTGTCACTTCCCCAGATTACTAGAGGCATGAACCCACAATCGAGCATAAATACTCCCTCATGGAGTTGCTAGCATATACTCGGCCAAGATATCTACTAACAACGGAGAGCATGCAAGATCACAAATAACAAAGACATGATAGAATCAATAATCAATCTGAAATAGCATCTCAATATCCATCGGATCCCCGCAAACACAACATGTAGATTACAAATAGATGATATTGATCATGAACAGAGCTCACAAGATCTAAACATGGTAGTAGAAAGGAGAAGAACCAACCATCTAGCTACTACATGGACCCGTAGTCCAGGGATAAACTACTCACGCATCACACCGGAGGCAGTCATGGTGATGAAGAAGGCCTGCAGGGTGAATTATCCCCTCCGGCAGGGCTCCGGGAAGAGCTTCAGATCCCTCCCGATCTAGGGATGGAGATGACGACGGCTACAGACTCTTTCGTGGAATTTTGAACGGGTACTTAGGGTTTCTGTATCGGAGGCTGTGGCATCCCGCTAAAACCACTACTAGAAAATCGTTGTGTTTTTGTGCATTGCATCATCATGACCGCATGCTCATGTCATCATGCCACATTGCATTTGAGCATCGTCATCATCATGCATGGTTTTTGTCTAAACTATTTTCGAAACGTCTAGTTTTGTTTTCCAATATTTCCCGTCTTTATTCAAATTAAAACCCGGGTCTCCGGAATATTTTGGTTTGTCTAAATACGGATTTCAAAAGCCCCGTTTTAAATAATAAAATATTCTTATTTTATTTTTAGGGGCAGCCAAACCGGGCCGATCCGACCCAGTCGGCCACCCCCAAAATTACCCAAAACCAGCCTATCTAATCCCTAATCTACCCAATCCTATCCTACCCAGCCTCCCTCCACCTCACCCTAACCAATCCCCTCCCTCCACCTCACCGAACCCCCTCCACCTCATCTCTCTTCCCTCACACAGCCACCACACCTGCTCCAAAACCCACCTACCGCGTGTAGCCAACTCGCTCGACACGTCACCCCGACCCCACCTTCACGCCACCGCCCGAGGCGCCTGCACTCGCTCGCGTGGACGCGCGTCTGGCCCTGGTCCCACCACCTCGTTCTGTCCCCAGAACCCCACCCCGTCTCCTCTTTCCCCTGGCTCTCTACCTCCGTCGCCGCTGCTGCTTGCTCCCTCCTCCTCGCAGACCGCCACCGTCCTCGACCCCACAAAGCACCGCCCGCCACCAGCCTCTCTCCCGCACGCGAGCATTCGCCTCCACCGCTGCAGGGTTGCGCCGCTGCCAGGCTTGAGCTCTGGCCGCGTGCCCCTGCCGCCCTCCGCGTGGGCTCCTCGGTGTCAACCCGAGCGCCCCTCCCCATCGTCGTCGCCATCGCCCCCTTCTCCTACCGTCGCTCGCCTTCCCCAGCTTGCCCCGCTGGCGAGTTCCACCGCGCCCGGTCGCCACCAGCGCCCAAGACTGGCTCGCCCCAGTCCGTGGCCTCGCCTCCGCCGTTGATGGGCTCCCTCCCCTCTATCTCCTTCTTCCATGATCGCCGCCACCGTGACCCTGAACCTGCGTCGCCCCGACCGGTGAGGTCCCTCGTCGCCGCACCCTCAGCAAGCTCCCCGAGCCCCGCCGCTGCTCTCCTTCCCTGCCGCCAGGCACGACGGCGCCACCCTCCACCACGCCCTCCATCCTAGGCCGAGCAGCGCCGCCGGCCCCTCGCCGCAAACTCGCCGGATCCGCCTTCCCCGCCGACGAGCATCCCCTAGTGCCGTCGCTCGCGCCCGCTTCACCGCCAACGGCCTCCCTCTCGCCTCCGGCTGCGACCGCGTCCTCACCGCTCTGCAGCCTCGCGACGCCGTTGTCGGCCTCGTCCGTCGCGCGCCGCAATCTCCTCCGCGTCCTCGTCGCCCAACCCCGCGTCCAAGCCTCCGAGGCCACGCCTCCTTTTGGTCCGCTGCAAGCCGCTGCCGCGGCCCTTCGCCATCATCGCCGTGACCCTCTGGCTCAGCCTCTCAGGGCCGCAGTCCCCGCCTCCCCGCGGCCCGTTTCGCCTCCACCGTCGATTGTCTGCCTCGAGGCCTCCTGCCTCTGTCCCTGTCCAATGTATCACCTGTCTATTTCAGCTTGTTGTATAGGCATGTGTTCTGTTTTTGCTTTCTTGTGTCATCCCCTACATGTGTGCCCGAGAAGAAACGATACAGGGATGTAGCGGTCAACCTGTGGTCATCTATTTTTCTTTGGATGCTCAGATCTTCGAGTAATTTTGGGTAACATCCTCTCGTCGACAAGGCCAACCCAAGACCGACACCTCCAAAGGTTGGACAAGGCATGACTCCAAGAACACCGAGGCCGAGACAAGATCGACATCGATCGGAACCAAGAGGGAACCACAAGATCTTCGAGAGAGAACCAAAGGCCCATTCCCGGACCTGAAGACCGATCCTGCCAAGACCAAACCCTGAAGAACAAACCCGGCGCCACGCCAAGTTCTCCTTCCCGAACGCCAAGGTCGCCGAACACCAAGGTCTTCTTCTAGGACCCGATAACCGCCAAGATCGACACGGAACGCCAAGTCCTTCTTCCCGGATGCGACAAGATCTACCCTGTTGTCCGAGAACGTTCCCGTCGAGACCGATCCCTGTCGAACCCCGAACCCCCGCAACCCAAGATCGCCAAACGCCAATGTGTGAACCTTTTCCCGAGCCCCTATTTTATAAATTGGCATATATCTTGTTGTATATTAAATTGTTCATGCTTGCATCTCATCATAGGGTTTGGGGGTATTATGTAGATTCATCTAATAATTAAATATGGAGTCTATATGCAGGTTATTCTAGTCTTATATCGGCTCCATTTAAATTGGTGTAGCGAACCGATGCCATGTTTTGTCTTGCTAATCCAACATTTAAATTGCGGGGTACCTAAACAACTGAACCACTTAATTAATTATCGGGACCCCGGTTCCGCTTAATATTGCCTAATTTCACCGCATCTGTGCCATGCCATGCATCATATCATAAGCATGCCGGATCTTCTGTCGTAGTATTAAAGATTGCATCCGGTGTTTCTTCTAGTGTTTGTTTCTTCGCGGATTAGGCCGATGAGTTGATGCGAGTATCGACAAGTTCTCCGGTTATGATCCCTCGCGGAAAGGCCTTGCGAGTCGTAGTCGCTTGCTCAGGTGTGATCTCGTGTTGTCAAGTACCACAGTTGTTGGAATGCTAGAAGATGTTTGTGGTGGAGATGATCATGACTTTAAAAACAACTATTAAAATGCTAGATATAACTAATGCAGAGGCATCGGTGGGCAATAGATATTATTTGGTTCTTCCACGCTCACTTGTGTCCCGTAGGACCCCGAGTACTTGATACCTATTCCTTGATTTTTCGCACTATCCACATCCGGGAGGCCGTGGACCCCTCTGAGCCAGAGCTTGATTCATTTCTATTTCTTGGGGCCACAAACTAGTTTGGGGTTTTATTACTATCCTGTACTTATGCCATGCTTTACTGCTTTATTTACGATTGTGCGTGGAGCACCTGTACTGTTTAGGATCGTGACACGTTTTCGCTGTATCGACAAGCCTAGTCACACTTTCGGGTTCCTAGTCGTTTACCGCCGTCCACACAAACCCTGGGTCCGTTCCGGAGCCGGCCAACTTCGTTGCGGGTAGCTTAGTGGGGTGGCCCCCTGAAATATTTTATGAATCCTGTGATCGCTTTGTCGTGAATGCCTCGTTGGGTTTTGAGTTGGTTTTTCCGAGGTTGATCGAGTGTGTGTTGCTATTTGTGCACCCCTGCAGGGTAAAACTTTCTAAAAGCCGTGTCCACGGTTATGGACGACTTGGAGCACAGTATCTAGATCATAGACAAGCATAACTAAAGTAGTGCTATAAATTTGACTTAATATGTGACTAGTAATCAGATGCAACTATAACGGAATGGATATTAAAAATGCCAACAACTGGTGGATCTGGGTTGTTTCGTGACATGTTGTACCTGCCTAGTAAGTACTGCAACTCCAATGGAATGTGATAAAAGTGCCAACAACTGCTGGGTTTTGGGATTCCTCAGGACAATTATATCTGACTAGTAAATGTCCCAACTACAATGGAATGGTGATTAAAACTGCCCACTACTTATGCTATCAGGACGGCCCACGCTATCTATATCTGACTAGTAAGTGCTTCAATTATAATGGAATGAATAAAACTGCCAACTGTGTGAGTTCCTTGGTCCGACTTCCTCGTTTGGTCTCGAGGGGGAAATACCAGGATGGGTTGGTTTGGTGTTAGCTTCAGGTTGGATCTGAATAGGTCTTTATTACCCCTCTCTAATAGCCGCTAGTTGTATCGAGTCTCTATAGGTTGTTTAGTGTCGCTGCGCTGCCGCTTCAGCCCACCATACCTATGTAGGTGAGAGCCGCCGAATTCTAGCCTCACCGTGTACTGGCCTCAGTACCGACGCTCCTCTTTTTCTCTTTTGCCCTTTGTCGGCACCCCTTTTGTTTTAGCAGGTTTGAGATCGACGTCGTTAGCAGGGTTACCCTTCCGGCTTGTCCTGGGCAGGGTTATGGACGCCATTGGTTATTCTTCAGGGCTCTTAGCCCCATTTGCATCTTGTCCGTAGTCGGACGCTCTATCATTTTCAAGGTGATTTGGATCTTTGTATTGTATATCTGTATTCCTGACTCATGGAGTCGTTGGTGTATATATATGCTTTGTGGGTCCCATCGAGGTCTATTGTGTAATGGTATTACTTCGTTTTCCACCCGCACGAAAGTGCCTGGTGGGCGTCCTTGAATCGTTTCTATGCGGGTTTGGCGGAAAGGGCTAAAACTTGCATAGGGCCGATTCGAGGGTGCTACAGAGTGGTATCAGAGCTCAGCAGTTGCGATACCCCACAAGTCCAGCCTGTAGGATAGCCTAGCTAACGGCAGAAGTAGAGTGTCAAAACTATTTTGCAAAGTCGGTTGTTTAGATCTGATTAGGTCTGATTTTACTCCTTACCCCTCTGCTATTCTCCTGTTACCTCTGCGTGTTTTGAATCTACTCTCTTCCCTTTCTTCGAGTCCAGGAATTCTCGTGGTTGGGTTCCATCGTACCTTCAGGGTTTCGCTTCCTCCTTTGGCAACGGTGTTTCTACCTCCGGACTTCATGCTATCTGAGTGATCCTCTATCTGTGGTACCCTTCTTTGTTCCTTGTCTGTGCCTTCCAGTGTTTTCCGACGCGACGCCCTCATCTACAACAGATCCGATGCAGAGTCTATATCACTCCTTTGTTTCCGAACCTCGCTTGTCGAGATCTTCAGTCTGAATTTCGAGAGTTGGTTGCATAATTCTCCTATTCATGTGCAAAGTAATGCTTTGAGTGCGTGATGGAGTAGCTACCATACCACTACTCTTATCCTTCGCTTTGTACATTGAATCGGTGGATCCAGCAACTTTACTCCGTCCACGGAAGCTAGAGGTGGCTTTATTTGTTGATACCTCTATCTTCACCTTTGTTCCTGGAGTGTTCTCTCGACGATCACGGACAAGGCCCTCTTGTTAGTGGTGTCGCGAGGATCTACACGAAGCATGAAGAATCTGATCGTCGATCTTCTTCCCCGTACCATGAGGCGGATCTCGAGGGCAAGATCCTTTGTTACTGGTGTCAAATTGTGGCATCCCGCTAAAACCACTACTAGAAAATCGCTGTGTTTTTGTGCATTGCATCATCATGACCGCATGCTCATGTCATCATGCCACATTGCATTTGAGCATCGTCATCATCATGCATGGTTTTTGTCTAAACTATTTTCGAAACGTCTAGTTTTGTTTTCCAATATTTCCCGTCTTTATTCAAATTAAAACCTGGGTCTCCGGAATATTTTGGTTTGTCTAAATATGGATTTCAAAAGCCCCATTTTAAATAATAAAATATTTTTATTTTATTTTTAGGGGCAGCCAAACCGGGCCGATCCGACCCAGCCGGCCACCCCCAAAATTACCCAAAACCAGCATGTCTAATCCCTAATCTACCCAATCCTATTCTACCTAGCCTCCCTCCACCTCACCCTAACCAATCCCCTCCCTCCACCTCACCGAAACCCCCTCCACCTCATCTCTCTTCCCTCACACAGCCACCACACCTCCCTCACACAGCCACCACACCTGCTCCAACACCCACCTACGGCGTGTAGCCAACTCGCTCGACACGTCACCCCGACCCTACCTTCACGCCACCGCCCGAGGCACCCGCACTCGCTCGCGTGGACGTGCATCTCGCCCCGGTCCCACAACCTCGTTCTGTCCCCAGAACCCCACCCCGTCTCCTCTTTCCCATGGCTCGCTACCTCCGCCGCCGCTGCTGCTTGCTCCCTCCTCCTCGCAGATCGCCACCGTCCTCGACCCCACAAAGCACCACCCGCCACCAGCCTCTCTCCCGCACGCGAGCGTTCGCCTCCACCACTGCAGGGTTGCGCCGCTGCCAGGCTCGAGCTCTGGCCGCGTGCCCCTGCCGCCCTCCACGTGGGCTCCTCGGTGTCAACCCGAGCGCCCCTCCCCATCATCGTCCCCATCGTCCCCTTCTCCTATCGTCGCTCGCCTTCCCCGGCTCGCCCTGCCGCTGAGTTCCACCGCGCCCGGTCGCCACCAGCACCCAAGACTGGCTTGCCCCAGTCCGTGGCCTCGCCTCCGCCGTCGTTGGGCGCCCTTCCCTCTATCTCCTTCTTCCACAGTCACCGCCACCGCGACCCTAAGCCTGCATCGCCCCGACCGGCGAGGTCCCTCGTCGCCGCACCCTCGGCAAGCTCCCCGAGCCCCGCCGCTGCTCTCCTTCCCCGCCGCCAGGCATGATGGCGCCACCCTCCGCCACGCCCTCCATCCTAGGCCGAGCAGCGCCGCCAGGCCCCTCGCCGCAAGCCCGCCGGATCTGCCTTCCCCGCCGACGCGCATCCCCCTAGCGCCGTCGCTCGCGCCCGCTCCGCCGCCAACGGCCTCCCTCTCGCCTCCGGCCGCGACCGCGTCCTCACCGCTCTGCAGCCTCGCGACGTCGTTGTCGGCCTCGTCCGCCGCGCGCCACAATCTCCTCCGCCTCCTCGTCACCCAACCCCGTGTCCAAGCCTCTGAGGCCACGCCTCCTTTCGGTCCGCTGCAAGCCGCTGCCGCGGCCCTTCGCCATCATCGTCGTGACCCTCTAGCTCAGCCTCTGCAGGGCCACAGTCCCCGCCTCCCCGTGGCCCGTTTCGCCTCCACCATCGATTGTCTGCCTCGAGGCCTCCTGCCTCTATCCCTGTCCAATGTATCACCTGTCTATTTCAGCTTGTTGTATAGGCATGTGTTCTGTTTTTGCTTTCTTGTGTCATCCCCTACATGTGTGCCCGAGAAGAAACGATACGGGGATGTAGCGGTCAACCTGTGGTCATCTATTTTTCTTTGGATGCTCAGATCTTCGAGTAATTTTGGGTAACATCCTCTCGTCGACAAGGCCAACCCAAGACCGACACCTCCAAAGGTTGGACAAGGCATGACTCCAAGAACACCGAGGCCGAGACAAGATCGACATCGATCGGAACCAAGAGGGAACCACAAGATCTTCGAGAGAGAACCGAAGGCCCATTCCCGGACCAGAAGACCGATCCTGCCAAGACCGAACCCCGAAGACCAAACCCGGCGCCACGCCAAGTTCTCCTTCCCGAACGCCAAGGTCGCCGAACACCAAGGTCTTCTTCTAGGACCCGATGACCGCCAAGATCGACACGGAACGCCAAGTCCTTCTTCCCGGATGCGACAAGATCTACTCCGTTGTCCGAGAACATTCCCATCGAGATCGATCCCTGTCGAACCCCGAACCCCTGGAACCCAAGATCGCCAAACGCCAATGTGTGAACCTTTTCTCGAGCCCCTATTTTATAGATTGCCATATATCTTGTTGTATATTAAATTGTTCATGCTTGCATCTCATCATAGGGTTTGGGGGTATTATCTCGATTCATCTAATAATTAAATATGGAGTCTATATGCGGGTTATTCTAGTCTTATATCGGCTCCATTTAAATTGGTGTAGCGAACCGACGCCATGTTTTGTCTTGCTAATCAAACATTTAAATTGCGGGGTACCTAAACAACTGAACCACTTAATTAATTATCGGGACCCCGGTTCCGCCTGATATTGCCTAATTGCACCGCATCTGTGCCATGCCATGCATCATATCATAAGAATGTCGGATCTTCTGCCGTAGTATTAAATATTGCATCCGGTGTTTCTTCTAGTGTTTGTTTCTTCACGGATTAGGCCGATGAGTTGATGCGAGTATCGACAAGTTCTCCGGTTATGATCCGTCGGCAGTGTTCCCCAGGCGAGCATCTCTTCCCCTTCTACCTATTTTGCATTTATAGTCTTTATTTCCTCCTGTTGATCTATTGCTATCCGTGTCACGATGCTTTAGTTTCTGTGCACCAGTTATATCTCGTGCAGCCTCTATATTGCCTTGAACACCTCCTATTACCTGTGTTTGGTAGATAGCAGGCCTTGCGAGTCGTAGTCGCTTGCTCATGTGTGATCTCGTGTTGTCAAGTACCATAGTTGTTGGAATGCTGGAAGATGTTTGTGGTGGAGATGATCATGACTTTAAAAACAACTATTAAAATGCTAGATATAACTAATGCAGAGGCATCGGTGGGCAATAGATGTTATTTGGTTCTTCCACGCTCACTTGTGTCCCGTAGGACCCCGAGTACTTGATACCTGGTCCTTGATTTTTTCGCACTATCCACATCCGGGAGGCCGTGGACCCCCCTGAGCCAGAGCTTGATTCATTTCTATTTCTTGGGGCCACATACTAGTTTGGGGTTTTATTACTATCCTGTACTTATGCCATGCTTTACTGCTTTATTTACGATTGTGCGTGGAGCACCTGTACTGTTTAGGATCGTGACATGTTTTCGCTGTATCGACAAGCCCAGTCAATCCTATCCTACCCAGCCTCCCTCCACCTCACCCTAACCAATCCTATCCTACCCAGCCTCCCTCCACCTCACCCTAACCAATCCCCTCCCTCCACCTCACCGAACCCCCTCCACCTCATCTCTCTTCCCTCACATAGCCACCACACCTCCCTCACACAGCCACCACACCTGCTCCAACACCCACCTACCGCGTGTTGCCAACTCGCTCGACACGTCACCCCGACCCCACCTTCACGCCACAGCCCGAGGTGCCCACACTCACTCGCGTGGACGCGCGTCTCGCCCCGGTCTTATAGGCGAAAGGGGAGGCCGAGGGGGTGCCCTAGGCGACCACACCACCCCCTGGCATGGGCTAGGCCTGGCCGTGCGGCCAGGTGGTGTGGCTGGCCTCTAGCCCCTCTTCGTCTCATCTTCTGGCTCCGTGTCCCCCTTGGTGAAATATTAACTTTGGCTTTTGTCCCATCCAATTTCGAGAATATTCATTTTCTGACTTTCCTAGAACCAAAAATAGCAGTAAACAGGCAGCTGGCACTGTGGCATCTTGTTAATAGGTTAGTCCAAGAAAGTGTATAAAAATACTCCAAAGTGTGGACAAAACATAAGAAAGTAGATATAAAACAAGCATGGAACATCAAAAATTATAGATACGTTAGCAACGTATCAGCGCCTGAGATGGATGGTTTATTCTTATTGAATCTCGATAGTAGTGATACACATGTTCACAACATAGATGCTAAACGAATAAAATTGAATGATAATTCCACATACATGTGGCACTGTTGTCTTGGTCACATTGGTGTGAAACGCATGAAGAAACTCCATACCGATGGACTTCTTGAATCACATTATTTTGAATCACTTGAAATATGCGAAGCATATCTAATGGGAAAAATGACTAAGACTCCATTCTCTGGGATAATGGAGCGAGCTACAGACTTATTGGAAACAATACATACTGATGTGTGCGGTCCAATGAGTGTAGCATCACATGGTGGATATCGTTATGTTCTTACTTTCACGGATGACTTGAGTAGATATGGGGATATCTACTTTATGAAACATAAATCCGAAACTTTCGAGAAGTTTAAGGAATTCCAAAGTGAAGTAGAAAATTAGCATAACAAGAAGATTAAGTTTCTGCGTTCTAATCGCGAAGGTGAATATCTAAGTTACGAGTTTGGCATGCATTTAAAGAAATGCAAAATACTTTCACAATTGACACTGCCGGGAACACCACAACGCAATTGTTTGTCCGAACGTCATAATCGAACTCTCTTAGATAAGGTTTGGTCTATGATGTCTCTTACAGATTTACCGTTATTGTTTTGGGGTTATGCATTAGAGACAGCTACATTCACTTTAAACATGGCACCATCTAAATCCGTTGAAATGACACCATACGAATTGTGGTTTGGTTAGAAACCTAAGTTGTCGTTCCTTAAAGTTTGGGGCTATGAAGCTTATGTAAAGAAGTTACATCCCGAGAATCTTGAACCCAAAGCGGAAAAATGCGTCTTCATAGGATACCCTAAAGAAACGATTGGGTATACCTTCTATCACAGATCCAAAGGCAAAGTTTTCATTGCCAAGAATGGATCCTTTCTAGAAAAGGAGTTTCTCTCGAAAGAAGTGACTGGAAGGAAAGTAGAACTCGACGAGGTTGTTGAACCTTCTCTCGGATTTGAGAGTAGCGCAGCACCGGAAGATGTTTCTGTGCCGCCTGCACCAATAAGAGAGGAAGCTAATGATGAAGATCATGAAACTTCGAACGAAGTTGCTACTGAACCTCGCAGGTCGATGAGGGTTCGTACAACTCCTGATTGGTATGACCCTGTCTTGAATGTCATGTTGGTGGACAACACCGATTACCCTGCGACGATGAGGAAGCGATGATGAGCCCATATTCCAATAAATGGCAAGAAGCCATGAAATCTGATATTGGATCCATGTACGAAAACCAAGTATGGACTTTGGTGGACCCAAGGCTGTCGAGAACAAATGGATTTTCAAAAAGAAACATACGTTGATGGTAATGTTACTGTCTATAAAGCTCGACTTGTCACGAAAGGGTTCCGACAAATTCAAGGAGTTGACTATGATGAGACTTTATCACTGGTAGGGAAGCTAAAGTTTGTGAGGATTTTGTTAGCAATCGCTGCATTTTTCGATTATGAGATTTGGCGTATGGATGTCAAAACGGAGTTCCTTAATGGTGACATTGAGGAAGAGTTGTATATGGTACAACCCAAGGGTTTTGTCGATCCCAAAGATGCTGACAAGGTATGCAAACTTCAGCGCTCCATTTATTGACTGATGCAAGCATCCTGGAGCTAGAATCAACGTTTTGATAAGGTGATAAAAAACTTTGGATTTATACAAACATTTGGAGAATCTTGTATTTACAAGAAAGTGAGTGGGAGCTCTGTAGCATTCCTAGTACTATATGTGGATGACATATTGTTGATTGGGAATGATATAGAACTTCTTGAAAGTGTCAAAGCCTATTTGAATAATAGTTTTTCAATGAAGGATCTTGACGAAGCAGCATACATTTTGGGCATCAAGATTTATAGAGATAGATCAAGATGCTTAATAGCGCTTTCACAAAGTACATACCTGGGCAAGGTTCTAAAGAGATTTAGAATGGAAGAAAGCAAGAAAGGGTTCTTGCCCATGTTGCCAAGTAAGACATTGAGTAAGACTCAAAGTCCAGCTACGGTAGAAGAAAGAGAAAAGATGAACAAAATCCCCTATGCCTCAGCAATAGGCTCTATCATGTATGCCATGTTGTGTACGAGACCGGATATTGCGTATGCTGTTAGTTTCACCTGCAGATATCAATGTGATCTTGGAATGGAACACTAGATAGCAATCAAAATATCCTAAAGTACCTGAAAAGGACTAAGGATATGGTTCTTTCCTATGGAGGTGACGAAGAGCTTGTTGTAAACAGTTACAACGATGCTAGTTGGAACACCGATCTGGATCACTCTAAGTCACAGTCTGGATATGTATTTATTTTGAATGGAGCAGCAGTGAGTTGGAGGAGTGCCAAGCAAAGCATTGTGGCGAAATCTTCAACTGAATCAGAATACATAGCTGCTTTGGAGGCTGCAAAAGAAGCAATATGGATGAAGGAGTCCATTACTAAGCTTGGTGTGGTTCCTAGTGTGTTTGACCCGATGGCCATATATTGTGACAACATGGATGCCATAGCTAATGCACATGATCCAAGGTCACACAAGAAGTTGAAGCACATCAAGCTACGTTTTCATGCTATTCACGAGTATGTCCAAGATGGTGACATGAAGATTTGCAAAGTACACACTGATCTGAATATGGCAGATCTGTTGACTAAACCTCTCCCTAGAGCAAAACATGACCAACACCAGAACTCCATGGGTGTTAGGTATATTACCATGTAATCTAGATTATTGAATCTATTGCAAGTGGGAGACTATTAGAGATATGCCCAAGAGGCAATAATAAAGTGGTTATTATTATATCTTTGTGTTTATGATAATAGTTTACATCCCATGCTATAATTGTATTAATAGGAAACACTAATACTTGTGTGTTTTGTAAACATAAAAGACCCCCTAGTAAGCCTCTTGTTAAGACTAGCTTGCTGATTAATAAATGATCATGGTTTTCTGATAATGGACATTGGATGTTATTAATAACAAGATCATATCATTCGGAGAATGATGTGATGGACACACACCCATAGTAAGCATAGCATAAGATCAAGTCATTAAAGTTTGTTTTGCTACAAGCTTTCAAATACATAGTAACCTAATCCTTCGACCATGAGATCATGTTAATCACCATCACCGGTTGAGTGCTTTGATGACATCAAAAGCCACTTCGTAACTGGGTGGTTATAAAGGTGGCATCAAGTGTTCTGAAAGTATGTGTTGAAGCACATGGATCAAGAATGGGATTTGTCCATCCAAGTGACCGATAGATATCCTCTGGGCCCTCTTGGTGGAATGACATCCAATTGGCTTGCAAGCATGTGACTAGGTCACAAGGGATGGCATATCACGGTACGAGTAAAGAGTACTTATGGGTAACGAGGTAGAACTAGGTATGGAGATACCGATGATCGAACCTCAGATAAGTAGAGTATCATGCGGCAAAGGGAATCAGTATCGTATGTTAATGGTTCTTTCAATCATGAAGTCATCATTGAATATGTAGGAGCCATTATGGATCTCCAGGTCCCGCTATTGGTTATTGATTAGAGCGGTGTCTCGATCATGTCTGCATAGTTTGCAAACCATAGGGAGACACACTTAAGGTTCGATGTTGTTTAAGTAGATATGGAATATGAGTTGGAGACCGAATGTTGTTTGGAGTCTCGGATTGGATCCATGATATCATGAGGAGATCCGGAATTATCCAACGAATAAGATTCATATGATGGAAGTCATTTTCTGGGGTTCGGAAACGTTCCAAAGTTTTTGTTTGGAGTTTCTAGAAGGTTCCGGAAGGTTCTAGGGAGATAAACTTGAATCCCAAGAAAATAGGAGACGAGACTTTGGGGGAAGAAAACTCCCCCCATGCACCGTCCCTAGGGTAAGTGGGCCAAGGGGGGAACCCTAGGCCGCACCCCCTCTATATAAAGAGGGGAGGGGTGGGCGCCTCCCCCTTGCCCCTTCCACCCCAACCCTAGCCACCACCTTCCTCCTCCTTCCTCCTGCTCTGGCTCGGGCGAAGCATTACAGGTTTTCTCCTCCACCACCACCACCACACCGTCGTGCTGATGGGATTCCGAGGGGATATACTACCTCTGCTGCCTGCTGGAATGGGGAGAGGAAGGTCTACATCGACTCCGTACGTGTGATCGAGTGCGGAAGCGCTGCTGGAACGCGGCGCCGGAAGGGTCGTCTACGCGATCTTGAGATAAGTGATATACTACATCAACCACGAGATCCGATCTCGTTAATGCTTTTGATCTTCAAGGGTTAATTCTCATCTATCTCGTTGCACCAATCTCGTAGATTAGATCTTGGATTTTCCATAGATTGGATCTTGGTTTTGTTTGTTCATGTGGTAGAATTTTTTGTTTTCCATGCTACGAATCCTACAGATTGCCTTGAAGAATCGTAGTATCGAGGGAGGTAATGAGGCCATATACCAACAATTCATAAATGAAGTGGCCATAAAGGTATGTGAGTTAGATATGCGTATAAGAAGTTAGTTGAGAAACTACAGCTAAACTAGATGAAATATTTGAGCCCACTATGAAGATACATATAGGAGTTAATGAGATAGTTGCACTTTGTGATCTAGGTGCTAGTGTTTCAAAAAAAAAACTTTATTTGATAAACTAAACCTTGGTCCATTTGAAATAAAAGAATGAACTCCATCTATCTAACTCTATTTATAACCAAGCTGTGGGAATCAAAGAAAATATAGTTGTTAACATCAAAGGATGTCCCACGCTTATTGATCTTGTCATAGTTGGTATGCCTAAGGATCCCATAGATCCTATCATCGTAGGTAGGCCATTTTTAATAACTATTAAAGCCATGATTAACTTGCATGAAGGGAATGTGAGAGTATGATTACCCTCTAGTGAACCATTTGTAGATCACTTTCCTAGAAAGAAGGCTAAGATTATGAAGATGTGATTATAACCCTAAACATTAATTACTTTGGAGTGGGTGTTCCACTTTCAAAACCAAAACCAAAATGATCACCATCTGGGTCAAGCTAATTGACCTTAATTAGAAACGCTTTGTCGGAGGCAACCCATATGAAATAAAATCAGAAGTCTTTGTGTCAGTATTTTCTTTAGTTTTGATTTTGATTTTGTTTTTGTGTGCTAATAAAGAGTGTTTAAAGATCCTATGTAGGGAGGAGAAGAACAGGTAAATCTCAATCCCAATTATTAGCTAAGACTTGGCTAACGAAAGTACTAGTGCGATTATATATATAAACTATCATATTCGAGTTTTTGTTAATGAGCAAAGGCATGTGAAGAATGCATTTTATGCAGACTACCGGTGATGTGGGGTTAACTCATCAATGCCCATCGCAGATGGACTTAGGTTCGACGAAGTGGGGAGTGTTGGAGGCATCGATCGGCTAGCAAACAAGCACACAGGGGACACGAGGTTTACCTAGGTTCAGGCCTCACAGAGGACCCTACTCCTGCTTGTCTGCTCTTGGAATTATCGAGGAGTCAAAAGTTACAGGGGTGCGTAGATGCAATCTGGCGATGGTGTGGAAACTAGGGTTGCGGATATCCTCCTCGCCGCCCCCTCCTAGCCTTTATATAGATAGGCTAGGTCTCAGGATAGCAGGTCGAGTCGGTTGGTTTTCCCTTTAAACTTCTATCTTGAGTTTGTCGTGTGTTGCAAGGAGTCGAAGTCTCCTAGGTCACCCAAATCTTGACTGGGCCCTAGCAACGTCCTAGGCTTCTTCTAGGTTAGACCGTATATGCTGATCTCGAGTACCTGTAAGGTATTCCCATGTCAACCGGAGTCCTAACGACCACCCGTACAAGCAAATCTGCCCGTACCACGTCTGTACCACCTCGCTGACGAGAAGACGGAAAAATCAGATTTTTGTCGAGAAGAATAGACATTTTAACGAACGCCGGTACAGCAGGATCCGAATGTACCATGCACCCATACCAGGTTCATGAAGCAAACTTCATTTTTCTGAAAGTTACTTCATGGTTAATGATCACTAGTACGGGCGCATCCGACCATACCACACGCCCATACCGAGTTCGCTGCCTGAGATCTAAAAAAATTAGGTAATGACCCTTGGTACGTGCGGGCTATGACCATACTGCACACCCGCACCACGTGTACATAAGCGCTATAATGCTCGGGAGAGAGGTAAACCTAATCAAATATCCCCTTTTTCTCTTTCTTCTTCTTCCTCCAAACCTCAAAACACCTCAATTGGATCTTCACTTATACTTGTCATCATAAGTGAGACGGCAGTACCTAAGGAGGTAGGATAGAAGTATGGGAGCAAGCAGGGAAGCTAGAAACAATGTCTGCATGCGGAATTAGGCACAAGCAAGCATGACACTTGATGTACCCAGGTCAGAGCCTCTATGAGGTAAAGCTCATACTCCTGCTCGATATGGCTATCTGGTGATGAACACAAGGGCTACAATGGCTCCACGAGCTATATGAACATGGTGTACCTTATAAAGGGGTGCTCGGGGAACAAGGCGGGGCCCAACCAGCCCTACTAATACTATTACATATGTCATATGGTGAGGCTACAGTAGCACGCTACAACGTACGTAGGCGCACTGGAGGTAGCATGGCTGTAGTGCTTCATGTCTTGTCCTTGTCTTATCGTCATCTTCTCGTACTATACCTAAGAATCCAATGCCTTTTTATACACCTGGTACTGATCAAAAGTGGAGGAACCGGTTGGGAGGAGCAAAGATGGATCAACAGAAGCGGCAATAGCTAGGGGAGCCTAGCCGGGCAAAGGGAGAGTCGACCCATCCGGGCGGATGGAGGAGGAAGCCCACCAGGGTGGGGGCGTGGGAGGCCCAACTGGGCGGATGGAGTAGACACCCTAGGTAGGGGAGCATCCCAGCCGAGTGGCGTCACCCAGTCGGGCAAGGCCACCCAGGCCAAATGGAGCGAGCGGCCCAGCCGGGGGAGGAAGCGAGGCCCAGCCGGGCGGGGACGCATCCTGTCTGGAGCGGAGCGGAGCCGGCCCATCCGAGAGGAGGCAGTCTGGCGAGGTGGAGGAGGGCTAGCCAAGTTGTGTAGCTGGCCCAACAACTATGCAGACTGGCTAGAGAGCCACATTCGCCCTAGCGCGTGATCTGCTCCTTCCTTGCTTAGGTTTGGTTGATGATGCTTGCTTTTGTCTATCTTCGGGTGCTCTCGGGGTATCTGGGGATAATCCCCCCCCCCCCCCCCCGACATTAGCCCCCAAGCGTGCGTTGATTTCATCTCCAGGGAAATTCATGCGGTCTTCTAAAAATTGGTCGTGGTAGATAGTGGCGCCATGCACGACACCGTGTTGCACACCTTAGCAAGGAGAAACATGCTTCCATTGGGGGAGCGCAAGCGCACCCAATGGGTGTATCCCTCGAGTTTTAGAGTAGTTAACAGAGTCAACTACTTTAAACGTATCTGCATCTTGTAATTGAGTTGGCTCAGCATAGACTGTACAGAACAAATAGGCAAAAGTAAGTAGGTTGTTAGTATATTAGCATAAGAAATACATGCCTCCAATAAAATTATGGTTTTATACAGAGAAAAACTAGCTCACGCTTCTCTGAACACTTAGTCATTTTCCCCTGCGTTCTGTTGTTTACGCTATGTCCTTGTCGGCCGGTGTGCTGCGTTGCGGTATGCAACTGGAATCGAACGGATAGCTAACAATGCATCGCTCATGGTACTAGAGATTTAGCAGCCCGAAACATGCAAACTAGGTGGTTTAGCTAGATCGTCCAAACTATCGTGTCCTTCATTGTCTTTTGTGTGTGAGTTCCTCCAGCTTTTACTCTTGATAGCCATACATCCGGGTTGTGGTCTGTAGCTGATACGAAGAGTGAGCCTTTGGTACCGCATACAATACTCAACCGACTTACAGAACAACAGGCTAGGCAAGCCCGCTGGTTAGGGGTTGCCGGTGCCGGGGAAAAAGTAAACATGCTGATATCTTCTAAGGAGCCCACGAGGATCGCTCCAGGTTAGGAAAATACTTACATTTATGAATTCAAGTAGGGGAGGCAGAGGTATGATCGTGCAGGCAATGAGGGCGCAAAAACTTCGTCGTTGCAGTCGGCCAGGCTCCAACCGGCTAGTCAACCAAATGCGGGGCAGCCGGATTTGGTCCCCAACCAGATTGGGAACCAAACGGGCCAGATCGGACCCATCTAGCCAAGCCAAGCCAGAAAACCAAATGGGGCAATGGCCGGTCTGGTCCTCAGCTGGCCTGGTCCAGCCGGTTCGATGAACCAAACAGCAGCGGTAGGAGCAGCCTGTTCAGCATCTTCGTTTTCTTTTCTTTTTTTCCTTTTCTTTTTTCTCTTTATTCTAATCGTCTGGTTCCTTCTCTTTTTCTTTTTTCCTTCTTTATCTTTTTCTTCTCTCTTTTCCCAACCAGGACCCACCACTCCCTTTTATTTTCTTTTCCCTTTTCTTTGACCGGCTCAGAGTCTTCTTCCTCTAGCTAGCAGAGAGAAGAAGTGGGCCTGGTGGCATGAGGCATATCTGGGTGCGGGCGCTCGTGAAACGGATGGCCGGAGCGCACGAGAGAGGGACTCACGTACAGGGATGGAGTCACGGGCATGGTCCACGTCATGAATGATGGACCTGAAGCAGAGCAGCGCACGGCCTGGCAGGCAGAGGAGGCCGAGGACGTGCGACGCTTGCGTGGGAGGAAGAGAAGGATCACGCGGATGCGGGGGCCCGAGGTGGAGGAGAGGGGCGGTTGGGCGTTGCTGCGACGCGAAAGAGGAGCTCGCCCGAGACGCGAGTAGAGGCCCGCGGTGGTGGCGCAACAGGGACGTGCAAGGGAGAGCGTAGCAACGCGGACTCTCTAGGGATGCAGAGGAGGCTCGCGCGAAGATGGCGGAGTAATAGGGTCGCGGGCACGGGGGTGCACTGGGCTGCAGGAGCTGGGTGGTACAGAAGGTGCTACATGGGGAGCAATTTGGACACGTGCGTGGTAGGACGTGCGGAGGAGGCCGCAAGGTGCGGATGGCGACATGCAACACAGATGGCATAGTGATGCCGAACCCCGGGATTCTTGACGAGGCAAACAAGACGACGGTGTGGAGGGGGTGGCGAGCCCCCTGGAACCTTGATGAGGAGAAGACGACGATAGTGTGGAGGCGGTGGAGAGACCCCTGGAACCTTGACAAGGAAAAGATGACGACGACGCGGAGGAGGCGGCGAGCCCCTAGGAATTTTGACGAAACGGAGTTGGTGATGATGATGAAGATGGGTCCCATGCAAAATGGAACTCCGGTCCCAGCCATCTTGCCTCACAGTGGATGTCAACTGTCATCGCAAGTGAGACGGCAGTACCTAATAAGGTAGGATACAGGAGTGGGAGCAAGCAATGAAGCTAGTGACGGCGTCCATGGGCGGGATTGGGCAGAAGCAAGTGTGACACTTGATGTACCCAGGTTCGAAGCCGAGGTAAAGCTCTTACTCTGCTCAATCTGGCTATCTAGTGATGAACACAAGGGCTACAATGGCTCCTTGAGCTGTATGAATTAGCAATCCAATAGAGACCAACCTAGTGTATGTGTCCCTGCGTATGTGCATGTGTGTGTGAGATAGCAAGTAGGAGGCTAGCTCCCCTGGTGCACCTTATAAATGGGTGCCCGGGGGACAAGGAGGGCCAGTCGGCCCTACTAATATTATTATATATGTCATCTGGTGAGGCTACAGTGGCACACTATAGTGTACGTAGGCGCACTGGAGGCAGCGTGGCCGCAGTGCTTCGCATCTTGTCCTTGTCTTCCCGCCATCTTCTCGTACTCTGCCTGGGAATCCAATGCCTTGTTATACACCTGGTACCGATCGGAAGTGGAGGAACCGGCTAGGAGGTACAACGATCGATCTCTTGATCGATTGGTAGAAGAAGCAATAGCCAAGGGAGCCCAGTCAGGTGAAGGGTGAGTCGTCCCATCCAGGAGGCCGGAGGAGGTAGCCCACCCCGGCGGGGGCGCGGGAGGCCAAGCTAGGCGGATGGAGGAGACAACCCAAGCAGGGGAAGCGACCCAACCGGGGGGCTGGGTGACGGCCCCAATCGGGCAAGGCCACCCAGGACATATGGAGCGAGCTTCCCACTCGGGGAAGGGGTAGCCCAGCCGGGGGGATGCAGCGAGTCCCAGTCGGGGTAGGCAATGAGGCCCAGCCAGGCGGGGACGCATCCCGCCTAGAGCGGGGTGGAGCCGGCCCATCCGAGAGGAGGCATTCTGGTGAGGTGGAGGAGGGATATTCAGGCGGTGCAGCCATCCCAGCAGCGATGCAGACCGGCTACAGAGCCACATTCAGGCTAGCGCGCGATCTGCTCCTTCCTTGCTTAATTTTGGTTTATGACGCTTGCTTTTGTCAATCTTCGGGTGCTCTCGGGGTATTTGGGACCATCCCCCCGATACTACTTGTTTTTATTCAATTCCTCGCACACCAACGATCCAAGGTATGTTTCTCCATCGATCCCTCACTTCTTTACATTAAAACCATGCTCTATCTATTGCTATTATCAATCTAGACCCAGGTCTTGCCATGAACTATTTTCTTAATGACATGATTAGTTTTGACTTTTAGAGGATATTCTTTTGTAGAATGTGTAGAGAATCAAACATTGCCTATTTCTATTGTATCAAAAGTTTAATTAAATCAATTTATTTTTAGATAAACACAAGGAGTCGTTCGTTGTGGTGGCGACACAAGTTGCATCACCCGTTGAAGATGCTACCCTTGCATCACTTGGCATCGAGTTCACCAAGGACTCCCACTTTAGCTGTTTCAACCATCTCAAGGACCGAGAGATCTGAGCCACCAAATGGGCTTGTCCATATACTTTGAACCATCTGGCATTGGTTTTGATTTTAATTTACTTTGTGACAATGTTGGTTTGCTTGATTTTTTCTTTCAGGACACTGCCACTTATCATCGGCAGACTCGAGAGTTCCTTAGCACTTTGAAGCATACGGTGGGTCTGAGTTTTGTCTCCGAGGAGGATAGACACGGATCAAACTTGATCTTTTTCCGTCGAATGAATCATGAGTATATTTTGTCCCTCAACCAATGGAGTCAATGCTTTAGGTTTGTCAACAACATCACCGGCACTCGCGTTTCCACTTTTATGGTTGATCCTACCCCTTTTATTTATTTCAACACGACGGGAGTCTTTGATCCTATCCCTAAGGGAAATCAAATTGAATGTCCTGCAATATGCTATTTGTATTATGTTATTGCTGACACCTTATAGGCTCTTGGTGAATTTACAAGAGTTAATGAGGTGGACATGATGATCCTCGCAAGAGCTGCCATCCATTGTATTATATTTGGAGTATTAGTCTCATCAAATCCATGGTCCCATTTGCTACGGAGGAGTGATCACCATCCTCTCCCGAGCACTATGTATCAACATAGGTAACTTACAATCATTGGTAGGTGTTCGTCATCTCGATTTCGCTACTCTTAATGCTTGTGGTATAGTTAGAAAGAAACAATGTAGATATTTTGTTCAAAATTACCTGCAGCTAATCACTTGATCTCCGTTCCTTTGCCTCGTTGTCTCTTCTCTATCAAGTAGGGACGTTTGCGTTATGATGCGCATGTTGAAGCAAATCTACCCATGAGGAGGTACCTGAAGGAGAATATGAAGAAGAACAACAACAAGAAGGACCCGAGCAGGAGCAGCTGCCGCAGAACCCTTACACTACGTATGAGGACCTGTACGCGCTCGAAGGCAACATTCAGAACATGATAAACCTCTATCAACCTTCGAGAAAACACCGCACACCTCTCGTCGTAGTTTAACCATTGGAGTGGCCAATGGAACATGGAGAGCTTTCCTCCACTGCCACAATGAGCAATAAGAGGGCTTGTAAAAGCCTAAGTCTTAAATATGCATACTATGTTAATTGCACGTTGCTAGAAGGAGAGATGGCTGGCGATTGATAGAAACTGTGTCATAAGTCTTAAATATGCATGCTATATTAATTCATGGTTAACTAACAGGGGAATAAATTATGCGGGTGGTTGGACTTATGTCTTAATAACTTCGTTGCTTGCGCGGAAATGACATTGGAATCAATCACTATGGGTGTAATTGCGCGGTAACACGACTACGCCTATTTATGGCTCCTCTCTAAAAGAAACAATAAGGATTATCCACGTGCTTCACTAATTGTAACAACCAAATGAATGAAATAATATCTTGCCAGAAAATTTACTCCCTTGAGTTACTTGCTTTCACTTTACTTTTTATTAATTTTACTTACTTTTACTTTACTTGCACTAGTTTACTTACTATATTTACTTTCAGCACTTTACAGTTTTTTAGTTAGAAGTAAAAAGTACCTTACACCATCTACTTTATTGTATTGCATGAAAAACCATATAAGTGGGTTATAAGGGTTTAAAAAATAGATAGTTTACCTTCATATCCTCATGAGTTCGACACTCAAATACATATCGAATTATGCTACAGTGATTCTATGTTCTTGGAGATTATCAATAAGTAAAAAATGCGTTTTCTATACACCATGCCGTTGTATAGAAAAAAGTAAGAAAGTTACACAGCTTGATATGACACATTTGGTGTTGCTCGACCCTCTTAGTCAACATATTTTCGTGTCTACAGCTTCCATTCCGAAGAACAACTTTTTTACATAATGGTTACAACACATTTACAAAGGTAAGAAACTGATGCGGCTTTATATATTTCTCTTGCCTTTTGTGGATATTTAGTCTTCATAACGCCGAGCTTTAGTCCTCTGCTCCTGCTCGGAGCGTCCTACTCGAAACGTGAGAGCGAAAATTACAAACACCGCATAAGTATGACAACAAACACGTGAGAGCTAAAAAAAGATAGAGTGACATGCATGCATGAAATAATTCAAGAGATAGGCAAAACGTAAAAAAGCAAAAACCAAAAGAAAAGGCACGGAACAAACCATAGTAAAAAAGTAAAGCCAACCCGCACAGGCAGCGCCCATAAATTGCATGTGTAATCCCGAGTGGGCACGAATCGACACGGTTTCCGTGTTAAGTTATGTCTGTTCTATAAAGCAAAATGCGGCCTTTCGTTTCTGTGCCCCTCGGCCTAAAAGAAACCACACCGCCACACCGAATATGTCGAATACGGCTAAGCCATTGCTCAGGTGGTCTGGTGATATTACTTCTAGGATGATAGGACGTAGAAGTTAAGACACAAATAGGAAAGAAAGAAGCCGCTGGAATGCTTGAAAGAACAAAGAGGACGTAGTGTTTTATAGGCTGAGCATCCAGCCTAAAGCCAAACGAAGAGCGGTGCAAGAAGCAGCGGAAAACCACACATCAGGCGTGCTCTCTCCCGAGATTATGGTACAATACGTGTAATGAAGGCATGGCATAGAACCGGAATCGCACGTATGAATACCATGGTGATAGCTGTCCTCCCGGGCGAAGGGGACCCACCGCACGATCTCGTGCCGACAACCCGCAACCGTCGAGGATTTCTTCTACCACCTCAGCTCTCGGGCCCGAGGACCCGTGTAGGGCGAGATTTTTCTGCTGCCATGTCGGTTTTCGACTGGCCCCACGTCGAGAGAACCCGTGGGCGACGAGAGTCTCTGCTGGCAGCTCGGCTCTCGGGCACGATAACCCGCAGAAGGGTTTATACTTCCACTTTGGCTTAGGATGGGCCCCATGTCCCGATGGGCGCGGAGTGCCGATCTCCCTCCAAACGCCTCTCACCAAGTGTGTGAGCGCACGCAGCTGCCGATGCGTCGGCCAAGGAACGGCGTGTGGCCCACCATCTAGCGACGCGAGGCAGGAAGCACGGGGCCCACCATCCCAGGAGAGCGGGACTCCGTTGCGACGTAGCCACGTGTCCTCCTCGTCGTCCATCCAACGGTCTAAAATAATAGGGACAATATGGATAGAAGAATTAACCGAAACTTTGATGCGCTATTATTTACTGCGATGTTAGAATTATTGGGTCAGACCAAGTATTCTTTGCCCATTAATCTCTAGTGGAAAATACCAAAGGCCATACGTGGGATTAAAGTTTAGTCTCACATAACTTGTTTAATGAGAGTTGAACCTCCTTCTAATGGAGACTCTTCTATCACTTATATGCGTACAAGAAAAGGACACCCTATGTGCGCTACTCCTCCGGTCCTCCCGTACCACCCATCCCACGTGAAAGGATAGAGATGTCGCCTAGAGGAGGGGTGAATAGGCAATTTCAAAACTATTACGGTTTTGGCTTGATATAATACGGAATTAAACTAACGTTTATTTTACAAGCACAAAACCTAAATACACTAGGCTCAACTAAGTGCACCAACAACAAGATAAGCTAAGCAAGATAGCACAAGATAAATATACCACAAGTGATAAGCAAGATAGAAGTATTTCAAGCTCGATGGCTATCACAAGGAAAGTAAGCTCGGGTATAGAGATAACCGAGGCACGCGGAGACGAAGATGTATTCCCGTGTTCCCTTACAAGTAAGGTACGTCACGTTGGAGAGGTGTGGGATTCCACGAAGGATTTCCCAACGCCACGAAGGCTCACCTTCTTCTCCGAGTCTATCCCACGAAGGAATAGGCCCTTTCCTTATGGCTAGCTTTTCCTCCACTCCGGAGATGGCAAGCTCCACAACCACTTCACAAGCTCCACGAAGGAGAAGCCCGGGTCTCTTCACAATCTTCCACGAAGAGGACACCACGGCACCAACCGCCAAGCCAACTAGGAGGTCACCCTCCAAGAGCAACAAGCTCACGGTCTCTCACTCGAACAAATCGTAGTGGAGAGCTCAACACTTATGCAAGAATGCAAAGCAAGAACACCAAGGGCATTCAAATCCCTCACTCTCAAATCCCACCAAAGCAACAAGTGCTAGGGAGGAATTAGAGAGGAAGAACAATGGTGGAAGTCAACCAATGACTTCAAGATCTAGATCCAAAGGGTTCCCCTCACTTAGAGGAGGAATTGATTGGTGGGGATTGTAGATCTAGATCTCCTCTTCCAAAGCCCTCAAAAATATGTAAGAATCATAGGAGGGAAGGGAGAGGAAGCAAACTCAAGAGGGTCAACAATGGAGGTCAATTTCGGGCTCAAGAACACCCAAAAACGTTGGGGAAAGAACCCCCTTTTATAGGGAAAAGCAAATATAGCCGTTGGGGAGAAAACAGCGAAAACTCGGTTCCAAAGTCGGTTGGACCGGCCCTAGAACCGGGAAACTCGGTCCCCAGGCCGGAGGACCGACCTACAAACCGAAATACCTCTGTTTGCCAACCCGAAATAGACTCGGTCGTGAAAACCGGAAAATCCGGTCTACCGGAGTTGGAACCGGACCGTCCGGTGTGGGGCTCGGTTGAACCGGATCCACAACCGGGATGAAACTGACTTCACGAAAAACGCAATAACTTTTGCATCCGGACTCCGATTTCGATGATCTTAGGCTTGTTTTGACGAGGACAACAAGATCTACAATATGGTGCATGAAAATATCATAGTCCATCAAAGGAAGATAGAACCAAATGAGGAAAGGTATAGAGCCTCCCTATAAGAAGAACCGGTAAAACCTTCAAACTCGAAAACGCCATATAAGATGCATACGAATTCCGTTTTCGATGAACTTGGGCTTGTTGAAGAGCTAGCAACAAGCTCAAGAACCTCACATAGAGAAAATACCAAGAAGCAACAAAATAGGAAGATGCAAAGTATGCCAAGGATTGAGCTCCCTACGACGATGTGATCAAGTTACCCAACTGAAAGCCCCTCTTGATAGTGCGGCTATATATCCTATAACCCGGTCTCCCAACAACCACCTTGAGACCGGTGAAAGGAAAACCTAGCAAGGCCATAACTTTGCCTTGCGCATCCCGCTTGATCTTGATGACAACGCTTCAAGCTCCATCCAAGCCAGAATGCACCACTTGATCATTGTTGCTTCGTGAAGACTCATAATTTGCTCCCCCATACACCACTATGGGATAGCTTCATTAAGACACGTCTTCACATGTCCATTATCACCAATATGCACGGCAAGCTTCAAGCAAATGATCTTCTCGAGATGCTTATCTTGAACTTGCCCTTCTCAACCTTGATGGCGATCACCACTTGATGTCATCCTCTCATGGGCTATTGAGATCTTCACTTTTGAAGCATGCCCATGGAAAGATACCTATCCCATATATAAAAAACAAAGGAACATATATAATGGGTTAGTTCATGATGCATAAATGACAAGGCTTACCACACCACAAGATCCATGTGGTACATTCTTTATGCTTCATGTGTTGACCAACTTGAAATCACTCTTCACTCTTTGCATTGGTCAACCAAGTGTCTTCTCATGCTCCATCTCAATATCTTGAGGTACATAAGAAACTCTTCATTTGATTACATGCTCTAAATCTTAATCAACCATAGCTCAACTAATGAGGCTATCATGACACCGACTTAGACCCATATCTTGAATTCTTCTATTGAGATCACACTCTCAAGATCTTGAACATATCATATTCTTATCTTCAATTCGATGATCTTGATGCCAAAACTCAAGGTATATCTTTATCTTCATGGCATCCATACTTGAATCCAACATATGGACTACAAGCATAACTTATGGAATATTCCTTCATATAAAACTCGATGAAAATATTAGTCCATAGGGATTGTCATTAATCACCAAAACCACACATAGGGGCAATTACCCTTTCAATCTCCCCCATTTTGGTAATTGATGACAATCACAACAAGAGGGTTTATATAATGAATATTAGAAACAAGTACGCAACTTATCCGAGAATAAGTTGTATACAAGAGGTTGTATTTGATATGGTTAAGTAACACAAAGATACTAGCCCATATCAAAACTGCTTCTACTCACACAAACTACAACTAATACAAGAGATGTGAGTAGAACCAACATATATAGAGCAAACTCCCCCACAATATATGCACATGTGATGAACTTGAATTTCATTGCATACATTGTCAAGCATAACCTTTGGGAGAGTTTCCACTATATATTCAACCATGCAATACATAATAAAGATGAAATGCATGAAAGGCAAACACTTAAGAACAAAACAATCTTAAGTTGAAAACCATTTCCCTTAAAACCCTCTAAACTTCTCCCCCATTGACAACAAGTGCCAAAATGGATGACAAAGTTAGAAGGCCAATATAGTTCAAGTTCCTCCCAAGGTGTGCATTTCTCATAATATGAGTGAAATCATATGCACATATCCAATGACGAATACTTGGAGGAAATCAACTATATTGAGGATCAAATATTGCTAAAAGGATAACAAGGTCAAGAAACTTCAACAGATGAAGCAAGCAATCAAAAGATCCAAATAATCAGGTGGACAAATAGTTCTCTAAATGAAATAAGGAAGCTCCCCAAGGTTTGTGCATAAATTAGTTGTTTCATTTGAATATAATATGCACAAACATGGAATCCTCACTCCCTCTATATCATTTAGAACACAACCAAGATATAATGAGTAGAGATATAAATCAATACACTTGTCAAGACAAGATTAAGTCCAAAAGAAACCAAATATGAGATATGAGTGCATGAAGATGCAATGAAAGTAAACCGAGCACTCATAAATCAAGACCTTACCAAAACCATTAAACATTAAGTGGATAAGTGAGATGGTTGGCAAAAGGCAAGGATATCAAGGCGAGAGATTAACACTCTTGTGTATATAAGTTTCTAACTGGGAAATCATGGGAATAATCCACAAAGAAACATCCACACATAAGAGGTTAATAAAGATAAGAAAACATGATATCCAAGAGGAAGTCATAAGATATACCCAAAAAATGATATTTTGCTTAAGTGCATATATATAGCCATGGCTCTATTTTCTCTTATGGTATATCAATGAACTTCACCAAAGAAAAAGAAAACCTCAAAAACATCACAACTAACACTAAGGGAACTAATGCTAGTTGGGATATTTTGAGAAAGGCAACAAGTATCAAAAGGAAGGATTCAATGCAATTTCAACAATATTGCACATGAGAGTACCTTGAGGAATTGATATGCAATAAATTGCTAGAAGTCATATTTGGGATTGGTGAATCATGAACATGATTTTATATACTCCCCATTATATGCATCATCTCAAATTACTCACATAAGCAATAAGGATAGAAAAGTCTTTCAAAGATCCTTGCAAGAACCACAACATTTATAAAAAATAAATTCATGCCAAGATGCAACCTACAAGAGATTGGATGGAAGAATAGTATGCATGAATAAGATACTTGTTACCGAGATAGCAATGGTATGATGTAGTAGATAAGAATTCTTTGATCATCCTAGCTTGGCTCCAATTATCATGTGGTGACAACACGTTCCTTATAGATAAGACAAGCATCCATTGCATCTCCAATGTACCTAAAACAACATTCAAGTACATCTTGGTCCCCAAACTTATTGGGTCCAAAGTGCTTAGACTAACCACAACACATAGGACATACTCCATAAAAATATGTGCATATTTAGAGATGAAATTTTAATTTCATGCACATCATAGCCGTTTAAGGATTTGATGGAGTACACCCTATATATTGGATCAAAGAAAGCAAACCATGATATAAGATATACATTTAGTAAACATGCATGCACGAGACTTTTAAGAACCAATGAATATATAATTTGGACAAAACACCAAAATATTCAAGAAGGCATACAAGGTGTGACAAAACACATTTGTTGTCCAAACTATATCAAAGAATCAAATCAACACAAGATTTGTTCAACAAAGTTCAACAAATGAACTAAGCAAAAACTATTGAGCATAAAAGATGAGATAAAACATAAATGCTCAAAGATTTATCTCATTCAAGCAAATAACATAGAGAAGAAAGAATGAGATAACAAACTCCCAAAAGAGCAAGGTTTCAAAAATAAACTGAACCCTTAACACTTTTCACAATGGCAAGGTTTCAAGAAGAAAAGGTTTGTCTTCCACTAAAAGCACATTTGATAATAATCAAAAACACCATCAAAGAGATGTTCAAAAGCCAAGGAAGACAATGGGAGCCACAACAATTTTTGTAAAAAAAAAGACCATAGGAGGTGAAATCCAAGGTGAAGATGATCCACAAATGCTACCACACCCAAGTATATCAATTGTCGAAGACAATGAGTGTATTGGAATTTATTTTCGGTGGTATATTGCACGGATATTTAGAGATAAATCTTCACAATAAAAATCATAGGATAGGAATAAAAAGATTAAGCATTGTGCAAAGATACAGATTCTTGATAGCTTCAACTAGTCACACAATCATGCAAAGCAATGATTATAATAACTTGAAGAAAATGGTCTCACAAATAAGATATAGAGATATGCATTTGAGGAAGGCCACACCAAGAATTTCTTACTCAAGCAACCGAAAAGACGAGCAATAAAATCTTCTAACAAAAATAGGACCTTGTTTGAGCTAACATGCCACCTAGATACAAGATAATTAACAATATCAACTCTAAGTGGCACCACCTCATATGTTCACATTTCCTAGGATTGTCATATGCAAAAGTAGCATATTACTCCCCATAATGTGGTATTCATTTTTTCTTAATAAGAGGAAAAACAACCTCGACTAGAGATAATTAATGGATATTTAGAATTTGAATTTCTCATGAGCATGACACACCACATAGTGACTAGATAAGCTTGAAATATTAATACTAAGTGGTAGTACTCATGTACACACATTTTAAGGTATGAGAGATGCGCGAGGCATATCACTCTCTCAAAATGGGGTGTTCCATTAATCACTCGAAAAGAGCCAAAAAAGATATCATCAAGATGCATCAGAGGCTCAAAGCAAAACACACAAGTAAATGATGTGCCAAACACATAGACATACTTGAATACACAAAATAAGCAAGAATGAGGCACAACAAATACAAACACATACTTGGTACAAAACCAAAACATGTAAAGGGGCAAGTAACTTACAATATAGAAGAGTTGAGTTCGAGTTACCGCAAAGAGGCACATTGGGTATATGGTAGGGAGATGATAATCCTTATAACTTGGCTTGATCAAATATAGTATATGAATATCCCTTAATTCTTCATGAGTTAGCCAAGTCTCCAATGCCCTCCAGTAACACCTATTGATCAAGTTTGAGCTTGTTGGTCCTCAACCAAGTTGGGTCCTAAGAGGTTAGTCACAATAGGCTTGGTAACCCAAATGGTTCGTTTCTTGACACCACTTTGAGTTCCAACAAACTTAGCAAACACATTGCCATCATTATCCTTCCCAAGAGAATAATAATCATCAACAATGATATGGTTAGATAAGGTACCATTTGAACATGAAGAGGCCAAGTGCCCCTTCTCACGACATATGTAGCAACAAGTGCTCCCCTTTCTCTTCTTCATTAATTTATTGGCTTGGGGAGCCTTATCTTGATTCTTCTTAGGAAGTGGCCTAGCTTCAACTTGAGGTTGAGATTGGGCTTGATCTTGACCTTGCAGCCGCTTCCCTTGTTGCTTATCATTCAAGCCCTTTTTCTTCAATGGACAAGATCTTACATGATGTCCTACAACCTTGCACTTGAAGCAAATAATCTTAGACGAATTCTTGACTTGGTCTTGGCTCTTCTTCTTGTTGCTCTTGGACTTGTTCTTGTTATTGGAGTTGAATCCAAGTCCACTTTTATCATTGGGGCATTTTTGCACACTCAAAATATTATCGTGTGTGAATTTGCCTTCATGACTCTTTTCCAAGTCTTTCTTCAAAGAAGTGACTTGGGCATTGAGCTCTTTGATTTCCTCTACATGGTTAGTATAAATAGAGGTACTGGAGGAAGTGGAAGCTTCATTGTTAGAGCAACAAGGCAAAGCAAGTAATCCAACATAAGTTTTATCAATAGTATGACAAGAAGGATCACTACGACTAGCACATGGCAAAATAGCATTTTGGGTAGAAGTTGTGCTAGTGTCCAAATGAGGCTCACAAGATGTTACCTTAGTGATACTTGCCTCACGAGCTAACTTTAGCCCATCATAGGAGATTAGAAGATCATTATGAGAGGCCAAGAGCTTTTCATGACTTTCTTCCAATTTCCCATAATTACTAGTTAGCAACTCAAGTTGAGCCCTTAGCTCAACATTCTCCTTTAGGGTAGATGCTTCACAAGAAGTAGAGTTAGTAGCACTAGCATCATTAATAGATTTTTCCTTTTCAAGCTCATAAGATTCAATTTTTTATATGAGGAGACAATTAGTGTGCTTCTCCTCGGCAATCTCTTGCTTAAGGAGATTGAATCTCTGACTCCCATCATCAAGTTGGAAATCCAACTTCTCTATGGTTTCCGTTTGTTTAGTTATGGTGTCCATAACGTGTTTGATACAAGCAACAACCTTATTATTACCACGAAGAGAGGTACACAAAAAGGTCAGCTCAAGCACAAGAGCTCTAGTATCCTCATCAAGGTAATCATCATTATCATTGCTATTATCTAGAGAAGATATCTTGGGATCCAAAGTAGGAGATACCTTTGATCCTCTTGCCATAACGCACATGTGAGCATGGGAGGATGAAGATGAGGATATTCTTGAATCTTCATTCATGATTATGTCTTGCTCCATAGGGTGTTTGATTTCCTCTACATTGTTAGATACACAACTAGAGGAAATAGAAGCATTTTGTTTATTGGAACAAGACAAATCAAGCATATCATCTACACTAGTACTCAAATAATTTCTAGACAATATGCAAGGACTAGCAACACAAGGGGATATATAATTATCGTTGCAAGAAGTGCTTAAGTCCAAACTCTCTACACATTAGCATTTATAGAACATGAATCATTGGTGTAAAGAGAACCACTACCATCATTACATATGATTTCTCCACTCACCATGCCATTACCTTGTGACTTGTCACATGTAGGTGAAGTGGAGGGAATTGAAATCTCATCACGGCCAGAGGTGGAAGCCACTTGGAGCTCTTAATGATGTGAAGGAGAAGAGAGCTCCTCGGAGATATCACCGACCCTATGAGAAGTGGACCCACCAAATATTTCTTTAAGCTTGGTCCACATCTCATGAGATGACTTGCGCTTCACAATCGTCAAGAACAAATTAACTGTGGGGCTCAAGGAGAAAAATAGCTTCTTAGATACTTAAGCTTCGAGATGTAAATTTTCTCATCCTCTAAAGATAGATTTTGAGGATCTATCGGAGGAGAAAAACCTACATCTAGAAATCGCTCAATATTTGGACACAAGGTCCGAAGATTATAAAGCAAGCAATTTCTCCACAAAATATAATTTGTACCATCAAAGATAATTGTGTCATTGTTCACTATACTACTAGCCGACATCTTTACACTCTAGGCGGTGAAGCCTAAACAAGGAGAGACCTTGCTCTGATACCAATTGAAAGGATAGAGATGTCGCCTAGAGGGGGGTGAATAGGCAATTTCAAAACTATTACGGTTTTGGCTTGATAGAATGCGGAATTAAACTAACGTTTATTTTACAAGCACAAAACCTAAATACACTAGGCTCAACTAAGTGCACCAACAACAAGATAAGCTAAGCAAGATAGCACAAGATAAATATACCACAAGTGATAAGCAAGATATAAGTACTTCAAGCTCGATGGCTATCACAAGGAAAGTAAGCTCGGGTATAGAGATAACCGAGGCACGCGGAGACGAAGATGTATTCCCGTGTTCCCTTACAAGTAAGGTACGTCACGTTGGAGAGGTGTGGGATTCCACGAAGGATTTCCCAACGCCACGAAGGCTCACCTTCTTCTCCGAGTCTATCCCACGAAGGAATAGGCCCTTTCCTTATGGCTAGCTTTTCCTCCACTCCGAAGATGGCAAGCTCCACAACCACTTCACAAGCTCCATGAAGGAGAAGTCCGGGTCTCTTCACAATCTTCCACGAAGAGGACACCACGGCACCAACCGCCAAGCTAACTAGGAGGTCACCCTCCAAGAGCAACAAGCTAACGGTCTCTCACTCGAACAAATCGTAGTGGAGAGCTCAACACTTATGCAAGAATGCAAAGCAAGAACACCAAAGGCATTCAAATCCCTCACTCTCAAATCCCACCAAAGCAACAAGTGCTAGGGAGGAATTAGAGAGGAAGAACAATGGTGGAAGTCAACCAATGACTTCAAGATCTAGATCCAAAGGGTTCCCCTCACTTAGAGGAGGAATTGATTGGTGGGGATTGTAGATCTAGATCTCCTCTTCCAAAGCCCTCAAAAAGATGCAAGAATCATAGGAGGGAAGGGAGAGGAAACAAGCTCAAGAGGGTCAACAATAGAGGTCAATTTCAGGCTCAAGAACACCCAAAAAAGTTGGGGGAAGAACCCCTTTTATAGGGAAAAGCAAATATGGCCGTTAGGGAGAAAACAGCGAAAACTCGGTTCCAAAGTCGGTTGGACCGGCCCCAGAACCAGGAAACTCGGTCCCCAGGCCGGAGGACCGACCTACAAACCGAAATACCTCTGTTTGCCAACCCGGAATAGACTCGGTCGTGAAAACCGGAAAATCCAGTCTGAGATCCGGTCTACCGGAGCTGGAACCGGACCGTCCGGTGTGGGGCTCGGTTGAACCGGATCCACAACCGGGATGAAACTGACTTCACGAAAAACGCAATAACTTTTGCATCCGGACTCCGATTTCGATGATCTTGGGCTTGTTTTGACGAGGACAACAAGATCTACAATATGGTGCATGAAAACATCATAGTCCAACAAAGGAAGATAGAACCAAATGAGGAAAGGTATGGAGCCTCCCTATAAGAAGAACCGGTAAAACCTTCAAACTCGAAAACGCCATATAAGATGCATACGAATTCCGTTTTCGATGAACTTGGGCTTGTTGAAGAGCTAGCAACAAGCTCAAGAACCTCACATAGAGAAAATACCAAGAACCAACAAAATAGAAAGATGCAAAGTATGCCAAGGATTGAGCTCCCTACGACGATGTGATCAAGTTACCCAACTGAAAGCCCCTCTTGATAGTGCGGCTATATATCCTATAACCCGGTCTCCCAACAACCACCTTGAGACCGGTAAAAGGAAAACCTAGCAAGGCCATACCTTTGCCTTGCGCATCCCGCTTGATCTTGATGACAACGCTTCAAGCTCCATCCAAGCCGGAATGCACCACTTGATCATTGTTGCTTCGTGAAGACTCATAATTTGCTCCCCATACACCACTATGGGATAGCTTCATTAAGACATGTCTTCACATGTCCATTATCACCAATATGGACGGTAAGCTTCAAGCAAATGATCTTCTCGAGATACTTATCTTGAACTTGCCCTTCTCAACCTTGATGGCGATCACCACTTGGTGTCATCCTCTCATGGGCTATTGAGATCTTCACTTTTGAAGCATGCCCATGGAAAGATACCTGTCCCATATATAAAACACAAAGGAACATATATAATGGGTTAGTTCATGATGCATAAATGACAAGGCTTACCACACCACAAGATTCATGTGGTACATTCTTTATGCTTCATGTGTTGACCAACTTGAAATCACTCTTCACTCTTTGCATTGGTCAACTAAGTGTCTTCTCATGCTCCATCTCAATATCTTGAGGTACATAAGAAACTCTTCATTTGATTACATGCTCTAAATCTTAATCAACCATAGCTCAACTAATGAGGCTATCATGACACCGACTTAGACCCATATCTTGAATTCTTCTATTGAGATCACACTCTCAAGATCTTGAACATATCATATTTTTATCTTCAATTCGATGATCTTGATGCCAAAACTCAAGGTATATCTTTATCTTCATGGCATCCATACTTGAATCCAATATATGGACTACAAGCATAACCTATGGAATATTCCTTCATATAAAACTCAATGAAAATATTAGTCCATAGGGATTGTCATTAATCACCAAAACCACACATAGGGGAAATTACCCTTTCACCACGTCATACTGAAACACACGAGCACGTATGATTTCGGGAATGTATGCATTGTTTGGATTTGGTGGCCAAATGTTCGGTTTGTCTCGCAGCTCTTCGTTTATCTTATGTCCAGACTATTCATCTTCTCCTAATGTGCCTATAAAGAGGTCGCTCCACCTTGAGAGAGACACACCATAACAACACATGCGCCTGCCACCTCTAGAGCATTGCGCCATCGATTAGGTCTTTGCCATCCCGCCTTGTGGTGTACACCGCATATCAGAAAAGTAGGCCTCCAAAGCCCTGTATCTTCAGATTCTATACGGGAGAAGAGCGATAAGGTTTTTAGGAAACACTATCACACGACTACTGGCTTCTTCTCCAACATGGACGCCGATGACTTCATCTTCCCCGACAATGACTTCTTCCCTAACGTCTATGACATCTTCAGTAACGTGTCTCTCCGACAACACCGCCAATGATGGTTCCTCTTTTGCATCATATGTGACCTCACTCCACATTTTTTTAGATCGTGCTTCAGACACTACTTCTAGCCACCTATGTAAACTAGGTATTTGGGTACTTTCTATCAGATTGCATGACTAATTCAATCTCATTTTATTAGTCATGTTTTATCTACTATTTTTATGAATTAAATAATGTGAATAATTGCTCATATTTCCAACATGAAGAACAATTAGCTTGAAATTTACCATAACTTTAATGTTGAGAGTTTTATGTTTGGCATCATCTTCTGGTCGTCTTGTGGCTATCTTTGAAAACTGTCATGGAGGGACAGGTTTCGGGAAACTCCAAATTTACCGCAATGAGGGGTTTGTTTGCGATTTATCCAATATCCATTTAGTTCCTATACACCATAGTGTAAAAAAATTGTGCAGTTTTATAACTATTAATAGGTTAGTCACAATAAATATAATAAAAGTTGCTAAATATTAAGAGTTTTAACATAGCAAGCTTCAAAATACATAGATACCGACATATCAATATTCCCAGGCTTAATCAATGCTCATCCTCCAGCATGTAGATGACAAAAACGAATGGATTTTTAAGTTTTTTTTTATCATAGCTACAAAGTTTAGTATGATAATTGGCACTCAAATTATAAAATTTCATTGCTAAGTAAATAATAGCAATCGATGATCATGTAAAGTAATAAATAACATAAACTCCAATAATGTAAAACAATGAGAAATCATGCACTACACTATTCTATCAAAGTACAATGATGGAAACTTACGTGTGTGACATGTGCATGTGTGAAACATATGCAAGTTTATGCAAGAAATGAGTTGTTCCTAAACTTTTCTCTAGAAAGATTTTTAAAAGACTTTATTTTTGACCCAGAAAGAACCTAAAAACAAGAAAGGCCCTTAGATGATTAAAAACAGAACACAAAACATTTGGGAGGTGTTGCTCATGTCAACGTTAGGTATGGAGTTCCATTGTCCCTATCATTGACATCCTTATTGCCACTTTTTGCTTCTTTTCTGAATGTTGTGAACCTTATATGTTAAATAGATAATAAAAGTAGACATGAGATTAACCTTGGTTTGAAGCTACTCCCTCTGTCCCGGTTTACAGGTCCTGTGAGTATACCCAGGTAGATAATTTGAACGAAAAATATAATTATTTAGTACAAAAATTATATCATTAGAAACTTTAGATGATATATACTTTCAAATGGTATAATTTTTGTGTTATACAATTTATATTTTAGTGGTTAAATTGGTAACCTAGGTACACGTGTAGGACCTGTAAACCGGGACAGAGGGAGTATACTCCCTTTAATGATCCTGCCAAGAGAAGAAGAGCATGATGTAAATATCATATCAAGTATGTTTGATCAATTGAACACTTCCACATATGTCAGCATGGTTTCAGTAATAGCTCATCCCCAACGTCACTCTCAATCCCACAAAAATATTCATAACAACCTATAGTGTAAAGCATTTTTATTTAACATTTCATATCACTGTTTGCTTCTTTTAAATGCTTTGCATTTTCATTTACCACTCTTAGAAAATATTGTTAAATAGTGTTGAAGATCCAAATGTTTAAAACTTGGCACTATAACTGCCTAAAATAATTAGGGCCATATATGTGCTTGCAGACTAGTTTGACAAAGAAAGAAACATCCAATGAGAAGCCAAATCAGTGAACCACTAAGAGCACAACATCATCTGCATGATCAGGTTATCATATTTGCTAGGCTGGTCCAGTTTAGGCACCGCTCATGATATGCTCCGAGCGCACGCTTGGCTTATCCCTTTGTATACATATATGTGCATAGACTGATAGACCAAACTTTCCGTCTGAAATCCATATGCAACTCCATCATTCCATCATTCCAGTCCTACTTTTCTGTAAAGCCTATGTAGAAACGGTGCCAACTTTGTGTTGCTTGCAGACTTGCAGTGATGGATGCATTGCTCGAGTCTTTGCACCGCTGATTTTGGCAATGGCGACCTAGCATGCTTTAGGACAGCACTAGAGAGCTAGTATATCATACAAAATTAAACAATTATTCTTTTGAGCACATCTAATAATGCTTGTAACGTGCTAGATCAGTACTACCTGATCATCAGCACTACCTGTTGTTTTAGTTTGCTGAACAAAAGGAGACATCAGATCGTTCGGGTACACACGCTACTGGATAGAAATACTGAAGATGACCCAAGGGACATAGCTAATCAGTTACTCCCTGAACTGAAATCATCATATACAAATCTATGGCCAAAGCTCACACCACATCCAGTCAGAAACCTTGAAAAAATGTTACTCCCTCCGATCCATAATAAGTGTTCCTGATTCTAAATCAGCGACACTTATTATGGATCGGAGATAGTACATGTCTTGAACTTCTGAACGCCTGCACATTCAGAATTCAATCTTTTCCTTCTACACTCGTTTCTCTTGCGGAAATTCTAGCTATGCTATGCATACACAATAGTACTATATATTTGTTAATTGCTAGTTTGCTACTACTGGCTAGCCATCAATATCTTCGATTGTCATGGATGAGAAGCCCAGCGAGGACGCAAATGTAGCCGTCGTGTCGCCGCCAAGGTACCGCTTGAGACGGTCCAGGTCGTCGGCAGCGTCCATCATGGTCGGCCGCATGGATGCACTCTCGTGGGTGCAGAGAATGCCGAGCTCCAGCAGCTCGCCTATGGCCACATCCCACATCCTCCTCACCTCAGGCGTCTGATCCTGGACCATGCAAGCCAGCGCCTGGTCCACCACCACGTCAGCCCGGCCGTGGTAGTGGCTCTTCACCCACTTGTGCAGGCTCATCCCAGCCTCGAACATGTCGTCGGTTGGCTTCTTCCTTGTTACCATCTCCATCACCAGCACACCGAAGCTGTACACATCGCCCTTCGTCGTTGGGTCCGAACCGTAGCCGTATTCTTCAGATCATCAACCACAGTCACTCAGAATTTAGAATGGTTGAACACATCACGAGGACTGCTTGCAATGTGCCATTTGATGGTCATTACGTACCTGGAGGTATGTATCCGATGGAGCCGCACAGCATGTTGACGGTGGAGGCGCCGACATCAGCGGTGTTGGCCACCCCGCCGACGCTCATCACCAACCGGGAGATGCCAAAGTCAGACACCAGCGCGGTCATGTCGTCGTTGATGAGGACATTGCTCGGCTTGAGGTCGCAGTGGATGACCTTGACCGGCGAGTGGTGGTGCAGGTATGCCACCCCCTCGGCAATGTCGCTGCAGATGTTGACGCGCTGAATCAGGCTGAGCTCGTCCGGCGGCCCGGCGTAGAGGCACCGCTCGAGGCTTCCCTTCGCCATGAATGGCAGGACCAGTGCCTTGAAGTCCGCCAGGCTGCACGCAGTGATGATACGCATGAGGTTCCGGTGTCGGATGCGCTTCAGGACCTGGCATTCACGGCTGAAGCTCTTGGTCGAGTTCCTAGACTGGAGCTGCAGCACCTTCACAGCGACCATGGTGCCGTCCTGCAGCGTACCGCGATACACCCGGCCATAGCTGCCTGCCCCGACGAGCCGGTCCATGCTGAACTCCTCTGTCGCCTCGACCAGCTCCTGGTGTGTGATTCGTGGGTACTTGTACTTCACCACGGGCGACGAGCCACCACTACGGCGGCCCCTAAACATTTCCTCCCTTACCACTGCGAGCCGATCCTGGATCTTCTTGGCACTGACCGCACAGACGATTGTCAGAATGAATGCCAGAACGGCGGCACAGACGCACATCACGACCAAGTACTTCCGGGACTGATACCACGGGCGGTGCCTTTGGCAGTTGCGCCTGACCACCGATCCGCAGAGCCGTGGGTTGCCGATGTAGGACAGGAATGTGAAGTCGGCAAAGACGCCGGTCGTGGGCACATGGCCAACGAAGTCGTTGTACGACAAGTTGAAATGTTTCAGGCTGGTGCATTTCGTCAGGTTCATGGGGATCTCACCGGTCAAGGAGTTGTGGGAGACGTCTAGGTTGTTGAGGTCTTTAAGGAGGTCGAGTGAGGACGGTAGGACTCCAGTGAGCGAGTTGTGCGACAGGTCGAGAACCTCCAGCTCATGGCAGCTGCTGAGCTGCGGGGAGATCATACCAGTGAAGTTGTTCCAGGACAGGTCAATCGCTTGCACCTGCTGCATGTCGCCGAGCCCTCGCGGCAGCTCACCTCTGATCTGGTTATGTGACAGGTTCAGATATAGAATGTCAGTGCCAGAGACCCTCTCCAGTATCTCTCCCGTCAGGCTGTTGTTGGACAGGTCCAGGTGCAGCAGACGGATGCATTCGGCAAGGCGGGTTGCCGGTATCTCCCCGGACAGCTGGTTGTTCTGCAGGTAGAGGTTGACTAGACGTGTCCCGATGCCGCTCGGGATGCTCCCCGACAGCGCGTTGCCTGAGAGGTCCAGCTCGCCCAGGCTCGTGGCATTTCCTATGCATGCTGGGATCGTGCCTGTCAGGGCGTTGTTGGACAGGGAGAGCCGTTCGAGCTTTGGCAATGCACAGATGGATGCTGGTACTGTCCCGTTCAGCTGGTTGCTCGACAGGTTCATCAGCGTGATGTTTATCACATCGCCGATATCAGCAGGGACGTGGCCCTTGATCTCGTTGAGCTCCAGGTTGAGGTGCGACATGTTGGGCGGGAGCATGGAGCCAAGTCGGCTTGGTAGCCACCCGCCTATCCCCACGGCGCCGGCCTCGATCTCCAGTATCTGGGAGCAGTTGGATACCGCCACAAAGAATGGCTCCAGGTTGGTGTTATTATCGTGGCTCCAGAACCAGTCGTTGTTAGACAAATGCAGGTACTCCAGCTTCTGCTTGCCTGATATGATGCCAGAGGGGAGCTCATCGGCGAGCGAGTTGTTCTCCACGTCCAGCAGGTACAGATAGGTGCAGTTGGCGAGCCACCGTGGGAGTCTCCCAGTTAGCCTGTTAGAGTAGAGGTTGAGGACGGCAAACCAGTATGCGACGCTGCCCGAGATATCGCCAGGGATTTCGCCGGAGAGGTCATTGCTGCCGAAGTCGACGACACCTAGGCGGGTGTAGTTCTTGAACATAGCGGCAGGGATAGGGCCGGATAGGCGGTTATCCTTGAGGCTGAGGTAGACCATGCTCGCCAGCTCAGAGAGGGACGGCGGTATGACGCCATCGAGCTCATTCCGGCCGAGGTTGAGGAGACCGAGGTGGCGCAGGTTGGAGAGCTCGGCAGGGATCTGCCCCGTGAGGAAATTGCTGGACATGTCGAGGCTCCTGAGGCGCGTGAGGTTGCCGATGACGGGCGGGACAGCACCGGAGATGTTCATGCCAGCCAGCGACAGGCTGATGACGTGGTGCCGCCTCCAGTCGCAGGCAACCCCGGTGAAGCCGCACACGTCGCTGGACTCGTTCCAGTCGGCCAGAACCGACGGCGACAACAAAATGAGGGACTGCTTCAACGCCAGGAGCGTGGCCTTCTCCTGCAGCAGCGGTTGTCGCCGCGGCCGTCGGACAATTGTCCCAGCCCGCCGCTCAGAAGACGCAGAGACCATGCCATGGAAAAGCATGAGCTGGAGGTGGAGGAGGAGGAGGAGGAGGACGGCCGTGCGCTTGACGGCCATCTGGGAAAGGGATGTAGCCAGTGATGGACTATCGGTAGTAGCTCAGCGGCTAGCCAAGGCTACTACATACATGGCAGTAGCATCTCCGGTCTATACCTCGATGTACCATAGATCGGAAATGCTGCAGCTCGCAGGAAATAAAGATGGATAGGGGATGAGGTGATGGCCAAAGTGGCGGGTAATGGCATAGCTGGCCCCTCCTAGCTAGCTGAGCGAATTGTTTCTGCGTCGGCCATCATTGCGTTGTGCACTATAAGTGGGAGCGCATGGGAAAGCGACCGGCGATGGCTCGGCAGCACCGCGCACGCGCGGTGGGCTCATGCGATCGAACAGCCAGCATGCCGCAGGAGGTTGTGTGTTGTGGGAGGGGAACGATGTAAAATCTGAAGATTTTCATCGGACATGCCGCACTGGCGCCAGCACCAGCCGGCCAGTGTACGAGGCCAAGCGAGTGGAAGGCCAACAGGGTTGTATGTCACAGAAAATTATTTGCCAATAAAATCCCGCCCAGTAAAAGCTAACTTGTGGTTTTTACATAAAAGAACTACTCCCTCCTTTCAAAATATAAGATGTTTTAGCTTTGTGAATAGAATGTATCTACACCACTTTTAGTGTGTAGGTTGTTTTAGCTTTGTGAACAGAGTGTATCTAGACCACTTTTAGTGTGTAGGTTCATCTAGATTTTAAGTGAACCTACACACTAAAAGTGGTCTAGATACATTCTATTCACAAAGCTAAAACATCTTATATTTTGAAACAGAGGGAGTACTTAGTAACCTGGTTAGTTTAAGCCTGAACCAAATCATACCAAGAAGTTGCACATATACTCAGCTGCACATGTCATATGTTGCCTGTGTCTAACAAGTTAACAACTAGAGGCACAAACAGAGATGGTACTCACTGAAGACTGTGAATCATAGATAAGCTGGGTCGTCTCAACTAGTACCTGGGTTCAGGTTAACATCATTCACATCCCTGTGCCCTGTGGCCGGCCAACAGATACCTGCAGGGTATTGTTGGGGCCCATCTATCCTGCTACACATGTCCAGAGAAACACACAATACAGGCATATGATTCACGAATAAGCTTTTTCAACGGTCTGGCGGCCTAGCCCATGATATGACACTGCACTTGCTGATTATTAGTAGTATAAAATTCAGCTTACGAGTGTGGCCTATGCTGCTATGCACGAGCTAGGGGTGGGCCAGAAAGCTTAACCTATGAAACCCTTGTTTTCGCGTAGGTAACCAAAAAACAATGTCAAAGAATGATTACCACTTTGTGAAGCAGGATAGGAAGATCAGCCTACATGTCTAAGGTTGTTATTGAATGATTTGTTAGGTACATCATGGCTGCCCTTTTAACCAAATCAAGTGGGGCACTCACACCCTTGGGGTGTTTCATTTGCTCCCTGCTGTTTCTCTCTGAAATAGAAGGATGTTCAGTTTGTCGATTTCTGGCACTATTCCATCTTCAAAGATATGCTTGTTGCTAAGCAGATTTCACTAGTGGTATATCTATGATGGTAGTCTCACACAGTTCCCATGTTAAAGTAGCAGGAGGAAGATAAGTAGCAGAGGCACTGTTTCTGGATTGCTATATGTGCATGCCAGGCTGTAGATAGGTACAGCAAGGCACTTCTTCTCCGTCTAATACAGTATAAAATCGAATCATATGAGGTTTAGGATAATAATACAGTGAAGCCTCTTGAGCACTAGCCAATCTAAAATAAAGCGATTTTGAGACAGCCAATGATCTTTAGAGCAATGCCTGGAGAAAATGTCATGGCACTATCTATCATAATTCTGACCTGTGTAATGGACGTGATCCACAACAGTCACCGGGTGAATGGGCTTTGATCTGCTGTCGCCTTCTTCCGAAAGAGCACACCAGCTTTCTTTCCCCCTCTTTCTGCTAGTACAAAATTTGAATTGATAAGACAACGTTATTCAGTGATTGAAAAAAAATATATAGCACCGAGCTCGGGCGAGGAGGTCAGGTGGATACCACACCAGGCATGGTCGCCGCCGCTGCTCCATGAATCATCTATCGCAAGCCGTCAACTTGATTCAAGCAATAATGCCAATCTTCTGGGGCCAGGTTAGCGTCTCCGGTCCGAAGAAAGGTATCTCCACCAATACGGTTGCACAGGATTCTAGTTAGTACTGAGTACCCAGGAGGTATCTGGCATCTGGAACAGGTGCTCGCGCATTTACACGAGCAGGTGGTGGGCGCGCGCGCGGGTGCCCAGCCCGTGGCAGACAACAGCAGCTGTACACCTACAATTTCGTGAAGAGAGCCTCGGATCGCGCCACGGTTGGCGCGCGGCGATGAAGCCGGCAGGTGACGCAAGTAGCGACGCGGGGGAGACGCTGCAGAGCAGGGGAGGAGGAGGGGCCCTGTGGGGAAGACGCAACGCAGCAGCTGCATTCTCTCTCTCTCTTTTTTTTTTAAAGCAGGCTGCCGTCTTCCGTGGGAGGAAAGCGTGTGATTTTCTGTGTTCAAAGAATTTCTGATGGATCCATAGCCCATTAGGCCTTATATTTGTTGGGCGCAAATTAGGCCTTATATTTCGTGCGTTACGGTACATAGGCTTGTCACTGCAATGACACTCGTGAAGATGGAGCACCGAATGCTGAATTCACAAAAGGAAAAGAAAAGAAAGGAAAAAGATCATCGAATGTGAGGCCCATAATTCAGCTCGATGTAGTTCTTAAAAAAAAAGGAGTTCGTAGTGTGTTCAACCTTCATGTTGATGCCGGACGTTATTCCTGGGTTTTTACTCCTTCAGATCCTCTCGAAACAGGCTCTCACCCGTTATTCAACCACACAGTAAGATCGTTGGGGGCAAACAACAAAATCAAGCCCAAAAGAAGAAAGAGAGAAAGAAAAAAGAAACAAATACCGACACCAGTAGATCGACGAATGAAGAAGACTCGCAACCGCTACGTCCTCCTGATTTGTTCCACCACGCTTCTAGTACTCAGAAATGTCGCTACCAAGCAACACCGTCAAAAAGGAATATGACGAAGACGACTTTGTTGCACGGAAAAGTCTTAGTGTTTCCCCGGCACGCTGAGGTGAGTGTGGAAAGGGTACCCGACGCCCTTAATGAAGGTATGGCTGCACCCCTCAGGCGTCACCGCGCCAGTACCGGACAAGCCGATGGGGATTTCTCCTAACCCCTCAAAAATCCACCACCTCGGATACTCCTTAGCAATCCAACCAACTTGTCTCCCACCATCGCGCGTCACCACGGTCTTGTCGCCACCCTAGTTGCCTCACTGTGGTAACCACTGTGAGGCCTAGAGGACGGAATATAGGAGCACAAGGAATCAGGGGCGGCAGCATCATAGCGAAGCGGGAGGTAACTGGCTCCACCGCTGTTGCGGTAGCCAACCGGACGCGGCAGCAGGGGCACATCATGCCACTCGGGCTCGTCCAGGCCTAGATCGGGCCCTTGCCGCCACGCTGCAGCAGGTAGGCAACAACGTCGCCCCCACCCATTAACCCAAATCGCCATCTCCACCTCCATAGAACGGCAACTACATGCGCAGAGCCGCTGGCCCGCCCGAACACAGATGGGGCTCAAAGGGCCCAGATATAGGCCGAGCGGGGACCGCTGCCGTTGCCTGCCAGCACGCCACCGTGCCACTCCATTGCCAACGGCCGCGCCGCCGCGCTAAATACCACCTAGGGCCACCCCTGAGGATCGTTCGCCGGGCCGATGTTGGCTAGATTGCTCCGCTGCCGGCTGCTCTTGCGCGAGCTAGGGCTCTTGCGCGCGGGGTGAAAGGAACAGTCGCCGTTGTCGTCATCGCGCGGGCAACGCCCATCGACGAGGGGTGGGTAGACAAGGGAGGCCTGGGAGAGAGAGGTGGGGAGCCGTTGCCCCGGTCGCCCGCTCGGGGAGCGACGAGGAGCAGGTGCGGTTTTTTCCTCTTTCCCTCACTCCTCGTATCCTTGATAAATTGAACATGATCTTTCACTTAAAAAAAGCACATCGATTGTTCTCACAAGAAAATCAAATAATATTTTTTATTACTTTTAGCACTCCTTGTCCCGTTGTTGGTGATTATAAATAAATCAGCGGAATTTTCGCAAAAAAAAAGAAAGACTTCCCTCCGAAACAGGTCTCACAAGAAAAACAAATAATAATTTTTATTACGTTTTGCACTCCTTATACCGCTGTTGGTGATTATAAGAATTTTCGCAAAAAAGAAAAGGAAGACTTCCCTCCGAAACAGGTACGGTGTGACCCTAATTTTGTTTGTTAAAATGGGTTATCTCATCGTGCCAGAAGCTGGGCGCCTCAAACTGGCACGATATGTTCATGCTTTACTTCGACACAAGGACCAGGATAAAGACACATCTTATTCATATGACAAGCCAAGCGGGCGACACGATTAGACAAGTCTAACTACATAACTATTCGTGCTTGTTGACCAATGACTGTATCCTGTTCTTCGCATGAGAAAAGACTGCCATGACTAAGAGAGCCACGGAACCACGCCGTGCACGAGCGCAGCCGCGCGTGGTTCGACACGGAACAGTCTGGGCTGGGCTGACGATTGATGAACCGGCCGGCGCACTCGTGCGCCTTGCACTGGCAAGCAGCACGTTTGTGCGTGGCATCATGGCCGCCGGAGCGGTGCGGCCGGCGCTCCTCATGATTGAATTTGATTGCCGTCCCTTTGATTGTTTATTACTTTGCATATGCACGGTTTGTACTGGCTGGTACGTACAATTATGGAATAGTTGTAGCAGTTAAAGAGAGAGGACGTACGTAATCATAGTCCCGTGCACGTTGCTTATGCTTAAACTCTGATCCACTGCTCGACCGTTCGCGGTATCCGGACATATCCAGGTGCATGTAATTGAACGCACATGCACACCATGTCAAAAACGTTTTACATGATAAATTTTGTGTTTGTATCACCCCATGTGACACATATGCTAAGTACTCTCTCCGGTCCATATTAATTGTCATAAAATCGAATGTTTCTAAACATATTTTAGTGCTAGATACATCTAATTCGGTGACAGTTAATAAGGATCGGAGGGAGTACTCTCTTTGATCTGTTTGTACTAAATCAGCTTCACTTATTATAGATTGGAGAGAGTAAAAATTATGTAACCTATAATAACCGATTTCTAATTTCTTAGTATTATTGCTTCAAAGATATTCTTAGGGCATGTACTATGCTAGACTCTTGTTGGAGCGCTTAAATAGTTGGTATGGGCAAGCGCCAGCCGCTTTCGATCCTCATTTGCACGCTATTTTCAAGCTCCGGCCGCTAGTCTTTCCATCGACGCCAGGAAAAACTAACAGTAACTTCCCAAAACTGACGATATTAAAATCCTTAGCGTCTTCCTAAGCGTCTGCACTGTACGTGCCCTTAGTGTACGCCGTAGAGCAAGGGTATGGTCACCAAGAGAACGAGAGAACTACCGAGCTTGTAGGGTGGTAACCGGAATTTTCAGGCCCTCATCTCTTCGCCCTCAAGTAAACTGGTAAAGGGTTAACCTCACAACATCACACACTGGTTTAAACTTTAAATGAGTGGTTAGCCCAACCTAAAATGGCTTTCACCGGATGACCCCAATCGAAATAATTTCATGGGACAACTTCTACAATTGACACGTGTCCAGAAGAGATAAATGGCATCATTTGATTGCCTTTTTTAGATCTGAACTACCATGCATGCTACATATCAATTGCAGAAGTTGGTCCACATGCATGAGTATGTAGCCAGGTTTCATAGAATTATTTTCTCAACCAACCCTCCCACGCAAGAACTCCTATCCCGACCCCCCCCCCCTCCCAATTTCAATTCAAAATGTTTCTACATATGAAATTCAAAAATTGTTGGAGAATACCGTCCGATATTTGACAATGTTTTTTGGTAACACGGATACCGAATTCCACCCCCCAAACCAACAGGAGGAATTGCAGGTTTCCAAAATCCGTGTCGTCAAGTCGATGTTGGTTTCCAGTCTATGCACCAATCTGGTACCTTTCAGAGCACTTTCACATCGAATTAAAAGTCACCTCGTAAAACTTCTTTTTTCTCGTTACATACCCGATCTCCACGAAAGAGGTGATTTGTTCTGCGAGAAACGAATGATTATTTCACATATACGTTTATTTGTGTTATTACCATGGTGTTGAATCTATTGGCCTCCGCGTGGGTTTCTTTGAGACAACCAATAATTCAAATGATAATCACATGAAAAAATAGGTAACAAACCAGTGGAAGAGTTACTCCCTCCATAATCAAAAATTGAACTTTGAACAACTTTATTGTAAAAACGGTAACATATATGACATCAAATCAGCATAATATGAAACTACATTTAAGATGGATCCAGTAATACAAAATTGGTGCCATGAATGTTGTTACTTTTTCCTATAAAATTAATCAAGCTTTAAAATATCTAACTTAGGACAAGAGCTAGAAGTACACTTACCTGAGGATGGAGAGAGTACAAACTAATCATTTATATTGTAGAAAAAGATTAAAATAATAGTGACGAATGTTTAACTCATCAATGCCCATTGTTATGGACTTGGGTTTTGGAGAAAGAGGGAGCGCTCGAGACATCTATCGGCTAGCAAACAAACACACAGGGGACTCGAAGATTTACCCAGGTTCAGGCCTCGTAGAGGTCCCTACTCCTGCTTGTCTGCTCGTGGAATTATCGAAGGAATCGAAGATTACGATGGTACGCAGATGCAATCTGGCAAGGGTTGTGGAAACTAGGGTTGCGTGTGTCCTTCTCACCGCCCCATCCTAGCCTTTATATAGATAGGCTAGGTCTCGGGTAGCAGGTCGAGTCGATTACAGGTTAGGGTTTTCCTCTTTGAACTTTCTATCTTTAGCTTCTTTTTGTTCTTCAAGCAATCGAGAGTTCGTAGGCTACTCGAGTGCTCTCTTGGGCCTTGGCGACACCGTGGGCTTCTGCCATATTCAGGCCGTATATACCAAACTCGAGTACCTGTAGGGTATACCCATGTCAGTAGCCCCCGAGTGTCCAGTGGAATCGCAGATTCAACTAGGGACTTTTTGAAGTCTTTCGAGTGTATGAATGAGTATATTTTCGACTGCTTTGTTTATGTCATAGGGATTGTTGATGTGCGTGCCTGATTTAACCGATGTATCGATATCAGTTAACTACATTAGGGTAAAACAACGCAATCTACTCAAACTCGAGTCCCGGGACTCGAATCTGAAGAAGTGCTGGTGTAATTCGACTCAAGCCACGGAGGTCTTACAGGAGTCGAATTCCAGTTATATGGGTGTGAGCACTCGACGCGTCCGTCGAGGCATGTTCATCATACCTGTAGGCACGGATATATTTCTGGTAGTGCGCAGTAGATGTGTTGCCAGGCCTTATTTAGGTCTTATCTTCACGTTGTAAGCGCGGCATCCGAATTTTATCATCACGAAGACGATTCGGGTGACCCAGGAGACGCAGTCTCTTTGTAGGGAAAGATTATGAGGCGGTGTCGCCATAAACTTCGAGTGTGGATGTTATCAACACACAGTACTTTGTACAAATAATCATAGGGCGCGCGACCAGCGCTTCCTATGGGAGTAGCCCCCGAGTGTCTGATTGAGTGGAAGACTCAGGCAAGGACTAAAAAACTTCCGCGACTGCTGTCGTCTTTTGTTTGCTTGTTTCAATCGAATTTGTTTCCGGTGCTCCCTATGGGAGTAACCCATGTCCATGGTCGAACCGTGTTTCGAGTGGTTGGGTTTTCCTTGATTGTCCATGTTCCTGCAAAAAGAAGAAGAAAATCGTAGGGTGCGCGACCAGCGCTCCCTATGGGAGTAGCCCCCGAGTGCTTGGTGAAGTCGAAGACTCGAGCAAGGACTAAAGTAGTCGAAGTCTTCTGCTGCGTAGCTTTGATGACGTCAGTGCTGACGATTTCATGACATCAGTTGCCCGCGTGAGCGAGTTTGACGGGACGTGACGAGTAGTGGGTCCCACTCCCTGACTTTGATTTGACTAGGCGTGCGTAATCTTTATTTTAACTATGCCTCCTCGATTTCCGCGCGTAATGGGAGTAGTGGGGGGACGGTTCGCGTTTCCACACCTCCACGTGTCTAGCACGATGATTGCCATGCGTCCAGTAGGGTTTTTATGAGCCGTTGGATTGCATCTTCCAGGGGTTAAGTAGTGACGTTGCGATGATAATTTCTCATCTACTCTCATTCATCATTTGCCTTCGTCGCCATTGCCGCTGCTCCTCTGCTTTCTCTGCGCTCTTTTCTTTCGCGGCGCTGGACCAGCTCCGCACGTTTCCCAGCTACTTCCTTCGGTCGCATCGCCGCCGCACAATGGGGAAGAAGAAAGGAGGTGCTGCGGCCGATTCCGCGGCTACCGCTGCTGCGGCGAAGAAAAAGGGCAGCTCCGCCGCTGCGGTCACCAGCACTGCCGCCGGCAGGAAGAAGAAGGGCACGGGCACTCGCGTCACGAATGGCACGTGGCGTTCCTCCATCATCAAGTCCTCTAATCTCCGTCTTCTTCGCCATGATGGAGTGTTGTCCGCCGTAGTCGCCGACGCGCATCCCCGGCGGTGAGGTAATCCCTTCTCCTCCCGCTGGTTTCCGAGTGATGTTCTTGGCGTTCATCATTCGCGGCCTCTCGTTGCCCCTGCATCCTTTCTTCAGGGGCCTCCTTTGCTTTTACGGGCTTCAGCTCCATCAGTTGTCCCCGAACTCTATCCTCCACATCTCTTGCTTCATCACCCTCTGCCAGTGCTGGCTCGGAATCGAGCCGCACTTCGGCCTCTTCAAGCGCCTCTTCAAGTTGAAGCGCCAATCTGCGTCTGCCTCCTTAGTCTATGATGTAGGTGGTTGTGGAATCCATGTCGACCTATCCGCCACCTATTTCAACATCAAGCTCACAGCTTCCGTCCAAGGGTGGAGGGACAAGTGGTTCTATGTCCGCGACGAGAAGGCTGACGGGGAGCACTTTGGACTCGCACCTTTCAATCCCGCGACGCCGTGCAAGAGGAGGCGCTCCTGGAAGAATGTAGTCATGCCTGGCGAGTCCGCGGAGACAGATATGTTGTACGAGCGCGTCTGCGACCTCGAGAGTCGCATAGGCAAAGAGGAGGGAGGTTGCGCCCTCATTCGCACGTGGCTGTGCCGTCGCGTCCAGCCCCTGCAGGCCAGAGTCCACCCCATGTTTTAGTGGACTGGCACTGACGATGCCACTCGCGTGTCTGCCGATGGCATGTCCGCGAGTGAGGTGGACAAAAGGGTTCGACTGGTCACCAAGTACACTGTCAAGGATGTGCTCCCCAGTGAGCCAGTTGTTCCTCTGTTTGATGCTGCTAACCCTCCTCCTAAGGTATAGTTGTGCTATGCAGTAGCTTAGTTTGTCGATTGCTTCTCTATTGTTTCTTATCTTTGTGCTAATTTTGTTGTCTGTATGCAGGATTGGGCGGTATCACCCTGTATGCCTCCTCTTCCTGAGGGGATTATCCCTCGCGAAGCCTTGGAAGAGGACGAGTCGGAGTCGATCGTCCCATCTGATGTGGAGGAGGAATCCCCCGAGTCCGGTAGTCCGGATAATCGCAAGCGTTCACACAGCGAGGATTCCGATGCGTCGTCTCCTTCGACTCTGGAAGGTGCAGGTGTTGGTGCGGAGTCGCTAATCCCTGCCATTCCTGTGAGCGCCGTGGCACCATCCTCTCGCAAGAAGATGCGACTGCCCAAGGAGTCCTCGTCAAAGTCGGGGGAGCCCAATTTTGATTTTGACAAGTTTGATTGGTAAGTTTTCTAGTTTGTTTGTTCTTCTCTGATTTGCCCTTGTTGATTCGTCTCTGGATTTGCCTTTTCTTGATGTGGATTTTGTCTTGCAGTCAAGAGGCGTCGTCATCTTCTGGTGACGTCCAATTTTTGAAAGAATCAGGAGTTGCGACCTCAAGGGCCAAGAAAGAGGTCGAGCGTGCTCCTTCCCCTCCATTGGTGGTCCACTCCGGGCACAACTCTTCCAGTTCTCCTCATGAAGGGGAGCATCGAATGGTTGCCCGGATGACTGCGCACCGAACGACTTCGGAGTCATTGGAGGATCATGTAAGTGTAGGATTTTCTTCTTTTGATGTTGTAGTCGATGGCTTTTGTTGATCCTTTGTTGTGTGATAGATCCTTGTGAAGGAAGCCGCTCACTTAGCGGAGGAAGTTCTTGCGATGGGCCGCCAACATGCAATGCTGGAGACGCGTCATCGCGTGGTTAAAAGTAAGTGTCCTTCACTTCTTCTTCTGCTCCTTTTATATAGTCGATTGATAGTCAATCCTTTTTTGTTTTGTAGCTGAACATAATGCCCTCATGCGTGACACCGCCACCTTAGAGAAAACACTCGTCGTGGCTGTGAAGGGTCGCGATGAGGCAATCGCGGCGCGTGACGAGGCACAGAGGCGTGAAGAGGATCTACGTGCCTCCATCGCGTGCAAGGAGAAGTTGTTCGAAGAACAACTTTTCTCGATTGCCAAGGCCCTCTCAGGTACCTTGCTTGGATATCATTGTAGTTCTCTTGTTCAATGTTTGTCGTTGGCGCTGATGTTTGTGTCCATGTGTGGTTTTATGTACAGATGCTGGCGGTTTGAGCTTCGACCCTCAGGCCCTCCGTCATGATGACGCTTTGGTGGGTGCGCTTTCAGCAGTCGAGGACCGCAGCGCCGCCGTTCAGGATATGCTTTCCAAGGCCAAGGGCGTTCTCAGTCGCCTCCGGGAGGAGTTGATGCCCAAGGCTGAGCTAATCGAGAACATGGACGAGCTGGTGGAGTCTCTCGCTAGGGGTGTTCCTTCAGGCTTAAAGAACTCACTCCGCGCGGCTGGCACGTCCATGTCACTTGCCATGGTGCAAGCCCACGGAGTCGAGATTGATCCTGCAGCGGTGTCAAAGGCGATGCCCGTTAGCGCGGACGGCCAGCAGGTAGTCTTTGCTCCCTTTGCGACTGCCTGTGGCAAATATGGCCGCAACTGATTAACACGGTTGCGAAGTACTCTGAGGAGCTGCAACGAGCCAAGAAGGCAGCAAAGGCTGCGGCATTAGGGGCTGGCGGAAAGTCAGTGGCATCCAAAACTACCACAGACTCGATGAAGCCCCCGAAGCCGTCGAAGTCGAAGAAGCCAATCGCTCCTCAGTAGCTTTGTAATAGTTAATTAATTTATGTCCTTTGCCAAGAACATGCATGTTGGCGAGTGTATCTGCTGATACTTTTGCTAGTCTTGAATGCACTTGAATCTTTTATCTTTGTGTTGATTTGATCGTCTTATTTTGCTTCTATCTTGGCTTGTGGTAGGGTACATCAAGTGATCCTTTGAGGGAACCTCAGGACGCACCGTCCCTTGATGATACTTTGGCGCCGCCGCGCTCCAGGGTAGATGAGATGTCGCTGCTTTCGCGATTATGTGACCACGTGAAGCAGCTAGAGCGTGAATTGCCCATGCTCCGCGGTAACGCGGATGTATGGAAGTCAAAGGCGGAGAAAGCTACCGCTCGAGAGCAGTATCTGCTGGGAGAGATGACGCAGCTTGGTGACCAATTTAAGTGTTAGTTTGCTTACTCTTATCTTTTCCTTTGTAGTCACTCGCAGTGATGTGATGTCCTTTATGCTTCCGTTGTTGCTTTGAATAGTTGTCAGCACGCGCCATCCGCAGGATGAGAAAGATAGGATTGCCATTCGCATGCATGATCTGACCCAAGAGCAACTTCAGGAGAGTGGGTACTTCTGGGTGGATCATGATCGTGCGATTGTGCTGGCAACCCTGCAGGATCGTGCGTCGCGAGTGCTGCAGTTTCTGAAGAAATCACAGTCATGCTTGAAGAACATTTACCGGACGATGTTTCCACTAGATGTTGCTCCCTCAAGCCTGCTGGCCCTTCTTGCCAAGTTTCAAGATTTGGCTGGGGTTCACGAGTGCGTAAGGCAACAGTTGGTGGCTGGCGCCAAGGCTGCTCTATCGCTGGTGCGACTTCATAGGCCTGACGTAGATGTTGCGGCAATTGTGGCTGGTCCACCTACACCACCAGTGGGTTCTGTTTGGAATATGGTGCCGCACTATCAGGCGGTTGATCGTCCAGCAGAGGAGATCGTCAACTTCTTCGAGGAGCAGACCAATGTTCTCTTTTTGCAGTAGTAGTTAAGTTTGTATCTTGCACATAAACGTACCAGTGTTGTAAAGTTCGTATATACGGTGTATAACTGACTATAGATTATTTATAAAGAGCTTGTTAGCGTGTGAGTGCGTTGCACTATGCGATTCCTTTTCGTTAGCCTGGCCATGTGCTTTTATCTCAGTCCCTTATCAACCCGTCAGGTGCGTTGCAACTGGGTTGGTGTTGCGTCAAGGGTTTCGATTGATGTGCCAGCTACTCAAGATATCGCTTTTTAGTTCGTAGAACAGATGTGTATAGGGTGGCGCAGCCCCCAAGTAGATAAATTGCGGAAAAATAAAGAAGAACACAGAGTTTTGGGGCACTTAGCTTTATTTATTCGAGGGACAGTACGAACTACAATGTCTGGTTAAGTAGCCTTGGCTGAGTGCCTTATTGGTAATGTAAAAGAAAAACGACTAAGGGTAGAAGCGTCGTAGTTGTGCGACGTTCCAGGGATTGGAGTATGCGACTCTTGTCTCTAAATCTTTAAGGCGATAGGAGCCACCTGGGATTACTTCCGTAATCACGTATGGTCCTTCCTAGGGGGACTCGAGATTGAGATGTCCCTGCTGCTTTAGTCGCAGGACCAGGTCTCCTTCGACGAAGGATCTGGGGCGTAGCCTCCTACTTTGGTAGTTGCGCAGGTTCTACTGATAGATCGTTGATCTTTCCACGGCGATTTCCCTTCCTCGTCAAGGAGGTCGACGGAGTCTTCGAGTGCGAGGGATGACTCTTGTTCGCTGTAAGCGACCACGCCCGGCGCCTTGTACCGTACCTCGGCGGGTAGTACTGCCTCGACTCCGTGCACCATGAAGAACGGGGTGTAGCCCGTAGCACTGTTTGGAGTTATTCGTAGGCTCCAGAGTACTGATTGCAGTTCGTCTGGCCAGCAACCCGTAGCTTGCTCGAGTGGCCGGAGGAGTTGCTTCTTGATGCCGCCGCAGACGAGCCCGTTTGCTTTTTCCACCTGATCGTTGGTCTGTGGATGAGCTACCCAAGCGTAGCTAATATTGATCCCTGGATTCTCAAAGAATTCTTGGAACTCCTTGGATGTGAAGTTCGTCCCATTGTCGGTGATGATGCTATGCAGTACTCCGAAGCGGTAGACGATGGACTCAAAGAACTTGACTGCGCTGTGCCCCGATTGGTTGGTTACTGGCATAGCCTCAATCCACTTGGTGAATTTATCGACTGCGACCAAGAGGTAGATGTAGCCTCCTCGTGAGGACCTTGGGAGTTTGCCAACCATGTTGAGTCCCCATTGCGCGAAGGGCCAGGCCAATGGAATTGGTCGTAGCTCTGCGCCAGGTGCTTGCGGCTTGTGCGCGAATCGCTGACAAGCGTTGCATTTTTGGACGATGTCCTTGGCATCGCGCATGGCCGTAGGCCAGTAGAATCCAGCTCGTTGAGCCTTGGCAACGAGGGCACGACTGTCGGCATGGTGCCCACAAGTCCCCTCATGGATGTCGAGGAGAACAGCTCTTCCATCGGCCGTGGAGACGCATCGTTGGAGTACTCCTGTGATGTTGTGTTTATACAGTTCGCCGTTTATAACAGCGAATGCCTTGGATCGCCGCGCGATGTGCCATGCATCAGTCGGATCATCCGGTAGACCCTTGCTGAGGAGGTACGTGATGCATGGTTGCGTCCACGATTGCTCAATCATCATGACACTCATTGGTCCCTCGAGTCCTATGTCCGGCTCCAAGTCATCGAGTGCCATTGGCTCATTGGGCGGCGTAGCCCCCGAGCCCGTTGCTGCGCTTGTTTTCTTCTCTGCGGCCTTTGGCTTGATGGAGAGTTTGCATATGCGCTCGAGAAATACCCCTGGTGGTATGGGGGCGCAGGTAGAGCCTATGTTGGCGAGTGCGTCCGCCTCTTCATTGCCTTCGTGACCTACGTGTCGCAGTTTGCAGCCGTCGAAGTCCCCTTCGAGTGTGTCGTAGAGGTCGTGATACGCGATCATGTTGTCGTTCAGTGCGTCGCACTCATGCATTGTTTGGTTGACGACCAACTTGGAGTCGCCGTATATAATGAGCCTCTTGGCGCCGCAGGCTTTTGCTATCCTCATCCCGTGCAGCAGGGCTTCATATTCAGCTTCGTTGTTGGAGGCAGTGAACTGCATTCGCAGGATGTACTTCAGCTTATCCCCTTGAGGTGATGTCAGTATGACACCGGCACCTGCTCCGTCCTTCCGCTTGGATCCATCGAAGTGCATTGTCCAGAGGTAGGACATATCTGGTTTGTCGGGGAGCTGGTTCTCCATCCAGTGCACGAGGAAGTCAGGGCGAACTTGCCACTTGATTGCGTCACGCTTTTCGTATGTAATGTCTCATGGAGACAATTCTATTCCCCAAAGCGCGACTCGTCCTGTGGCGTCGGGATTATTGAGGATATGCCCCAGCGGGGTGTCATTGACCACCACGATTGGGTGTTCCTGGAAGTACTGGCGCAAGCGCCAGGCGGTCATGAAGACGCCGTACGTCAGCTTCTGGTAGTGCAGGTACCGTTGTTTTGTTGGCGTGAGGACCTCGCTGATGTAGTAAATTGGGCGATGTACCCCGTGGACCTTATTTTCCTCGGCTCGTTCGACCACAAGTACTGTGTTGACCACTTGGTTAGTGGCGGAGATATACAGCAATAGTGGTTCCCTTTCTCGTGGGGTCACCGGTACTGGCGAAGTGGATAGTAGGCGCTTGAGGTCTTCGAATGCTTCTTGCGCTTCATTGGTCCACTCGAATTTTTCAGCTTTGCGGAGGAGTTGGTAGAAGGACAGTGCATTTTCTCCCATCCGGCTGATGAATCGACTGAGGGCCGCGATTCGCCCGGCCAGCTGCTGGACGCCCCTTATGTTTTTCGGCTTCTTCATGGCTAGTATGGCTTTTATTTTCTTCGGGTTCGCCTCGATTCCCCTCGCGGAGATGAGATACCCCAGTAGTTGCCTAGATGGTACGCCGAAGGCGCATTTGTCCGGATTGAGCTTGATCCAGTAGCGGTCGAGGTTGGCAAAGGTTTCGCGCAAATCGTCGATTAGGGAGGTGATGCACTCGACTTTCAACGTAGAGCTCGTTGGGAACTACAAGAGGAAGGTATGATGAGCACAGCAGTAAGTTTTCCCTCAGTTATGAAACCAAGGTTTAATCGAACCAACAGGACCAAGGAAACACCCCAGAGGTGTTACTAGCTGAGCTTTGGCAGGGCGCACTACCGGTGCTAGTAGCAACGTGGAGACCTGCACAGCACAACCACAGAACTTTGTCCCCAACTTGCAATGAGGTTGTCAATCTCACCGTGTTTTGCGGAAAACAAAGGATTAAACGTATCGAATGGAAAGAAGTAAAAGTTTGTAGAAAATAAACACAAAGAAGTAAACAGTTGTAGATTGTATGTAAAGAAAAAGGACCGGGATCCATAGTTCACTAGAGGTAGCTCTCCTTAGATAGATAACATGCTGGGTGAACAAATTACAGTGGGGCAATTGACAAACACCGAGAAAGCAATACATGCATATACTAATCATCCTGACTCCTCTGAGACTTGATTAGGCAGCCATCCAACTGCATCTATGACTAATAATCCACCTTCAGGTTATCATCCGAACCCCCTCCAGTATTAAGTTGCAAGCAACAGATTATTGCTTTATGAACTGTGTGTAAAGTAAACAATACGATTGTTCTATGAACAAAGGATTATTGTTTTCTCCCTAGTAGCAACAACACATCTAGTACCTTAGAGATTTCTGTCACTTCCCCAGATTACCAGAGGCATGAACCCACTATCGAGCATAAATACTAACTCTTGGAGTTGCTAGCATCTACTTGGCCAAGATAGCTACTAACAACGGAAAGCATGCAAGATCTCAAATAACAAAGACATGATAGAATCAATAATCAATCTGAAATAGCATCTCAATATCCATCGGATCCCCGCAAACACAACATGTATGGATTACAAATAGATGATCTTGATCATGAACGTAGCTCACAAGATCTAAACATGAAAGCACAAAGGAGGAGAAACCAGCCATCTAGCTACTCATGGATCCGTAGTCCAAGGATGAACTACTCACGCATCACACCGGAGGCTTGCATGGTGATGAACAAGGCCTCCAGGGTGAATTCCCCTCTCCAGCAGGGTGCCGGGAAGAGCTTCAGATCCCTCCCGATCTAGGGATGGAGATGACAGCGGCTACAGACTCTTTCGTGGATTTTTGATCGGGTACTTAGGGTTTACGTCCCGAGGGCATCTTATAGTCGGAAGGGGAGGCCGAGGGGGTGCCAGGGCTGGCCTCACCACCCCCTGGCGCGGGCCAGGCTGGGCCGTGCGGCCAGGTGGTGTGGTAGCCCCTGGTCCCTCTTCATCTCGTATTCTGGCACTTGATCACTTTCGGAAAAATAGGCACTTTGGCTTTTGTCCCGTCCAATTCCGAGAATATTCATTTTTTGACTTTCCTAGAACCAAAAACAGCAGAAAACATGCAGCTGGCACTGTGGCTCTTGTTAATAGGTTAGTCCAAGAAATCATATGAAAAGTACTCCAAAGTTGGAACAAAACACAAGAAAGTGGATAAAACCAAGCATGGAACATCAAAAATTATAGATACATTTGCAATGTATCAGGAGGCTTCCTCCTTGGTCTTGATTACTATGTCGTCGACATAGACTTGAATGTTGCGACCAAGTTGCTCTTTGAGACAAGCCTGCATGCACCGCTGATAGGTGGCTCCTGTGTTTTTTAGCCCGAAGGGCATTGTATTATAGCAGAACACACCAAAGGGCGTTGTAAACGCTGTTTTTTCTTGATCTTCCTCCTTCATTCGAATCTAATTATAGCCCAAGTAGGCGTCGAGGAAGCAGAGGCGTTCGCATCCCGCGGTGGAGTCGATGATCTGGTTGATTCGCGGTAGTGGGAAGTGATCCTTTGGGTAGTGCTTATTTAAATAGGTGAAGTCTACGCACATCCGTAGGATATCCGTGTCCTTTTTTGGTACTAGCACCGTATTGGCGAGCCAAGTACTCTCCTTGATCTCGCGTATGAATTTGGCGTAAAGGAGTCTATTGATCTCCATCCCGACTGCCTTTGCTCTTGGCTCAGATAATCGCCGTATTGTTTGCTTGACTGGCCTTGCGTCTGGGTTGACGTTGAGTGCGTGCTCGACGAATTCTCTGGGAACTCCTGGCATGTCCGCTGGACACCATGCAAAGATTTCCCAGTGCTCACGGAGGAATTTGACGAGCGCGAGTTCCTATGCGGGACTCAAGTTGTTGGCGATGAGGGCCGTCTTGGCGGGATCCGATGGGTGGACCTGCACTTTCTTTATGTGCACTGATGAGTCGAAGGATAGATCAGGCGAACTTGGCTGGCTCAGGGGAGGCAGACTGTTGTCTGTCGACTCCTTTAGTCTCGCGAGTTCTTCCTGCATGCCGAAGGACTAGGAAATTCTGTTGAATTCCCTGTCACAACTGTCAGATCTCTCGAAGCTCCCGTTGATCGTGATGACGCCATTGGGACCTGACATTTTCATCTGCAGGTAGGCGTAGTGTGGCACTGCCATGAACCTAGCGAACGGGACACGTCCGAGGATGCAGTGGTATTGTGAGGGCCAGTCGACGACCTCGAAGTCGATGCGCTCGCGCCGGAAGTTCTTCGGCGTGCCGAAGATGACGTCGAGGTTGATTTTGCCCAGGGGATATATGCCTTTTCCTAGGACGATGCCGTGGAATGTTGTGTCCGAGGCCTCTAGGCAAGTTAGAGGGATCCTCATTGCTCGCAAGGTACTCGCGAATATAAGTTTGATGCTGCTTCCGCCATCCATGAAGACGCGGCTCATGTCGAAGCCTCCGATTTGCGCCTCGAGTACGAGGGGGCAATGACCTGGACGGGGTACTTGAGGCGGGTGATCACGTTTGTCGAAGGTGATGTAGGACTCGCTTCCGCTGAGGTACGCGGTTGTAGATGGTGGCGAGTGTGTCGCCAGATTGACTTGGCGAGTGATGGCCTTCTGCACCCGATTCGAGGGGCGTCCCTTTTGGATCATCATGGTACCCATCGCCCGTGGGTATGGTTCTCCTCCGTGGTGCTGGTCCGGCGCAGCTTCATTCGGGGGTGGTCCAGGATGTGGTGGTGGAGCGCCATGTGCCACGGCGCCTGGAGCGGCTCCGTAGCCTCTTTCGACTGCGTTGCGGTTCATCCGAACCAATCCCTCATGTAGCTTGAGGAACTCGCGGCAATCCTTGAGGAGGTGGATGGACTTCTTCTTTCCATCATGCTTGTCGATGTAGAAGTGCATCGTACATGGCCCGGACAGTTTGTCCTCAATGGATGTCGCGGGTGCCTCATCGCGATTGCGGTGTTGCCACACTTGGGTGGTTTTCCCGGAGTCACGATATCCGCCACTACGGTATCCACTGTTGCGGTTGTCGTCGCGTCTGTCGGCGTAGCCAGCTGCGACCATGTTGACGTCGTCGCGGTCATCGTAGATGCGCATGCGGCATTTGCCTCGGCGATCGCGTCTGCACTCGATTTCCGCCTCCTCGTCGGAGTGAACGCGATTCTTCACCGAATCTTCTCCATCGGCCCATCGATTCGCGATTTCCATCAGGTGGTCGATGGTCTTGGGCTTTGAGCGGCCTAGCTCCTTCCTGAGTTCTAGGCGACAGACGCTGTTGTTGGATGCGTCAATCGCGCGATCCTCCGAGATGTTCTCTGCGGAGTTCTTGATGATGGACCACCTTTGGATGTAGGAGCGTAGTGATTTGCCCGATCTTTGCTGGCAGCATCTCAGCTCTTCGATTGATGCAAGCCGCTTGTACGCGTCCTTAAAATTGCGCACGAAGCTGTAAACCAGCTCATCCCAGCTGCGAATGGATCCGCGTGGGAGGTTGTTGAGCCATGCTCGGGCGGCGCCTTACAGCTGTAGCTGTAAGCATTGCATGACCGTGCTTCGACTGCCGTCGTGGAGCCTGACAGAGGAGATGTGGTCCTCTAGCCAGATCTTCAGGTCCTGTAGGCCATCAAATTTCGGGTTCTCTGACGGGAGTTTAAACCCCTTAGTCATTCGCTTTTGCCTGATGGATCTGCTGAAGCATCTGGCGCCGCAGAGCTCCACATCTTCCTCTTTCGAGTCAGTCGACCGAGCATGTCGCGCCCTTGATTTGTCAATCTTGCGCTGCGTGAGGTTGCGCGCATCATAGTCGTGGTCGTGTCGCCATGAGCGGCGGCGTCGAGACAGATCGTGGCTGTCGTCGCTGGATGAGGGCGAGGAGTAGCGCTTTGCTAGCGCTTTGCCCTTTTTCGGCTCAGGTGTTGGCTCTTTTTGAGAGCAGCCTCGATTAGTACCAAGCCCACGATTGTAGATCGGTGCATGGTGGCTCGGGGATCTCCAGCTGGTGGCTGGTTGTTAAGGAGGTACATGGTGGCCGCTGTCACCGCAGCCTGCGGCGTCTTGGGGACCACATTGCCCCGTGTATCGACTGTCATAGAGCTGAAGTCGAGGACTTTTGCAGCTTCTATGCGTTCTTGCTCGGTAAGATGGGCCATCCGAGATTGCCTCTTTTTGGCGATGTACTTGTTGCCCTTTGAGGAGGATCCTCCGTGGGAGGAGAGCCTAGCACGTCGAAGTCTCAACTCGTCCGCCGCCTTTTTACGCGCTTCGAGCTGCGCGATTGTTTGCACTTGGCGCTTAAATTCCTCCTTCAGGAGCCAGTGGTAGCCCATCAGAAGTTCTTGCGAGGATCCGGGGGGTAAAGGGTTCCCCCGTAGGGTCTCGCGGCAGCGAGCCTATTCAAGCTCATTGAGCCTGACTACGACGCATTCGCCGGTTTGCTCATTGGTTATGGTTGGAGGTTCGATTGTCCCTCCGTTGTTGACGGGAGTGCGATTGCCGCCATTGCCACCGTTGCCGCCATTTCCATGGTTCGGCGGGTCGGTTTCGTTGCCACGGTTGCCCGTGTTGTCGCGATTGGCGGAGGTGTCGCCGGCGTTGATGACGGCGCACATGAAGTGATTGGGGAAGCTGCTGCTCCCGCAACTTTCAGATTCGGAGCCGTAGGCCTCATCTTCAGTGGCCAGATCGCTCAGATCAGAGTCGCGACTGCTGTCGCTGACTGTGTTCTTGACTGTTGTCGGGGCGTTGAGCTCACTGAGGGTGCCGATCGATGGAGGGAACCATGATGCTGGGGCAATCACCGGCACTGTCGACTGGTCAGACATGCGAAGCGTGCCCATCTGACCAACTTGGAAGCGGAAGCTCCCGATCGCTAGGCTGATTCCATCGCCCACGGACTCGAAGGCCGGGCGAGTGGCCGACGTGTGGACGGTGAAGTCGAACACGCGGAAGAGCTGGCGAATATCCGCTGTTGCGAAGTTGTAGAACGCGGTTGATGGGGCCGAAGAAGCCGCAAAATCAGCACTCCTAGTTCCCACAGACGGCGCCAATTGACGAGGGTTTAACTCATCAATGCCCATTGTTATGGACTTGGGTTTTGGAGAAGGAGGGAGCGCTGGAGACATCTATCGGCTAGCAAACAAGCACACAAGGGACTCGAAGATTTACCCAGGTTCAGGCCTCGTAGAGGTCCCTACTCCTGCTTGTCTGCTCGTGGAATTATCGAAGGAATCGAAGATTACAATGGTGCGCAGATGCAATCTGGCGAGGGTTGTGGAAATTAGGGTTGCGTGTGCCCTTCTCGCCGCCCCCTCCTAGCCTTTATATAGATATGCTAGGTCTCGGGTAGCAGGTCGAGTCGGTTACAGGTTAGGTTTTTCCCTTTAAACTTTCTATCTTTAGCTTCTTTTTGTTCTTCAAGCAATCAAGAGTCCGTAGGCTACTCGAGTCCTCTCTTGGGCCTTGGCGACACCGTGGGCTTCTGCCGTATTCAGACCGTATATACCAAACTCGAGTACCTGTAGGGTATACCCATGTCAAATAGTGAGTTTCATTTTTCACAATTATTATTATATATGTGTTATACTTTAGTATTAAGATAATAAAGGACCATTCTCAACATTTTTCCTATTAATCCTTAGTTACACTTAGTTGTTTCTTGTGTAACTAGTCGCCACTTCCGTCCCCACAATTTCAAACTAGTTTTTGAGTTCATAAAAATGTGAAATATTTTGTAAGTGTAATTATCTCACGTGCCAGAATTCATCAAGAACCATGATTTCTTGTGACAATTATAAGTTAATCCCTATGTTCCGAATTAGATGTACTCCAGCCAGACCCCGACTCTAGCAGATTTGTTTAGATTCGCATGTAAGTATACACTAATAAAACAAGTCTTATACGTATGAATGTAGAAAAATCAGCGACCTAAATGCATGTGTATCAAGATATAAAACTATTTATATCTAATTCGGCATAGAGGGAGTAGAGAAAATCACGATTTATATTTGAAGAGGAAAAAAATTTCCCTTCAAAACTATTTATAAAACTATTACCTGTGTTGGTCCTTTTCTGGTCCAAACCGCCATTTTTGAACCGAAAGGACCAATGATTTCCCCGCACAAAAAAATGAAAGGTTTAATCATTAGCATACGAAATGGTCCAGATATCTTAAAATCGACGAAATCATGACGCCACCGACTGTCTTCACGGCGCAATCCCACCGTCGACTCTGCGACCGCAACTGGGGCAAACATCGCTTCCGTGCTCCGGATTTTCCACAAGAAAATACGGAATTAGTACGACACCGCGCCGTCGATGCCGCTACAGGTTGCGCATCGCACATCTTCGCGTGCTGCTCCTGCCGGTAAGCTTGTCCGTATCTGACGCTACTTGCCACTCCATACGTGCGCCGCTCGACTAGAGGCCACAACACGGCGCGCGAGGCCGGCCAGACCACGAGCGAACGTGTGACCCCGACGGTCCCGACCGCGCGCGCGGCGTCGACGTCCGTCTCCCACAGGCCATGTGCGCCTCTGATGCACGGGGCTGCCGGCAGGTTGCGCCCTCCCGCGGGGCTCCTTGTCGCCGGGTCGAAGCGGCCAACGTGACCGGTAGGCGAGACGCAGCCCTCCGACGTGGCCACGACGACGGGGCCCAGCCCCTAACCGCTTCCCGCTGTGCGAGCCCTGCTTGTGTTGTGGCGGGAGAGAGGCGCGCGCGTTTACGAACCGAAAGTTGTTGGTGGCACGGGTCGAGAGGACACGTTGTACAAGAAAAATAGGACACGTACGAATACGAAGCATTACGACACGGGAGTACTGGACACGTACAGTAGAAATTTTGCCTATGCGGTAGATAAAAAAGACCATTTTCACATGTGCTCTACAGCAATGGCGGATGATGTAGGATTAAATCCGAGGGTGCCAGGCTCAAGTATCATAGATTTACAGAACATGAAAAACTACACTTCCTACGTCTCATGATGTAATATGATATGGTAACAAAAAATATGGTGGACCCTGCAAAAAAAAAAGGTGGAAAATCTGGGTAACAACACAACTGTTTTTTAAAAAAAAATTTTAAACGTTTCAATTTTTTTGGAAATAATTCACTTACGAGTACTTGTTGTCACGGTGATACTTACTCGTGCAAATTTTCAAGAAAGAATATGACAACATGTGACCTACAGAATAAGAGAAGAACTAAGACTTTGTTATACCGTGAATAGTATACCGTCCACTCCTTATATTGTGAACAATATAATTTGTCATTTTTGTATAGGTTAGATATTTTTATATTTTAGGTTCAGACTTGGCATGCACATACATGCGCATATATTCTCCAAGTAATACTCAAATTCATATAAGGATGAGATTATCAAATTTTCATTAAGAAAAGATGTAGAAACATGGCCCTTGTGATATATACTCCCCTTTACTCCCTCCGTTCTAAAATAATTTTAGTTTTAATTTTATTCTAAATCAAACTACTTCACAATTGACCAAATGAGTAGACATATATATATATATATATATATATATATATATATATATATATATATATATAAACATCCACAACACCAATTCAATTTACTAGATTCATCATACAATATATTTCCTTCTTTATAGATTCTAGGTTGTAGATATTGATGTGTTTTATCATAAGTTTGGTCAAAGTCAGAGAAGTTTGACTTAACACAAACCCAAAACTTCAGTTATATAGCTAGGAGAAGGTAAACACCTTTCTCTCTTCTCCAAGTCAGCAATCCCCCTACTTGGTTGATTGGTTCACGTTTAGAAAAGGTTGACATCACGTCATTACACGTGTGTGTGTCTCGCTCTCCTCTACCGAAAGATCTACTTGCTAAGTACAAGTCCAACTTGTTTTATGCCACTTTTTACCTAGTTGAGCCCAACTGATGCCATGATGGGATGTACAACTTTGAAAATAATCCATATGATAATGAAATTTCAATTGTGCATTCATACGTTAGCCTAAAAAATGGACCGGTGAACTAAAATCATATACTATCATTATTAAACCTAGATTGAATAGTAGCTAAACTTTTCAAACTTTCAGCATGGACCGATGCTTAGCTATCCCATGGAAATTGAGCCTTTACAATGTTGTTTCACATGAATGAGACTCCAACTTCCGGTGGCTAGGCGATCATTGGGCGGGTCTTAGTAATGGCGCGATCAGTGATATGTATGTGAAGAGGCTTGATACATTATTTTTTGGTAGGCGGTCATCATGTTATTATCATTAATGGCGATGAATCATGAGCTTTTGCTCATGATTGTGAGCTCAAGAAAGCTTGAAATCAATGGGGGAAAACCACATAAACGCACTCAAAATTGAAGTATCAAAGCAATGAGTGACAATGTACATGAAGAAGGGGGAGGACCATGGTAACAAGGAAGTCGAACAAAAAATTAGGTAATGAATTATCAGGTTCAAATTTATACTCCATCTGTTAGGAAAAGGTAGTCAAGTTCTCTCTAACTATTGTGTTCAAAGTTAGTAATTATTAGTCCCTCGGGTTGTCGCGAAAAAAAATATAGCCAAAACTGCACTTGTATGCAATAATATCAATATGTAGAAAATGATGGTAAGGAAACCCGTGACCATTTATAACACAGACACATCCTCGTGTCTTAAAGTAAATGTTAAAATGAATGTCAAGGAGCAACCGGTGCACCCAATAAAAAAATATTTTTTAGAAAAATCTGAAAATAATTTATAGTGTAGATACAATGTGAATCATTTACATCACAAAGTATCAAACAAAAAAAACATCTCAAGAAACAAAAATGAAATTTAGCTTTCCTAGTATGAGTGAACTCAATTCACAAGCAAACTGGAAATAAGTACTATTCATAACATTGTTTACTTATTTTATTTCTTCTGTTGTGGATATAATTTATGTATAAGTACTATTCATAACATTGTTTACTTATTTTATTTCTTCTGTTGTGGGTAGAATTTATGTTAAAGCTTTGCGACTTGGTAGATATATGTTGTACTTCTATAAGAAATTATTTTCAAAATTCTATACAACTTTCTCTATGCACCATTTTCCTCAAGTGCATCGGTTGTACCAGAAGGACGTGTGTATATCATTGCTAGTGTGAATTTATGAAAATATGATACTCCCCTGTCCCAAAATATAACGCGCCTAAAGAGTGGTCAAAAGTCAAAGCTTACTAACTTTGATCAAATATTTAGAAAAATATATATATCTACATTATGGAATGAACACATTAAGAAAATATAATTCATGATAAATCTATTGATATTGATTTGGTATTGTAAATATTTATATTTTTATGTATAATCTTGGTCAAACTTAGAAAACGTTGACTTTTGACTAAACCTTAGACGCCTTATATTTTAGGACGGGAGGAGTACTATTATAAACAATGTTTTATGTTAAATTCAGTGATATACCATTCCTTTTTTACTAGTCTAGGTATTTTCTTGACTATTATAAAAAATAGAAAATGGAAATTAAGTTTTTTGTATTTTTTAAGATGACAATCAAGTCACGGAATATTGGTTGGGAATTAAATATGCATTTGTATGAGCTAAAAGATTACTGTTTTTGAACTATAAGAGGGGGTACATGATAATGTTTATAAAGCAATCGTTTAGGGTTGGAAGCATTCAGCCGATGTTACAAAATTGAAGGAGTCGCAACGAGGAGCAGTCTACAGCGTGCGTTTCCTAACGGGATTGGTCAAGTAATGAGACCTACCGGCGCCATTGACCCTGGCTGCTTGCGTGCTAGTTTTGGTCCAAGGAGATGAGCTAATCGGGGAACTCATTTCCTCTCTTTCCCTCCTATACTTTTTCAAAGGAAATGTGAGGTCGATTAAACCGACAAGGACGTCCCATGTTTCTACCTCAAATCACTAACTGCACCCGACCAGTACATAATCTCTGCACACATTACCCGTCCGAAAATAAGTGAATTAAATTTGTATAGATTATTTTCAGTATACAGGTACATATTATAAATCTAGATAAATCCAAGTCATTTGTTCCCGGATGGAGGAAGTGGTAATTTACACGTCTCCTAACTATTTATGTAACTATGATGTATGGTTCAACGACACCGGTACACATCCGTTCTTCTAGAAAATCCACTTTGGCTCCTAGGACTAGGTGTATATGTACTCATTATGCAAAAACATATTTTAAGGTGTAAATATTTTAAAAAAAATCATGTGTATATCGAGATATTTATACAAAATTTGGAAAAACTAGACAAAGCTGAGTTTATTAATTTTGCGACAGAGAGAATACCTTTTGTGCCATGCTTAAAAGTACAATTTTCGATACTCCAATGTGACTATTCACACGACACATTTTTTATTGGGAATTTGTTTTCATGAAACTTTGCGTGTACATAAAATGGCCGGACTTATAAGCTAATTTTCTTCAGATTTTTTTTACATTTAAAATAACTTTTTTAACAGATGCATTTACAAGCTTGGAGGCAAAAAAAAAAAAAAACAGCTCCCATTCTCACTCCGGACCGGTCGTGTTTTCAACACTTCTGTTCTGAAAAAGAAAGGCCATTCTGGACGTTGCGTACATACGCAGAAAAGAGCAGCATGGACCATGGCGTAGATAAGAATCATCATCCTAATTCCTACAGTATGTATGGTCTTATGGATACTGTACGTAGGGCGCGTATGGACTCCATCAGAGCCACCCACCCAACGCAAGGCTTGCCGGTGGTGCTGGTGCTGGTGCACGGGCGCAGGTACGCGTACCGGAACCTGCCCGGCCCGCAGTTATCAAGGGAAGAAGAGCCGTTTGGTCTTCCTTAATTACGCACTCCCCCTTAATCCCGCCTCCGCCGCGCTAGGCTGTTTGTAACCTCCATCTACTCCCCCCACGCTGCTCCCCCCTCCCACCTCCTCCCCCGCTCTCTGCTCTGTTTCTGCAGAAGCAAAACCCCACGCCAAACTGGCAGCGGCGAGTCCGCGAGGCCACGCCGTCTGGTGCTCGCGGAGATCCCGGCGGGGCCCCGAGGGTGAGGAGGAGGAGCCAGCGGCGCGACGGCGTTGGGGGTCTTTTTCCGCCGCCGGAGCTCGCGAGGTGAGGCTTCTGGCGCCTGTCTCGTCGATTTCGGAGCTGTGATTTTAGGGTTTGCTGTTTGCTGCTGTGTGGGGAGCTACTGGCGCGACCTATCCGTGGGAGAATTTTCGGTTCTGCGCCGTGCTATTGTTTCAGACTTTGAATTCGAGGAGGAGCGCCTTCACAAGAAATTTGAGGATGAGGGAATAGCGTGGCTAAGTGCCTAGGAAGCTCTGCAATTGGGGCTGGTTCAGTCTTCAATAGAGGAGCCTGGTGTTTGCTGTCGCTCGCTAGCCTGTATACTCATACTACAGCTCAGATGATCTAGATGAGCTCTGCTTCGGTTTGTACGGAGATTAACATCGGCGACCCCGCTCGGCTCGTCTCGCCTTATCTTGGGTTCGTCGACGTTCTCGAGTGAATGGCAATTCCGATGGGCGGGTTGGGCTGGGGCTTCTTTGTTTTTTCCCCCCGGTGTCGGCGTTGGTCTTGAGAAGTTTGTCTTCGTCCTGTTTTCCCTGTCCTCGTCCTAGCACAGCTTTTGGGAAATTTGTTTGTTATACGGCTACGTATACGCTGAGCTGTGTGATGATTTGGATTTCGATGGTTGATTAGTCCGCGCTTCAGTTTTTTACTGCTATTAAAACAATCCTATTTGGTGACTTTACACATCCTGTCTCGTGGTAAGCCTCTGCAGTGATCCATAGTAAATGTCTCAATCCATCATCAAACATCATCGGATATCCGAATGTAGACCCAACAATCGATATGGAACATACTACTTTTTATGGCTTCATCAGTCGATTTCACCGATGAAATTTCCTGGCAACTTCAAGTGAATCCTGGTTGTTTATTGTTGACATGTGCTGTGTCCTGCTGCTTTGTTTTGTTGTTGTTTGCATCGAAGATTACAAAACCTCGAGCATGTTCCTGCTTCATAAGTGGCGCATTAAAAAAAAGGGTCCTTGGTTTCCAATGGCGCTTCCGATGAGAGATTGTAATCTTCTAGGCAAGAGATTCGTCTCACATGCATGTGGTGATGTGGATTTCCCTGTCTGTCCCCAAACCCTCAGGATCTCCGCAAATAGTTTTGTTTATTGGCCTTGCCCTTGCTATCGAGGGCCTCATGTTACATAGCACCACCAATTTGCACAGAACATCTTTTATCTTATATTTTAGTGTATGCTTAGTGCAATTATAAATGCACCTTCCTCCCTTGCTTAGGAGCCTATGCTATATTACTTCTCCTTCCCTGGTCCAACCATGTCATCTTTGTAGAGAATTGAGGGAACAGCTACCACGAGTTTTGCACTCAAAGGGGTATGTTATTCAGTTACCTGCAATTTGTGGATCACTTGCCTATATTGTTTAAACATGTTGATGCTGTGTCTTTTCTTTGCTTTTGCATGTCTTGATAGTCTGTCTTGTTTGTTTCAAGTGAATCTGGTCGAGTGCTTTTCTTCATTTGGCCTCCTCTGATTGTTTGATGTTTGTATGTGGACTTTGTAGATCTGGGCGACCGCAGCACCCTGCAGGGAGCTCTAGTTTCCTGAGACACAGATTGATGTGGTTGTTTCTAGAAGTTGCTGTCGTTCATGGATGTTCTTAAGAGCGGTGTGCAGAAAGCTGCTCTTGTTGAAGAAACTCGAAGACCACCACTAGTTCCATCTGAGAAGCACAATGCGTCCTCTGTAAGCCGAGCGAGAGATGTTGCATCCAGGTACAAGAGCGGTCAGGCTGTTACCTCAACAAGGCGATGTACATCTCCTAGTCTTGCCCGGACCTCGACAACTGATGGCACACCAGTGCCCAAAAGGGCGCAGTCCGCAGACAGAAGAAGACCCACAACACCTTCAACCCCTTCAACCCCTTCTTCTAGGGTGTCAACACCCTCAACCCCAATATCAAGGTCCGTTACACCAGTTCGTGATACCATCAAAGAGGTAAATAAGAGTTCTAGGTGTATAGCAAACGAAAGGTCTCCACATGGCTTGTGGCCAGCAATGCGGAACCTGTCTCCCTCCTACCAGTTGGGCGCTGTGGTTGCCCCTGTTAATAAGAAAGATAAAGTAGTCTCTAGCCCATCTTTAGATCAGACCAAGGGACAGACCAGTGTTCCAACTGAGAGGAAGAGGAGTCCTCTGAGAAGGAAAAAAGTTGCTGAACAATGTGAGAATGCTCGACCTTCAGAAGACCTACCTAAGAGGGCAACTGAGCAAAACCGTTGGCCAGCCATGATAAGTGGGCGTGGGCCTGCCAATCTTATGTCAAATACTGAACTTTCTGAGAAATCTAGCAGATCGGTCCCTGTGTCAAATACTTCTAGAGGGCATTCACCAAGGAAGACTCCTGCTTCTGAAGACACTGGTAAAAGGTTGAATCAATCATTGGATGACGTGGCACGGAGATTGGCTATTCATGCAAACAGAAGAGATGAACAGTTAGACTCTGTCAATGATGTTTATTCACAGACAACAGAAAGATCCAAATATGTGAGCCGTCCAAGTAGGACAATCACTTTACCTGTTCCCGTTCTTCACCGCTCATCATCACCAAACAAGGTCTTGTCAGCTGCATCATCTGCTTCTAGGACTTTTCAAAGTCCATCTCGGACAAGGCCTTCAACACCTTGCCGTTCACAAAGTGCTGGAACTATGCAACCAGGTGTTATATCTCCTGTTGTTAGCTACATGGTTGATCCAAGAAAGGGAAGGAAGAATGCTGGCCAAACTGAAAATGTCCACCAACTGCGGTTGCTGCATAATAGATACTTGCAGTTGCTCTTTGTAAACGCTCGTGCGGAAGATGTTCTATCTTTCCAAAATTCTACTGTCGAGGTAAACTTAGCATTTTTTATTTAAAAATGTTTCAAGTCGCTCTGTTTCGTGCAAGGACCTAATTCCTCCTGTTTTTAACTTCTATGCTAATTCAATTCATCCATAATTTCAAGGATACCAACACAGCACCTTCTCATTTTGCACCCTTTTTTGGCAAAACTTTAGGATAGAAACATCTTATGGCCCATTAACAGTAAGCTACCTGATTAGGCATGTGACCGTTTCAGGCTCAGTTTCAGTGAAGACAACTGTTTGACAATACTGACAGCAGTTTTTGCATTACAAAATTTTGCTTGTATAGTCATACATACGTTTAAAAGTATGTGGTCTAATTATTTTATCCATTGGTACTTTTGGTGTAGTTGTACTTTTCTTTTGAGCTTTGCTTCTTTGTTGTTTAGTGATGTTCAGTTGTTGAAAGACTTTTCCCTGTTCTCATTTAAACAGAATATTCTATATAATGTTTGGAGGAATACCTCGAATTTGAGGGATGCTGTTAATTTGCGAAGAATCATGGTGCAACGTCATCAGCAAGAGTTGAAGCTGCATGACATTCTGCAAGAGCAGGTAAGGTCCACTTCATGCATCGATGGCTTAGTTTCTCGTTTGACTATAATTCCACTTTGTGACAAGTTGGCACAAATTTGTACAATGGTCCTGTTGATACCAATTGAAACATATAGCACGATTGTTTCAAAACGTCCTCTCTGAAAGATTAAAAACTAATTGCATCATGATATGACTCTTCTCATTTTGACATGTAAATTAGGAATATGCAATATAGGGACGTAGTTGTCATATCACACATTCACACTTCTCTTTTCCTCCAAAAGAAGGTGATACGGAACCTGAAAATTAGGGATCTGAAAGAATGCATGTAATGACCAATGACCACACTACATGGATTATGATTGTAAATTCATACATCACCTCTTTTAAACTGCTATTATTGTGATTCAGATTGCTTACCTCGAACAATGGCCAGCACTTGAAAAGGAGAATAGTCTATCTTTAATTCGGGCAACTGAGGCTCTAAAAGCAAGCACACTGCGGCTTCCAGTCACATCGGGAGCAAGGGTATGCTGTGAAAAACTGCATTGATTAAACTTGGGACAGTTTTGCGGTTGCACTTTACTTGTGCCAAATATTACATTTGCAATTGTGACTAATGGTGTTGCCATTGTTTTAACAGGCGGATGCAGTTAGTATTAAGAATGCTGTAAGCTCAGCTGTTGATGTCATGCAAGGTTTGGGATCGTCAGTCCACTGTATGCTTTCTAAGGTCAGATATCTTACGAATTTACTCTCCACATTTACTTATTCGCTAATAAAATCAGGTATTTAACTGTAGGCACATATTTTACTTTATCTCATGGTTTGATACACATTCTTCACAAGAGTTGCAGGATAAGTAATAAAACACTATTTTACATAAGAAAGGTGATGAACATATATTGAGGCTTATAAATCACTAATATATGAATAGTCCCACCTAAAATTTATGTCATCGGTAGTTGAAAGCTTTCTGTACGCACCCTCGATTTGCATGATTTGAATTTGGCCTTCATAAGCTCATGACATCAAGTGGACTGAAGTGCAGAAGTTGAAGGACTAAGAAATGCCATCCCTCGCTTTTAACACAAATTCTTGTCAAAGTCTGTTTTAACTGACAGTAGAGCATCTTTCTTGCCAGGTTGAAGACAGGACAGATTTGGTCTCAGAGCTTTCAGTTGTTGCAGGACAAGAAAAGGTCATGCTTGATGAATGCAGAGAACTCTTAGCTATGGCAGCAAAACTGGAGGTACTTGCATTCTATTCCCAAGAATTTACTTCTAAGAAGTGACCATAGAGCTCTGAAATTTGAAAAAACACAATTTCTTTATCTGGTTGGTGGTGAACTGGTGATTAATTGTTCACATGATGGCAGCAGTTGTACACTAGGTCTTAATAGTGCTATTGTATCTTTAATCAGGTACAGGAGTCTAGCCTGCGGACACATCTTATGCAAGCTAAGGACTCGTCCAGATGAATTAACAACCCAGGCAAAGATATAAGATATACAGCGGCCTTTTTGAATAGGTTCAACTGTGCAAGTTGAGCCTGTGACTATAAGAACATATTGTGCAGAGAGAAAAAGTAACAAAACAATAGAATGTTAAACATCCCCTGGCGATCAAGGTGCGATGCTGTGCAGATGACAATTGTGCTTAGATATGATAGCTTGTAGGTCTCCTCATGTGTAAATTGCTTTTACCATATAGTGCACTTCTAGCCTCTTCTCCCCTTTTAGTTTTTCTCTTGATCTGTTAGTAATTTCATTTTAGGGGTAGAGCCCTATTCTTTTCCAATGTATTTTTTGACACCTAGAAGAGAATACACAAAATGAAATTCAAGGAACAGATACTAAAAATATATGGATTCTCCATCGTGTGCAACATGTGTTGCCAGATTTTGCAGTTGTGCTCTCTCTGTCACCTCAACCAACTCCATTGTTTGGGAATACTGGCATCTCAATGGGACCAATGTACATGTTCCCGTTGGATTGCAGTTTACTCTAAAGTAACACTTGTGTCGTACACATTTATGATGGTTTGAATATTGGAATTCTACTTCTTACATTTTGGAAATTCCAAAGTCTTCAGATTTTGGAATACTGCATCATATTGGATCCTCTAGCTGAGGCTCTTCAGCTAAACAAGAAACCTGTCCAAAGCGTTCTCTTGTTGCTGTGGTAGAATGCAAATACCACAAGGTGCACCGCATGTATTTTTTTCTGTTACCAAAATTGTTTAAGCTGCAGTCTGTATGCTACGCTCCAGCTTTGTTTTGGTTCATGATCTAAATTAGGCTTTGATTGAACCAAATTACCAATTACCCACGGGTGCAGAGTCACAGGTTCATATCTAAAACACATGAATACCATCCTTGCTTGACATCATAACCTGGTCCTTTGTTCAATTCCTGTTTTAACCAATTCTGGCCCCAAAATATTACACAAAACACATAGAATGAACAAAACATCAACAATACAAAACTTGTGTCCAAATTGTTCTCCTCCCTATGCACAATCTCCAAAGATTCTTGATGCGCCTCAGCAGTTGATGCCACACTGCTTCACATCAGGCCCCTTGGCCTTGACGGTGAACGGGTCGATCCTGACCCAGAGCAAGGAGAAGATGGAGGCCAGCAGCACAGACCAGATGATGACAATGGTGGGCGTCCTGTTCTGCCTCCCCATGAGACCCTTGAGGAACGGGTACAGATGCACGATCACCCAGAAGGCGAAGAAGAGCTTGCCGAAGAGAGGACCCCATGACTGGTAGCCGTTGTTGATGGCGTCGGAGATGCCCGCCACAACGCCGATGATGTTGATGACCAGCAGCGTTGTTGGTGGGATGAGGAGGGTGGTCCACTTGAAGGCGTAGAGCTCTGCGAACTCGTCGTCTTCGTCACCTGTGGCCTTGGAGGTGACGGTGAAGTTGGTGTCGATTCCGGCCAGGACCTTGAGCAGGCCCTGGATGACGGCGAACAGGTGTGCTGACACACCACCGATGACCCAGAACTGCTCGTTCCTCCACCACTCCTCGATGCTCACACCGCTCCACCGCAGCTCCAGGATGCCCGTCGCGAAGATCGAGATAAAGAGGGAGATGAAGAAGAGACTGGCGAATGTGCTAATCTGCAGCAATAAAAGAACACCACAAAACCGTCAGATATTTGAACCGGTGGCTTTTGGCGGGAAGAAGGACGACCGAGAAGGTTGGCCATGTAGCACTGACCGGTGGCATGATGAACTTCCCGGTGAGGAGGCAGACGGCTGGGAGGGTACAGTAAGCGAGCAGGGGCAGCGATGTGAAGGGGTAGATGGTGGTGTTGATGTAGGCGAAGCGCTCGAGCCACTTGAGGTTGCCGCCCTTGTAGCCGTAGAGCAAGGGACTGTGCCGGCTGAAGAAAATCTCCACGGACCCGAGCGCCCACCGCAGCACCTGGTTGAGACGGTCAGACAGATTGATCGGCGCCGACCCCTTGAAGGCGGCAAGCTTGGGCATGCAGTAGATCGACCGCCACCCGCGGCAATGCATCTTGAATCCAGTCAGGATGTCCTCTGTGATTGACCCATAGATCCAGCCAAGCTGCATCATTCATGGAAGGAGCACATAAATCAGCACCCCCAAGTCTGTAGCTATGGAGATAGTTGGCCCAAGTGATGGTCCGTGTGGTTTTTCTGTACCTCTAGACCCCAGTCAGTCTTGTCTTCGTAGCCGCAGCTGATCACATGGATGGCCTCCTTGAGGAGAGCGGCGGGGCTCGACGACGGTGGGACCCCGCCTTCCTCCATGAAAGTCGAGGTGACGAACGCCGCAGACTGCCCGAATCGCTTCTCGAAGTTCATTTGGGACATCATCATCTCCTTGTCACCGTCCATTCCTGAAGAGCCAGAGGAAACATTACCAACCTGCAGGAGGCCACTGAACTCTACACAATGTTCAGTGCGCGCTTCCTCCTCTGAATCTTACCTCCATCAGCTACGCCCTCTGGCAGCCCGTCCATGGCGTTCTTTCGCTTCTTGCGACCGAAACACGGGCAGCAGTCGCAGGTCACCATCTTCGGCCTCTTGGGGCCGCTAGGAGGGTTGTACCCGTAGAGCGCCTGTCGCCTGAACACGCATCCTGTTCCGACATACACCGGCCCTTGGATACCGTCCAGCCCCTTCATGTTGATCTGATCACGAAGAACTTACTAATGTCAGATACATCACTCATGATTTTTGTTTCTAGACACGTAATGTAGTACTAGGAGCGATGGAATGGTAGGCTCACATCGAAGAAGACGGTGTTCCTGTTGGCGTATCGGTCGTGGGCGTCGATGCCGTCGAACCTCTGGGGGAACTGCACGTAGCAGACCTTGCGGCCGACCTGCGGGTCCATGAGGAAGCACATGGCCTCCCGGATAGCCTTGCTGTTGTTGATGTAGTGATCACAATCCAAGTTGAGCATGAAGGGCGCGTTGGTCAGCACGGCCGAGACGCGGATCTGTCAGGTAAATATATATTCAGAGAAAAACCGTAAGAAAACGTGTCTGTGTGAGCTGAAGAAGGAAGTGAAGGTGGTGCGGATGCGGTGCAGTACGAGAGCGTTCATGGCTCCGGCCTTCTTGTGGTGCTGGAACCCGGGCCGCTTCTCACGGGAGACATAGACGAGGCGCGGCAGCTCGTTGCCCTCGGCGTCGTGGCCACCGCTGTGCCCCAGGAACACCTGGATCATGCCGGGGTGGTCGCGGGTGTTGTTTCCGGGCCACGGCGTGCCGTCCTTCATGATCCACCCCTCGTCGGGCACCTTCTGCGCCTTGGACACCAGCGCGTTGATCCGCACCTTGAACTCCTCGTACTCTCTCTGCTCATCCACCCATCAAACCAAAATGATCAGCAACTCACTGAGCAGATTCAACCAGTGACGGCGAAGAGTTGTTGTCAAAAGGTACCTTCATGGCGCGGCGCTCCTGGACGAAGGTCGCCTGGACTTTGTCCTTGAGGTAGTCGACCTTGCGTGAGAAGTAGAACTCCGGTGCGCGGGGCTCGATGCTGAACTTCTTGCAGAAGGGCACCCACTTCCTGGCAAACTCCGCCGTCTCTGACAGCGACTCGAAGGACAGCATGGACGCGCCGTCGTCGGAGACGTAGCACGACACCTTGTCCACCGGGTAGTCGACGGCCAGGATGGACAGCACCGTGTTGGCCGTCACCAGCGGGGGCTCCTTGAGCGGGTCCACCGTACTCACGAACAGATCCACCGCCGACAGCATCGACGGCTCCCCTTCCCTCTCATACCTGCACATTTCAGTTTCAGAGCTCAGAGGTATGGACATGGGTAGTTTTTTGGATCAAGAAAGAAAGAAATCGTGACGGTGGCAATTAAGGACCTGAGGGAGAGGCGGTCGAGGTAGGTCTCGCGGTCGATGGGATACCACTTGGGGAACTGATCGAGGATCCAGGAGACGGCGAACCAAATCTCGCAGACGATGGAGGTGAGCCACAGCGGGATGGCCTCCGGGACGGGGTTGAGGATACGGTAGCGGAGGAAGACGCAGAGGACGAAGAGACGGAGGATGATGACCATCCGGTACGGGTTCACCTTGCTTGACGCGATCGACACCTTCCTCGACAGCGGCTGCCTCGCCTCGTCGTTCCTGCACATCACGCGCGCGCACACAAAAGTTCAGGTGATCAGTAACGGTTCTTGGATTTTTGAATGAAGTACAGTACATCGGCTGGGTTTTGTCGTGAGGATTGCATACAGGGGCACGTCGGCGTCCATGTCGTCGGGGTCGGCGCCGCCGTGCTTGGACTTCCAGTCGTCCATCCTCTCCTTCCAGCTGACCTCCTTCCTCTCGTCCCATTTGGCACTCCCTAATCAAATTTCTCCTCGTTGATCAGTAACTGATCAGTGTCGCTTAGGCACACGAGGAGCACAAGTTTTGGAGCAAGTACTGACCTGGCTCGGAGATAGGGTAAGGATGGATGCGCTTGTGCAGGGAGGAGGTGAACTCGCTATGGCCATGGCCTGCTGATATCGGGAACTCACCGCTCACCTACGAATGAACAATTCGATTGGTGAGAATCCTGAGCTAGCTAGAACTAGAAGTACCCAAGCAACAGGTGGTAATAATTTGCGCTAAAGGATTCATGCATACCGGCATGGAGCGATTGCCGGTGATGATGGGCGGGACCATAGGGGTGCGGTTGGCGTCGCCTCCGTCCTCGGAGGCCCTCCCGTAGCTCATCCTGCCGTGCAGCATGGCCTCGGTGATCTGGCTGTTCTGGATGGCGCCATGCTGCTGGTGCTTCTTCTCGTCGTCGATGTCGAACTCGTGCTCGAGGTCGTCGATGTCCTCCTCGTCCTCGTCCCCCTGCACCCTGGGGCTCCCCTTGAGGCGCTTGTATCGGGTCTTGCACTGCGGGCAGTTCTGGGTGCCCTCCCGGCGCTCGTACTCGTAGCAGGGGCGGCACACCGGGAAGCCGCACTCGTTGCAGGCCACGAAGAGGTCGCCGTCGACGGTCAGGCCGACCTCGTCGCCGCATATCTCGCACACCTGCCCGCTGAGCGCGCGCAGCGGCTTGTGGTCCTCGTGCCCGCGGATCAGCACCAGCTCGTTCCGGTTGTGCGAGCCGGCCACCAGCCCGGCGCCCGCCTCCATCGTCGCGTGTGGCGCAGCTCAGCTCACTCGCGGCGACCGGCGCAGGGCGCGGGTGAGTGAGAGGGAGGTGAGTGTGGTGGTGCTTGGTTCGCTTGTGGCAGGGGCTATATGAGAGGGGTTAAAGAGCGAGGAGCTCGCGCGCGGGCAGGAGGAGTTTTTTGGCGGGTGGGAGAGGTGAGGGGTGGCTGTTCGGGCCAGTGCGATTTGGTGCGCCCGATGCGCGCGCGTGCTGGGGGACGGACGGACGGATGTGCGCCGGCGTGTGCATCGTGGCCGGCGCGGTGAGGGGGAGCTAGCCGTCGTCGGGTCGGTTGGTTGCGGCGTCCCCGTTGCCGCGAAGTGAAGCGAAAGGTTGGTTTTGCCGGTGTCCTGCGCTGTGCTGGAGTCTGCTGCCGTTGTCAGTCAGGCTGCGTGCGTCTCCGGACCAACCCCGACCAACCGATACTTGGATTTCCCGCCATCTCCTTTTTTTTTCTCTCCCAAAACTCTCTTTCCAGATGTTTAAAACTATTGGTGATAGGTGAGTAGCCAGCCCTTTAATGAGCAATTGAAAAACAAACCGACCATCCATGTCACGTAAGGCCATTTTTCTAAGCTCCAATTTCATCTTTTCTAGTCGCGAACATGCCAACTAAAAAAACTTCGCGTGCCATTTGAGAGCTTATGTGCCGGACCAACAGAAAAAAAATACAGTTGCTCGATTTACTTGCTTCCGTTGAACAAATGCAACCTCTGCAGATGCAAATGCTGAAATGCAAGCAGGCCATGTCCTCGGGCTCATTCCCATCGACCACTCGTTCGTACAAAGCATTGAGCGTCAAGCTAACGAGACACATCACCTTTTTCAGGCCTTTTTTTTGACCCAGCGATATGTGCTAGGAAGGTGACCAGGCACCTCAATTTGGTAGCACATGTCAGCAAGTCCGGCCCTCGCCACCTACCGCCGCTACGATCGTGTAACAAACAGATCACACGCACGCGAGAACCGTCACGAGGAAACCAAGCGCCAAATGCACCAAAGCAGAGCTGGACGGTTGATTGGGAATTCAGGAGGAGAAATGTCCCCGTCCTGGACGCGAGACGCAGGCGCGCGGCTGAAGCATCGTAGGACGCAAGTCTTGGTTTTGCTGGTGCGACCGATCCATCGATCGTGCCGCTGCTGCAGAACTGATCGAGCAGCGTCGGTGTGAAGAAATAAGCAGCTGCCACCGTAGAATTTAGATTTTGGTTCTCCGTCACGGGTCACACTACACCACGTCCGGCATTTAGAGGCCCCTGCGTGTCAGCCGATCTCTCTCTGAGCGAGACGGACTGGATAACAACGAGCGGGTGTTTTCTAATCCCATTGCCTCGCCACCGAGCACTCCCATCTCCTGGAGGAGAAGACGGAACTGCTGGAGGAGACAAGCGAGGCCAAAGAGTCGAGCCAAAGGTAAATTGCGCATTCCAACTTTCCCTTCCAAGCTCTCTTTGATGTACAGTAGCCTTCTTTTGTTACACATTTTTCCTTCTCGTCGCAGCCGAACTAGCAACGGTGGGCTTTACCAGGGAGCGGTATGCCACCCTGCGGTGTGGCGCGTCTTATCGATGATGAATGCCCTTTACGACCTCAATCTTCCTCTGAAAGAGGAGTCTGAGCCCGAACAGGCAAGAGAGCAGACAGGTGGGACCCGGTCTAACTCAACAAATTGGCTCTGACAAGTGGGTCCCACTAGTCAGAAACAGTGTCAATTCTCTCTTAATTGAGTTTTAGTGTGAATTGTAAATTTTTTTTTCATAAAAGTGGTTATATTTTACAATTTTTTCTCCAAAGTGACGGTTTTCAAACATTTGGCAGATATGTGGTGGGTTTATGCTAATTGCTCATGCCGGTCTTGGAAGGAGAATGCAGTGCAGCGTGGGGCTCAGACGTGCTGCACGTCCACTCTCACTACCCCTATGATCTCAATGTCATTGAGACAGCTAGCTGCCGGGTAGTGGCGATTTGGAGATGTAAGAGCAGAGGTGTACATCATGCTGGAGGTCTTGAATGCTGAGACCAATGCCGAGCAGGTTAGAGCTAGCATCTCCACTCGGGGTCCTTAAGAGCATCTCCACTAGTAACATGGGTATGCCCTATAGTCATCCAGGATTAGCCTATACAGTTTTTGGTCCAGGAGAAACCCGCGGGACGATTGAAGCCCATCAAGGATTCCGGTGGCCCAAGCCTGGAAGAAGGCGACTCCTTGAAGGACAGACAAGAAATAGATAGAAACTAAAACGGAAAGTCCTAATATGTAACCGACTCAACCTGCTATCCCGAGACCTAGCCTCCCTATATAAATGACATGAGGGAGCAGCGAGGAGGATATTCGCAACCCTAGTTTACACACCGCCAGATTGCATCTGCGCACCCCTATAACTTTAGACTCCTCGATAATCAAAGAGCAGACAAGCAGGAGTAGGGTCCCTTCCGAGGGCTTGAACCTGGATAAACCGCGTGACCCTGATGTGCTTGTTTGCTAGCCGATCGATGCCTCCAACGCTCCCCACTTTCTCTAAACCAAGTCCATCAACGATGGGCATTGACGAGTTAACCCCTCGTCAATTGGCGTCGTCTGTGGAAAACGGGAGTGCTGATATTACGGCTTCCTCGGCCCCATCAACTGCAATCTACAACACGGCAGCAGCGGAGAATCACCTCCTCTTTGGCACCTTCGACTTCACCGTCCACTCTCCGACGATTCGCCCGGACTTCGAGTCCGTGGGCGACAAAATCGGCATGACGATCGAGGGCCTACGCTTCTTGGTCGGTCAGATCGGCACGCTCCGCTTCCCCGATCACTCGCCGACACCTTCGATTGCACCTGCCTTGTGGTTCCTAGCACTAATCGGCACCCTGAGCGAGATCAACGCGTCGGCTTCGGCCTACGACACGGATAAAAACAACAGTTGTGACTCTGATCTGTGCGACCCGTCGTCAGAGGACGGCACCTACGACTCCGGATCGGAAAGTTGCGAGATCGGCGACCTCCCCAACCACTACATGTGCGTCGTCGTCACGTGCGGTGACGGAGGCAATCAAGGAAACACCGGCAATGGAGGGCCAACCAATAAAGCTCCCACCAATGGCCCCGCGAATGGCAAATGCCCCAACCCTCCCAACCCTAACAATCAGGATGCCAACACCAACCATGAGACAAAGCGCCAACAAATCCACCTCAACGAGGTTGGATGGGCGCAAGTACGGGAAGCCCTGCAGGGCAACCCCTCCCACTAGACGCATCACGCGACTTGCTGACAGGATACCACTGGATGATCATCAAGGAGTTCAATCGCCAGCAGGCGGTGAATGCACAACTCGAGGCCCGCAAAAAGGCCGCAGATGAGTCAAGTGCCTGACGGGCAGCACTCTCCCCTATCGGTGGATCCTCCTAAAAAAGCAACGGTCTTGTAGCCGCCAAAAGGCTCTCCCGACTGGACCACCTCAACAACAAAGATCGAGACGAGGCAACCAGAGCCCTTGACTTCTCGTTCATGTTGGTGGACTCTCGGGGACACATGATCCCGAAGACACCGCAAGCTACGATGATAGTGGCTACTACGTACCTGTTCACCAACCACCGGCAGGAGATCCACGATCTTCCGTGCACCGGTCTGCCATCGTCGGACTCAGGCTGGTCGAAGCTGCGCTCGCTAAGGAGCCAACACCGAAGCCGAAGAAATCCAAGGCTCCACCCGCGAGATATCCCTCGTCATCTTCCAGCGAGGGGGAACACGACCTATCATGGCGACGTCGTAACCCACGACAACACAGCCGCAAATACGATGCACGTGATGAAATCACATAGCGCAAGGTTGACAAGATGCACGCTAAGCACGCCTACTCAACCGAGTCGGAGGACGAAGGAACAGAGCTCTGCGGCTCCAGCTATTTTAGCAGAACCATACGGCGGACTCGAATGCCGAAAGGTTTCAAGCCTACTTTGGAAAATCCGTAGTTTGACGGTCTCCAGGATCTAAAAATCTAGCTAGAAGACCACATCTCCTCCATCAAGCTGCACGGTGGAAACAAGAACACAGTCATGCAGTGCCTCCAACTGTGGTTGCAGGGCGCTGCCCAACATGGCTCAACAATCTGCCTCATGGATCAATTCGCAGCTGGGAGGAGCTGGTGTACAGTTTTGTCCGCAACTTCAAGGGCACCTACAAATGACCCGCGTCAATCGAGGTGCTCAGGGCCTGTTGCTAGAAGCCAAGAGAATCCCTTCGCTCGTACATCCAAAGGTAGTCCATCATCAAGAACTTTGCGGAGGATATCTCTGAAGATCATGCAATCGACACGTTCAACAATGGCGTACGCCACAGGGAGCTCAGAGAAGAACTGGGTCACACGAAGCCCAAAACCATTGACCACCTGATGGACATTGTGAACCGGTGGGCGGGCAGAGAAGATTCGCTCAACCGCGTCCGCTCCGACGACAAGGATGACCTCGGCCGCAGACGCGATCACCGAGGGAAGCATCGAATGCACGGATACGAAGACCGCGAGGAGGTTGACATGGTCGCAGCCGACTACACCGACAAACACGACGAGGATAATCGCAACAACGGGTACCGTAGAAGCAGCTACCGCGACAACAGAAAAACCGTGCAAGTGTGGCAACACCGCACCCGCAACGACGCGCCAGGTGCACCCAGTATCTTGGAGAAGCTATCTAGAACCTACAACGTCCACTTCTACATCGACAAACACGATGGCTAGAATAAATCTAGTCATCTCCTCAAGGATTTCCGCGAGTTCCAGAAGCTCCACGAGGGGTACACCCAACTACATGGCGACGCGAAGCGTCAGGGTTACGGAGCTACGCCAGGCGCCATAGCTCATGGAGCGCCACCACCACCACTTGGAGGACCCGCGCAGCCTGTGGCTGCACCCGTACAACACAATGGAGGTGAACAACAACCACACCCACTTGGGAATATGGGCATGATCTAGAAGGGGTGTGCCTCCAATAGGATGCAGAAGATGATCACTCGCCAAGTCAATTTAGCAGTCAATGATCCACCCTCAACCCATGAGTACCTCAGTGGGTCGGAGTGCTGCATCACCTTCAATAGGAGCGACCACCCATGCCAGTTCCCTCTCCCAGGTCATTCTCCCCTGGTGCTCGAGGCGTAGATCGACGGATTCAAGATGAGCAGAGTCTTCATGGACGGAGGCATAAACATCAATCTCATGTTCGCTAGCACCCTGCGCGCCATGCGAATCCCCCTCTCAAGCTTGGAAGCATCCGAAACAATCTTCCACGACATCGTACCATGGAAAGGAGCATATCCCTTGGGGGAAAATCTGGCTAGATGTCATCTTCAGCATGCCCGCAAACTTTCGACGTGAGCACCTTGAGTTCGAGGTGGTCGACTGGCCATCCCAATATCACACTATCCTCGGGCGTGTAGCATTCACAAGGTTCATGGCAGTCCCGCACTACGCGTATCTCTAGATGAAGATGCCGAGACCTAACAACATTATTACCATCAACATAAGCTTCACCAAGTCCGACAACCTCGACAGGGAATTCAACAGAATCTCCTAATCCTTCGACATGCAAGAGGATCTGGCAAGGGTCAGGGAGTCGAAGGACAACAAACTTCCTCCTGTGACCAAGAAGAACGCACCAGACCAGTACTTCGACTCCATGATGAACACCAAGGCGGTCCAGGTCCACCTGACGGACCCGACCAAGACGGCCCTCATCGCCAACAACCGAGTTCCAAATAGGATCTCGCGCTCGTCGAATTCCTCCGTGAGCGCTGGGAGATATTCGCCTGGTGTCCTGCGGACATGCTAGGGGTTCCCAAGGAATTCTTCGAGCATGCACTCAACGTGTCTCCAGACGCAAGACCAGTCAAGCAGTCGATGCGTTGACTGTCAGAGCCAAGGGAAAAGGCAGTTGGCATGGAAGTCAATAGGCTCCTCGACGCCAACTTCATATGCGAAATCAAGGAAAACACCTGGGTGGCTAACCCCATGCTTGTTCCTAAAAAGGACACTGACATCCTATGGATGTGCGTGGACTTCACCTGCATCAACAAACACTGCCTGAAGGACCACTTTCTATTACCATGGATCGACCAGATAATCGACTCCACCGCGGGATGCGAACGCCTCTGTTTCCTCGACGCCTACTCAGGCTACCATCAGATTCGAATGAAGGAGGAGGATCGAGAGAAGATGGCCTTCATCACACCTTTCGGTGTCCATTGTTACACCATGATGCCATTCGGGCTGAAGAACATAGGAGCCACCTACCAATGGTGCATGCAGGCCTGCCTCAAGAACCAACTTGGACGCAATGTTCAGGTCTACGTTGACGATATAGTGGTCAAAACCAAAGAGAACCTATGCTCATCGACGATCTCCGCGATACCTTCAATAACCTCGACCGCTACAGGATCAAGCTAAACCTAGATAAGTGCGCCTTTGGCATCCCATCCGAGCAACTACTCGGGTACCTCATCTCTGCCAAAGGAATAGAGGCCACCCGAAAAGTATAAAGGCCATACTGGCCATGGAGAAGCCGAAGAACGTCAAGGGCGTCCAACAGCTAGCTGGGCGAATCACGACGCTCAGTCAATCCATCATTTGGATGGGTGAGAAGGCACTACCGTTCTATCAACTTCTCCGCAAGACCGACAATTTTGAGTGGATGGACGAGGCGCAAGACGGATTCGAAGATCTCAAGCGCCTGCTCTCCACCTCGCCTGTGTTGGTGACCCCCAGGGAAAAGGGGCCAATGTTTCTATACATATCCGCCACCAACCAGGTGGTCAGTACTATGCTAGTGGTCGAATGAGCCGAAGAGAACAAGATCCATGGGGTACAACGCCCTGTGTACTACCTCATCGAGGTACTGACACCTACCAAGCTGTGGTACCCGCATTATCAGAAGTTGTCCTACAGTGTCTTCATGATAGCACAGTGACTATGCCACTACATCAAGGAGCACCCGATAGTTGTGGTGAATGATGCCCCGCTAAACCACATCCTCAACAACCCTGATGCAACGTGGTGGGTCGCCCTCTGGGGCATTGAACTGTCCCCATGGGACATCACCTACGAGTGGTGGACAGCGATTAAGTCGCAAGTATCGTCAGACTTCCTCATCCACTAGATGGAGAATCAGCTCCCGGACACACCGGACATGTCCAACCTATGGACTATGAACTTCGATGGATCCAAACACAAAGGAGCCGGCGCTAGTGTCATCCTGACATCTCCTCAGGGTGATAAGATGTGGTACAATGGATGCGAACTGTGGCACGTCGGCCGCGAAAGCAACGAGGAGGCCGACAAGCTCACCAACATAGGCTCCACCTGCACCCTATTGCCACCAGGCGTATTCTTGGAGCAAATCTGCGAGCAGTCCATCAAGATGAAGGCTATTGCAGGGCCATTAGACGCAACAACACACTCGGGGCTATGCCACCCGAAGATGCTGAAGGATCCAGCAAAACAGAACAAGGATCTGCACCTGACAGCCCCATGGAGGTAATGCTCATCGATCCATCCTGTACACAGTCGTACATCACGTGCTTGCTCACCAAAAGGTTGTCGGACAACCCGACGGACGCATGACACATAACTCGATGTTCCAAGGACTTCACCATCATCAATGACGAGCTATAAAAACGTAGAATCATGGGCGTCCTCCAACGATGCGTTACCAACCGCGACGCCAGGGGAATCTTCCTTGAGATACACGAGGGTACCTGTGGACATCACGCTGGCAGTCGCACTCTTGTCACCAAAGCTCAACGAGCTGGCTTCTACTGGCCCATCGCGATGCGTGATGCCAAGGAAATAGTTGAAAGGTGCAACGCCTGTTAGAGATTCGCGAAAAAGCCGCACGCACCAGGCGCGGAACTCAAGCCAATACCCGTTGCCTGGCCCTTTGCACAATAGGGTCTTGACATGGTCGGAAAGCTACAGAAATCATCGCTTGGAGGATACGTCCACCTTCTCGTAGTAGTCGACAAGTTCGCCAAATGGATTGAGGCCATGACGGTGACCAACCAAACTGGAGCCACCGCCATCAAGTTCTTCAAGTTCATCGTATTCAGGTTTGGGGTGCCACACAACAGCATCATGATAACAGGATGAATTTCACCTCAAATGAGTTCTAGGATTTCTGTGAAAACCTGGCATCAACATGAGCTACGCTTCTGTGGCACACCCTCAGACCAACGGTCAAGTCGAGAAGGACAATGGCATAGTCTACAATGGCATCAAGAAATGCCTCCTCCGGCCTCTCGAACGAGCGGTGGGTTGTTGGGCCAAAGAGCTGCCCTCCGTACTATGGAGCCTATGCACAATGCCGAACAACGCCATGGGCTACACATTGTTCTTCATGGTGCACGGTGCCGAAGCAGTACTACCGGCAGAGGTGCGCTACAAAGCCCCAAGGGTCGTCGCTTACAACATGGCCAAATCTACGACCGCACTCGAGGACTCCGTCGACCTTCTCTATGAAGCAGGCGAAATCACTGCGGAATGGTCAACCGTGTACCAGCAGAGCCTCCGCAACTACCATAGCTGACGGCTGCAGCCAAGGTCCTTCGTCAAAGGAGACCTCTTCCTACGACTGAAGTAGAAGGGGCACCGCAAGCTCGAATCTCCATGGGAAGGATCCTACATGGTCACCAAAGTGATCCCAGGTGGCGCCTATCACCTCAAGGACTTAGAAACCGGAGTCGCAAACTTTAACCCGTGGAACATCGCGCAGCTGTGATGTTTCTACCCTTAGAAGTTTTTCTTTTTACAATAAGGCTACTTAGCCGCACAATGTACCTCCTACTATTCTACAATAAAATAAAGCTAAGTGCCTCAACCATGTGTCTTTTTTATGTTTTACTCTTCATGCATTTCGTACTCGGGGACTACGCCTACCTGATGGCCTCATCGCACATGCATAACTCACCATCACGATTGCTCGAGTAGCTGATTCAGCTTACAATCGAACCCTTGTGAAACCCCAGCCCAGTTGCAGCACAACTAACATGTTGGCCAGGTGGTGAGAATTGGGAGCATCAGGCTAACAAAAAGGCATCGCATAATCACATTCGAAAACATATCCAAACAAGCAAGTTTACAACAATTACAAGGGCCATACAAATGCCCAATCGAAATTGTACGAGCTTTACAACACTTATACATTTTATGTAGGCTAACAACTACTCTACTAGCATTGAAGAAGGACGTTGGTTCGCTCATCGAATAAATTCACGATGCCCTCCACCGGTCGCGCAACTGCTCGATAGTGTGGGACCATGTAACACGCCATACCTTCTGGAGGTGTCAGCGGCTCTTCTGCAATAGCATCCAGGTCCACAACCGGACATTGCATATGCACAAACGCACGCGTAGCTTTAATGCATGTGACAAGTTGCTGGTGCACGCACTCACGAACAGCACCAGCATCGCAAAAATTTCCGTAGCAACGCCAGTAGAGTCGCAAGGACTGCGTCCAACGGGAACATCACCCTGGAAATATTCTTAAAAGATGACTGCGCCATCTTCAAGATGTGTATCACCTGAGAAATCCGACCCCGCATGGTTATCAACACGGTTTCCCGATCTCAATCGATCGAGAAGAATCCCCTAGCTTCCAAGAGTAACACATGCTGATACGATCCTCTCTTCCTGCGGAATGAGATTGACAACTGCATGCAAAGCAAGACATATCATCCCAGATCATGACAAGCCAAGATAAACACAAGTTAGTAGAATGATGCTCACATCGCAGACGCTCATTGACCTGAGTAACCTCGCCAAGGAGACACTTCTCCCACTTGGCTGCTTTCTTCGCCTTCGACTTCCATATGTCGGAATTGTCGTGGATTATCAACGTGTCCCTCTCCAACTTCACACGGTCACATAGGCGAGATAGCAGCGACATCTCGTCCACCCTCGATGGTGGAGGAGCCAAGGGCACAACAAAAGACGACACGTCCTGCATGCCACCCGCAGGCCCCTAGCCAAGGAAGCAACCAAAGGATAAGCACCACCAGTCAAAGGAACACAAGTCTAAATAAACAAGAGAGGCATAAAGTGACCAACATTAACGCATCAAGCTTAAAGAAGTTTGAATGGGGCACACCCATAAAAGTACTCTAGGACAATTCAAGTTCCTAGCATAACTTTACAATAAGCAGAAGAAAAGCTAGGCCTACGCATCAACACCCACGAGCTTTACAGACTCCATGGCAACCTCCGACGTCATGGCCCTCGCAGCAGCAGCCCCTGATGCTGTGGTCTTCGCCGTGTTTAGTTGCTTCTACTCCGCAGAATACTTCACGAGCGTCTCTAAGAGCCGGGGCCCGTACTTCTGACAACGAGTAGCAAAAGGAGCGAATGCTACCTCTTTGCTGTCCATGGTCACCGGTATCTTCGACATGATCTTGCTCATGTTCATATCAGTGCCACGGGACTACACCATCGCCAGCCCGAGGGATGCACCAACTCCCTTCTGCATCTTCTTATACTCCGCTGGTATGCCCCCGGCGAAAACTTCAGCAAGGCCGTCAACATCCTCAATAGCCTTGGCCTTCGGCATCATCTCCTCCCGGAGATGCCGAAACACAACCTTGGACTTTTGGAGTGCGTGTGTGGCGGAAGCACTACGGTCTTTGATTGTAGCCACAACGCCAGCCAGAAGATCTTCATGGGTCAAGACCTGAAGGTCGAAGTCGATGCTGACTACATCTGCGAAACCATCATAGTTCACTATTAAGGACAAGAAGAAGTTAAAAACATCATTAAATTTGAAAATAAAGTTGAACCAGGAAACAAACCTGAGTAGCGGCCAGGAGTTGTTTTGCGAACCCGCGCTCTCTTTTGGCTGCAACTGCCGTCCGTTCTTCCTTCTGCCGTCATGACTCCTCTTTGAAGTGCTCGAGGGCATCGATGTGTCATTTCTTTTCGTCTCAACCGCGCAGTGACTCTTCTCAAGACAACTCAGTCGACGGAGATTTTCATTGTTCTCCTCTGGCAACAAAAGGGCACGATAGTCAGAACATTGATCAAACCCCTACACAAACCACTCGAAGAAGAAAGGACATTACTTTGTAGCTGTTGATGGTCAGCATCCAGCCGCACATAGTCATTGCCAAGGCGAATCATGTTTTGCAGAAAGGACTGCAATAAAATTCAAGTACAAGAGCAAAAAGTACTCGGGGGCTTCCTCGAATGACTAGGCATACACTTACTTGACCCCTCGAAGACTCAGAAGGTTCTTTTGTGGTCATATGGGTGAGTACCCTGTGTTCCCCCGACTCGGAGGAACTCGAGGAGCTCGCACCGGAGTTGGCCGTTGTCTTTAGGGAAGACGTGGGTTGTTCCGCAACTTTCCCCTGGAGTCCACGACTCCCTCGTCTTCCAGTCCACGAACGGTGTTAGATGAACATGACGCTGTGACACTTCAGTGCAAGCAAAATAAAGTAAGCACAAGGAGAACAATGAGAAGCACAAACCCAGGAAACATCGCTAGAAAAGAGTGGAGTCTCACCTGTCAAACTGGTCAAGGTCAAATGGTTCATCCCGTTTTTGCATCTTCAGCAGAGGAGGATGCATGCTGCGAACATGTACGGCAGGAATCAGATCTGCGGCGCCCTCCTCAGGAGCAAGGATCTTCAGCGTCCCAGGAGTGGAGGAATCCTACTCCTCACTCTGCTCCCGCTTGCGATACCTTGTCCCGTTGGACTTGGGGGCTTCTCGTGCCTCAGTAACAGGCATAGTCGATTTTGACTCGTCCACCTCTATGGCCTCAGGAGGGATTATGCCTTCTGGTTGAGGAGGCATTGAGGGTGCAACTTTCCACTCCTGCAACAAAGGGAATCATATATCCAGTTCATCATTAATATTGTCCTATGAACACAAGGAAAGTATTCAACAAAAGATTACCTCTATAGGAGCAAATGTAGCATGGAAATGAAGGGTGCTCGACTCTGCCGGACGTTTCTCTTTCAAAGTGATCTTGGTCAATGACCTGGTCTTCTTCTCGAGCTCCACCGTAGTCATGTCCTCCATGCAAACGCGTGTCAGATCCATCACGCTCGTCTAGAGGTACATCGGATAAGCCCTGGCCTGAAGTGTCTGCACTCGACGTTGCAGCCACGTTCGAATGAGGTCCATGCCAGTGACCTCCTTGCCCCGGATGAGCTAAAGATTATGCACTCGCTGGTACAAGACCTCCATGTCCTCCTCTTCTTCGGGCATCACTACATTCTTCCACGACCTCTTCTTCTTCAGCTCTGCCTTCGGATCAAAGGAAGCAAGGCCGAACCTCTGCTTTTCTGCTTTTTGGTCCCGAATATAGAACCACCTATCCCTTCATCCTTGGGCGGAGTCAACCATGCTGGGGCTAAAATACTGGACATGGGACTCCACGAAGCCGAAGTTAAAACCCCAAAATTACGCATGACTGGTCAAATCCCGGTCAGACGTTGGGGCCCACGACCATCATGTCCTATCAACACCGCTCACGCCTGCGGCTAAGCTCATCTGATTGTTAGCAATGATGTCATCAGCACTAGCACCATCAGCAACTCGAGGAAAAGGTGTGCAATGGTAATTTTTTCTCTGACTCGCTTAGTTTTTGCTTGAGTCTACAACTCGACCAAATACTCAGGGGCTACTCCTAATAGGAGTGCTGGACGCGCACCCGAAGGTTTTCCAGGTCTAGTGAACACGCTATCCACATACAAATCCAGGGTCATCACGCCTCGCCCCTTCTTCGAATCAACGATTCGATTACAGACTCGGGGGCTACTACCATAGGGAGCGTTGGAAGCTCAATCAACAAGCTACAACCAATGACAGCAGTCGCAAAAGTTCAAAGTCCCTACTCGAGTCTATGACTCGAATAGGCACTCAAGGGCTACTCCCATAGGGAGCGCTGGTCGCGCACCCTATGAAAAAAGGCATGGTAAACTATTTATGGCAAAAAGTGTTGACCATGTCCGCACCATAAGAATTCGAAGCATTTGGCGACCTCATCTCTAACTATACATGAAATTGCCTTGCAAACGAGACAATGTCTCCTGGGCCACCCGAAACACCTCCACGGTGATAAAAATTCGGATGCCGCGTTTACAACATGATACCTGCAGATATAATCCAATGGCCTGGCAACGCACCTGCTGTGCTCTACCAGAAGTATACCGTGCCTACATCTACGACGAAAAATCCTCGACCGACGCGGCGAGTGCACACATTAAACACTGGAATTCGACTATGTAAGGCCTCCACGGCATGATTCGAATTACGCCAGCAACTTTCTAAATTCGAGTCCGGGGACTTGAGTTTGAGTAGATATCATTGTTTTGCCCTAAGGCAGTCAACTGATCCTGATCCGTCGGATGAATCAGGCATGTATATCAACTATCCCTATGACATAAGCAAGCACTCGATAAAATGTTTAGATGGCCACTCAAAAGACTTCATAGTCTCCATCCTAATCTACGATTCGAATGGACACTCGGGGGCTACTGACATGGGTATGCCCCACCGGCACCCACGATTAGCCTATACGGTCTGGCCCAGGAGGAATCCACAGGATGATTGAAGCCCAGCAAGGATTCGGGTGCCCCATGCCTAGAAGAAAGCGATTCCTTGAAGGACACGGCAAGGAACAGATAGAAACTTAAAGGGAAAAACCTAATCTGTAACCGAATCGACCTTCTATCGAAAGACTTGGCCTCCCTATATAAAGGACAGGACGGAGCAGGGAGGAGGATATTTACAACACTAGTTTACACACTGCCAGGTTGCATCTACGCACCCCGTAACTTTCGACTCCTCGATAATCAAAGAGCAGACAAGCAGGAGTAGGTTCCCTTCCGAGGGCCTGAACCTGGGTAAACCATGTGTCCCTGATGTGCTTGTTTGCTAGCCGATCGATGCCTCCAGCGCTCCCCACTTCCTCTAACCCAACTCCATAAAGGATGGGCATTGACGAGTTAACCCCTCATCAATTAGCGTTCCCAGGAAACCACTTTTCGGCGAGTTTTACATCTAGATGGGCGAAATTCGCCCCACTCACGTTCCCAGGATGCTGGTTTTATCCGGATTTGGGCCTTTTCTCATCCGGTGTTCCTAGGCCGATCCCAACATGCCGGGAATAGCCTAGGAACACCGGATGTAACAAACCTCACCGTGTGGCCCACGCGCCAGTGAGGAAAACGTTCTCTCTCCTCCTACACGCCCATCCTCTCTCTCTCCCTTCCCCCACACGCGTGCCTGGCCGGCGGAGCTCGGCGCAGGACTAGCCGGCGGAGCTCGGCATAGGGGCCTAGCCGGTGGCGTGCAGGCCTGGCCGGTGGAGCTTGGAGTGGGCTTGGCTAGCGTGGACCGTCGCTGTCTCGGTGCCAAGCTCGACACCGTCACCAAGCTCGTCGTTTCACGCTAAAATGTGATCAAAATTATGGTTGTGTGAATTTGAGCCGAATTGTGGTGAAACGTCACCAAATTTGCCAAAAAATCGCATGTCTAGGAATGTCACCTAGGAACGCGAATGGGAATTTGGCCATTCCCAAGCCGAAAGTTACATCCATCCAGCGATTTTTTGCTCCGTATTTTGGTCTGGGAAAGACAAACGAGTGGAGATGCTCTAAAGGCCCCCTAAATGGCTATGGGGGTGTCGATGTCCAAAATCACGCCTAGCCGTCCCCCACAATTTATTCATGTTGGCGTGGCCTGTTTTGTTATCCGGCGCCCCCAGGCTGAAACCAATCCACGGGAGGGGGGTGGGCAAGCGAGGGCGCCAGATGGAGCTGAAAACGATGCGGGCCAACCCTGTCGGCGACATGTGCCCGCAAACTCGCCCACATTATACATTCCCCCCAATGACCACCACTCTAGCATCTTGCTGCCGCTACCACCCCTCGCTGTTGTCTGTCGATCAGTCTGCTAGAGCCACCCTAGCAACCACCCGAAATACTCCCCACACCCTCCCGAGCCACCTCCACACCCACCGGTATCTCCAAGCCCATCACACAACCGCCTGCTCACTAGGTGTTCGGCGGTTTGCCAAAGGCATGGATTCAGACAAGGAAGAGATGCTGGCCGCTCTAATGGACGATAAAGTCACCATTGCTGCTGGCGTCCAAGACATCATCGGCGACGACGATCATGTCATGATCATCACATTCGTCCTTGGCATGATCGCCGGTGCCAATGAGAAGCCAGCTGCTGGGAGTTCGAAGCCTGGGCGGCACAAGAGCAAGCTGGGGTAGAGGATGGAAGGCTACAACATGTTCTATGTCGACTACTTCGCCGATGACCCATTGCATGGCGACGTCACATTTCGGCGCCGTTTCAGAATGAGCTAGAAGATTTTCCTAAATATCGTCGAGGAATTGAGAGAGTTCGATGACTACTTCAAACTAAAGAGAGACACCGTCGGCACGCTTGGTTTCTCCATAATCAAAAAATGCACAATTGCTCTCCGGATGCTTGCATATGGAATTCTTGGAGACACATAGGACGAGTACGTCCGCATGGCTGAGTCCACATCCATCGACTATATGTACAGGTTTTGCAGGGAAATTGTGGCAGTGTATGGGAAGAAATACCTAAGAACACCCAATGCAGAAGACACAACTCGGATCCTGTAACAAAATGCAGCAAGGGGTTTTCTAGGAATCCTTGGAAGCATTGACTGTATGCACTGGGCATGGAAGAACTGCCCAATCGCGCACTAGGGCATGTAGAAAGGTCACAATGGATCATGCAGTGTGGTGCTTGAGGCTGTGGCAGATCAGGATCTATGGATTTGGTATGCTTTTTTTAGTATGGCAGGATCACACAATGACATCAACATGCTGCAGTGTTCAAATGTGTTTGCCAAGGTTGTTGAAGGAAGAGCTCCTCCAGTGTAGTTCGAGATCAATGGCCACCAGTATGACAAGGGATACTACTTGGCAGATGGCATCTATCCAACATGGTCAACATTTGTGAAGACAATCTTAAACCCTATGCCTGGAGGAAACAAATCCATGTCTTCCCAATAGCAAGAGGCTTGCAGGAAGGATGTGGAGAGGTCATTCGGCGTGTTGCAAGCTCGATTTGTTATTGTTAGGTACCCTGCCCTTACGCGGTTGAAAGATCAGACGTGGGAGGTCATGACTACCTGTGTGATCTTGCACAACATGATCATTAAGAGCGAGCGGGGGACTCCAATGTTTGACATTGAACTGTATTATCACCAAGGTCCTCTTGTAGATATTGACCACCAAGTGCCACCTGTGTTTTCTTCTTTTCTCGCTAGGCGACAAGAAGTTCGAGACACAAATACTCATAGTCAACTGCAAGATGATCTGGTGGAGCATTTGTGGAGGCTCAAAGGAGCCACCTAGTTTGTTTATTTGTTTGTCTTTGTTTCCTATATTGAACTTTTTGAATTGTTTGTTTAATTTCATGAACTTGTAATAAATTTGAATGTTCAATTATTTATTTGCTATCTTGAACTTGTTTAAATTACTAGTTTGATTTGGTAAAGAAACTTGTTGATTTGATAAAAAACTTGTTGATTTTTTTGTATGGGGGGCACGGCTGGAGCCATCGCCCCCCAATTCATCAGTCTATTCGGCGCCCCCATACGGGCGCAAAAAGGCAGTGACGGACACCATATGGGGGATGAGTGGAGATGCTCTTAGCCTACTTTCTTTCATTTTTTCTGTTCTTGAAACAACAATGAACAACATTAACTGCAATTGTTGTATGTATACGTAGTTGTAATTATGGGTAATACTATTGTTTTCATGTCTTCGTTTTTGTTTCCAAGCACTTTCTTCCTTTCGTGTAGCTCAGCTCTTGACTTATGTCCTACCGAACGGATGTCACGTCCCTCATTGCTTACAAGCTTAGCATGTGGCATGTGCCTTGTTTGAGCGTCGAGTGCAGAGCTAGACAAGACACCGTATACATAGTCTATCTTGTGAAAGGATGCCATGAGTTTCCTCATGATCTCTAATCTTAAATCATGTATGTCATTGATTATATAACCTTGTCTTCTGTGAAAATTTCTTTGCCACTAGTAAATGTGCTATACTCAGCACCAATACTTCCTTTATAGATTGTTTGTTTGAAAATCATCCCAAAAGGACATTCATAAGGTGTTTGGTTCGAAAATAGTAATGGAATTGGAATACCTCTAGGACTTCAAATGTAATCGACAAAATCCATAACTTGTTTGGTTCGAAAAAGATAACACAAGAACATCAACTGCATTGATCCTAGCATGTATGTATCAGTTAAGGATCGATTGATTAAACCATCACAACTCACGAGCTCTCCCCTAGAGTGGCATCTTGTCACTTGCATCGATCAATCCTCAGTTTGTCATCATGCCTCAGATCAAACCCTAGCGCCACCATCGGGACCCATACCACCCAAAAGCTTTAGTTGAAGCTACACATGTCCTCCGACCTTCTTAGCCGGCGGAGTGGCAACCAAGCCAATAAGCGGCGGTAGTGGCACGACAACCAAAGCCGAGGGCGATCGCAAGATGCCGAGCAGCAATGATGACATGTGTTAGCCGAGGAGATGGGGAAGATATATGGATTAATTCATAGACAAGCTAGCAACGACTTTAGAGCACCTCCACTCATTTGGTGTTCCCAGGCCAAAATCCAGAGCTAAAAATTGTTGGATGGAGGTTTTAACTTTCGGCCTAGGAATGACCGAATTCCAGCTCATGGTCCTAAGTGGCGTTCCTAGTAAGGCGATTTTTCGGCTAATTTAGCGACATTTCACCACAATTTGGCTCAAATTCATACAAACATGTTTTGATCACATAGTTCGGGATAAAAATGAATACAAAGCATTGTTCGGCATAAAAGTGAAACACAACATAGTTTGGCAAACTTTGAGACACATCATAGTTCAGCAAACTATGTGTTGCCTATGCGTATCCATATGTGCTCGACTAGATCATCCTGTAGCTGTTGATGCATTGTTGGGTCTTGGATCTCCTGACGCATAGCGGTGATGGCAGCCCACGATGCCGCACCTGGTGATCAAGCTCTGGAAGGGGCCACTATCTGCAGTATGGTTCCACCTTCTTGACCTAATCACCTAGATGATTCCGCTTGTCCTCAATGATCATGTTGTGCAAGGTCACACAACATTTCATCGCTTCTCACATATGATCTTTCGACCAAGTCACATCAGGGAACCGGACAACTGCAAATCTCTATTGGAGCACACCAAATTCCCGCTCCATGTCCTTCCTGCAAGCTTTTCCTCCTTGGTAAACTGGGAATGCTTGGGGAGCATGGGGCTTGAGATAGTTGATAGCTGTGGGATTCGACACATTTTTGATGGCTTTTATTGATGGTTTTCTCCCGGATTTCATCGTTTTCTGGTTTTACCTAACGCTAATACTTCGGTAGCAAAGAAAACTTGGTTTTTAATGTGTGTTTCAAGTTCAGAACATCAACAGGAGGATTTAACTAGAGAAACACAATATTCTGGGGAAAACAAGCAAGTCTCACTTTGGAAGCACGCAAGAGGAGTCAATAGAAGCTCCAACGAGCAACTATACGACGGGAATATTTTTCTGGCCGTATAGTTGCCGCCGCCTCTGTCTTGTCAAAAGGGAAAACTTTCGTGAAGGGACGGAGGATGAAAACACAACGCATCAGCCGCCACACCATCCAAAAGGGAGAAAGAAGAGACCCGGAGAAGAAGGAGAAGACGTTCTTCATCTTGCTCCATGATCTTTGACCTCCTAGCCAATACACCCCATAGCTACTACTTGTACTTGAGAGAGAGAGAGGGATCTCCACCTTGCAAGGCTAGGGTTTGAGATTGTTTCTTCCCATCTTGAATTGTGTTGGATATTTTTCTATTCTTATTGTGGATCTCCACGGTAATACCAAGACGAATTCCCTTTATTCAATTATATTGATGATTTGTTCTTCTCTCATGAGTGATTAATTCCCTTGGGCGTGGGAGCTGTAGGGGATTGGTGAGATGTGATGTGCATACATATATTTTTGGTTAGTTTGTGCTTGATTCTAATTACTATAATATGTGTGATTGACTATCTATGGGATGCCTAATGCTTGTTGTCCAATTAAGGGCCTGATACATTGCAAATGTATCTATAATTTTTGATGTTCCATGCTTGGTTTTATCTACTTTCTTATGTTTTGTCCACACGTTGGAGTACTTTTCATATGATTTCTTGGACTAACCTATTAACAAGAGCCACAGTGCTAGCTGCCTGTTTTCTGCTGTTTTTGGTTCCAGGAAAGTCAGAAAATGAATATTCTCGGAATTGGACGGGACAAAAGCCAAAAATCCTATTTCACCAGAAGACTCCCGGAGCCAGAATATGAGACGGAGTGGGGCTAGGGCCCAGCCACACCACCTGGCCGCGCGGGCTGGGCCTGGCCGCGCCAGGGGGTGGTCTGGCCACCCCAGGCACCCCCTCGGTCTCCCACTTCGCCTATAAGATGCCTTCTAACCTAAAAACTCAAGGGGGGGGGGGGGTCGACGTTTTTCCAGAAGGAGTTCTGCTCCACCGCCACCACCAGATTCCACGAAACAGCACCAAAAACTCCGTTCTAGCACCCTGCCAGGACGGGTAATTGGAGGAGATCATCGCCATCATCATCACCATCGCTTCTCCATCGACCATCCATGTTTCCCCCATCTATGAGTGAGTAATCCCCCGCTATAGGCTATGGGGATGGTAGGGATTGGATGAGATCGTTCATGTAATGGCATCAGATTGTTAGGGCATGCTGCCTAGTATCTTTTATTAGTGCTTTATGACTTTGTTGCGACTTGTTATGCTTAATGCTTGTCACTAGGGCCCGAGTGCCATGATTTCAGATCTGAACATGTTATTGATTCATTATGATAGTATTGTTTATGGTCTTATCTGCAAGTTGTATACACATGTTGTTGTCCGGAACCAATGGCCCCGAAGTGACAGAAATCAGGATAACCGGAGGGAATGGCTTTGATGTGAGGATCACATGTGTTCATGGAGTGTTAATGCTTTGCTCCGGTGGTCTATTAAAAGGAGCACCTTAATTGCTAGTAGTTCCCTTGAGGCCCCGCTGCAAATGGGCTGGTAGGACAAAAGATGTTGTGCAAGTTCTCATTGCGAGCATGTATGACTATATATAGAACACATGCCTAGGATTATCTAGTACTTGGATGCTTTATCTTATTTATCTGCAATTGCCCTATGTTCTGATTGCTATGTGAATTGTCTTGTCCATGCAACACCTGTCCATCCATCCCTATGCCTACCGCACTCAAATCCCACTGTTTACTGCTTTTGTTACTACTGTCCTTGCTTTACTACTGCTGCTACTTTGCTATTCCTACTACAAAACTGTTGCTACTGATAAACTGCTATGAGCAAGATTGTTTCCAGGCGCAGCTGAATTGACAACTCAGTTGTTAAGGCTTATAAATATTCTTTGGCTCCCCTTGTGTCAAATCAATAAATTGGGTTTTACTTCCCTCGAAAATACTGCGATACACCCCCTATACTTGTGGGTCATCAGGGCCCAGACAACATGATACCTTGTTCTACGTAGATAAGATCTTGTACGCTAGTGGACCGACGACCCTCGGGTGACACGGGGATATCAATGGAAAGCTAGTTGACTCGAGGATAACGAGTAACCACTGTGCTTATTGCATTAGTCTGATCCAAGGAGCTTAATCGCTAAGCAACCTTAAGGGTCTTAATCGTCTAGTTTCTGACCATGGTTTTGGTAGCAGGCTAGTAGGATTATTGAAGTTGGGATGAAATCTACCAAGAGGATTTCCAGCTAATTATGGGTTGCTTGCCTACACATATATCTATAAGATTATAATTATTACATTTACCGCTTGTCCACCTAGCACAGTCACTATCACCATGAACCGAATCTCCCCGCGCCTTCTTTTGTCATTTGTAGGAAACAACAAACAAGCAAAACCGTTCTTTACTTTTATGCTCTTTATTTCTGAAGTTTATATTTTAGTTTTATTTAAATCTATCGCATTTAATAAAAACCCATTCTTATTTCAACACTTGCAGTCAATTCACTCGAACACCTGTGACAACTTTGGGTGTGACAGAGACTTCACCAATAAACACTTACCTTTGGGCTCCCTGTGGGATCGATATCTGAACTTCAAAACTAGCTACAAATGATCTATGCTCTTGCAAACATCAAGCTATTTTCTGGCGCCATTGCCGGGGAGCTAAGAGCTAAGTGTTTGTCTTTTGACATTTCAGGTGCTACTACAAAATGTTCTCCTTAGGAGACAAAGGGTCTACACGCTCTTGTAGGACTTATCAGCCAGATTATATTGAGCGCGTGCCTGCTCAAAGGCGTGAAGAAATTATTGAAAAACTTTTAAGATCAAATAAAGTTGAAGTTGAAAACCTGAGTGATATTATGGAAATTATGTCTATTTACAGGACAACTCCTATGAAACCTGAGAAAACTCTTAGGGAATACAGTGCTCCAAGTTCTAAATTTCTTAAACAACCAATAGAGTTCCCTAATCCTGGAGTTAGAGAATATCGATTTGATGGTGGAATCATTAAAATTTTGCAGGAAAAAGCTTTTAGTGGAAGGGAAGATGAAGACCCAGGAAGACACATTAGAGAGTTTGATGATGTGATAACATCGCTTGAACCAAAAGGTTTGCCAAGAGACTTCTCTCATCTTAAATTATTTTGATGGTCTCTTAAAGGTAAAGCAGGAGGATCACCATTCTGAGCTAACAATCTGCCATTTATTTTACCATGGTCTTAATACTCAATGTAGAGAGTTGCTTGACTTATCAGCAGGAGGATCCATAAATACTTTAACTATTAAAAAATGTTTGGAATTAATGTCTACTAGGGCTAAGAATGATTCTCTATATAATCCTAATTTTGGTACTAAGCCGAAAAGAGGGATACTTCGGATAACTCCTGATCTTATGCTTGAGGTACGCAAAACTATGAAAGAAAAAGGTATACCTTCTAAACTTACTAAGGAAAACAAATAAGATTTGTTCCAAGTTTTTACTGAAGAAGATGAAACTAGAAAAGTTTTTCAAGAATTAAAACATCAACAAGTAAAATCGCATAATAACTTGCATAGGCATTTCCAAAAACATAAAAAGATTTTGGCAGAACTCACAGAAAATTATGATGAGATAGGCCAAGAAATAAAATTATTTCTTAAGTTTCTTAGTATGATTGAAACCCAGTGTGAGCAAATAGCACTGGTTACCAAATTTTCCTTCGTGAAGACGAAGATATTTCTGTTTCTGCTAATGTTGTCACAAGGATGGGTGCAATTGTTACAGGACCCTTAGGACCACCAGAATATGAAGCTGAAAAAGAGCGCAAAGAAAAAGCCTTGCTTAAAGCAAGCCAAGAAGATGATACATTGGTGGATCCTCAAGATGAAACTGAGACGCAAGCGCAGACCAAGGGGGCCCAAAATGATGCACAAGATGATTACTATAACTCTAATGAAGAGACGGTTGATCCAAGAGAAGATAATGAAACAAGTAATGAAGATGAAGTTGTTGTAATACAAAAAAAGAAAAACAATAAGCAACAACAAAACAAAGCAACTAAAGAGCCTGACCCCCCAAAGGTAAAAGACAAGAGTAAGTCAGGTGAGAAAAGCTGCCTTACCCTGATCGAAAAAAAGCACCGGATGAGGTAATTTATAATTCCTTTACAAAGGCACTTAGTGACCTACGTCTAGAAATTCCATTTGCCGATGCAATCAAAGTTCCAACTTATGGTAAATTCCTTCGTGATATTCTTAGTAGAAAGAAAGAAATAACTGAAACTGTTGCCATGGTAACTAGTTATCCTACCAATGGGAAGCTGTTATCTAAGTCTGGAGATCTTGGAATACCAACTATTTCATGCTCAATAGGCAAAACTGATATTCACAATGCCTTATGTGATCTAGGAGCAAGAGTTAGTGTAATGCCATACTCCCTCTATAAAAGGTTAGGATTAGGGGAGTATTCTCCTACTACTATCACTTTACAAATGGCTGACAAGTCCACTAAACAACCTGTTGGTATGATTGAGGATATCTTACTTAGGATAGATTAACATGTTATTCCCACTAATTTTATTATTCTTGAAATGCCGGAAGATGAAATATTATCTATAATACTTGGAAGACCTTTCCTTAGTACTGCAGGTGCATCAGTAGATTGTGCAGAAGGGAAGATAATATTTAATGTTTATGATGCTAAAATCATCCGGTATTTTCCAAAGAAGCTAGAAGCAGGAGAAAGATATGTTCCACCGGCAAAACGAGTTCACGTGGTAAGTGCCATTGATAAGGGGCAACCGAAGGTAAGAATTCGAGAAGAGAGAAGAGGTTGAGTTATTCAACCATTCCTAATAAATGCTTGATGGGAGTCAACCCATTTTCGTCACTTTAGTAGAATAAAGAATAAAAAGTTCATCGCATTCTTACCACTTTTCACAGACATTCTTGCGGAAGCGCGCCCGTGAAGATGCAACTATCAAAAAGTGGTAGAAACATCGATTGAATAAGTAGAGAAGAATAATAAGAATACAACTTTGAGTTTTCTATCTACAAAAGCTAAATTTTTGCTTTTAATATGCTAATATTGGTCAACAATTTTTACTATCATTTTTCTATTAAAAACTAGGTATTTCGCTAAGTTATGGAACAAGAAGATATCCTCAAAGAAATAGAATTGTCTTGATGTTTACTGATGGTTTAAAGACCAACTATATGGCGGGAATAAAAAATTCTGGCTGTATAGCTCCGGTCGTATAGTTGTCTTTGCATCACCAAATTTTCTTCGAAGACACAGAGAGTTTAACGACCAACTATACGGCGGGAATAAAATTTTTGGCCGTATAGTTCCAGCCATATAGATATCGATGCCTCCATACAAAATTTCTCAAAAGGTACTGGGAGTTTAACGACCAACTATACGGCGGGAATAAAAATTCCGACCGTATAGCTGCGGTCATATAGATATCGATGCCTTCATAGAATTTCATGCAAAAGGTACTAGGAGTTTAACGGCCAACTATACAGTGGGAATAAAAATACTGAGCATATAGCTGCGGTCATATAGATATCGATGCCTTCGTAGAATTTCATTCAAAAGTTACTAGGAGTTTAACGACCAACTGTATAGAGGGAATAACAATTACGGCCGTATAGTTCCGGTCGTATAGATATCGATGCTAGTTTTAGAAATTTATCTCGAGGGACAGACGGTTTAACGACCAACTATACGGCGGGATCAATTTGATCCGGCCGTATAGTTGCGCCCGTATAGCTGGTTTCTGAATAAAGAAACCCTAGTTTGCTGCACCACCGCAACTATACGGGCGGAACAACTTCATCCGCCCGTATAGTTCCAACCATATAGGTCGGCGCGACCACTGAATCGCACCGGGGAGGCTAGGGCATCCTCCTCTCCTCATTATTTTCTCTCATATTCTCTCTCCAAACCTCTCAAAATCCACCTAGAACTCTCGATTCTTCACGGATTTCGTTTGTTTGAGTGGGAGAATCAACAAATCAGTATGTTTATCTCCCTATCCATGCTTTATTTTTAGATATCCATGGTTGAAACTCTCACATTGATCTAGTGGATGAACTCAAGCTTATATTGTTTTTCCTATTAATTTCTCATGTTAGGATTGAATTTTTCCACGTAGAATCGTTCATATATAATATAGAAACTATATGCCTATGGTTTCATGGTGAATTTTTTCAGTGCATCACGATAGACAAAATCAGTAACCTTTTTTGTTTGAGCAAGCTCCAACGGGGTGAGGGATCAAGCTCGGGGTCCCGAGCCTCGCGCAACCCCAAGATGGACGTTGTCTCAGCGAGGAGGGTGCTGCCCACACATTGGGTCGACCACAACTTTCTTACCGTGGCAGGGTTGAAGGAGGACTTCGACCTCATGTGCAGCAGGTCAGGGCTAGCGTTCGCAAGACATGACACCTACGCTGAGCTCATCGACGAGTTCCTTGCCTCCTTCTACGACGACCACAAGGAGAAAGGTAACATGTGCACTATCAGCTTCAACATGAACCGGCAACACTATGACATAAGTTACAAACAATTTTGCACTGCCTTTAGCCTCCCCCTACTGTGGAGCCCAATATTACTAACCTCTATAGCGTCACGAGTGGGACGACTTGGGAGGTTATTTCTGTTAATGGTGGCAGGCATTTTTATCAGAAGAAGATGTCCACCATTCAGAACCCAACCATTCGCTACTACGCTCTGTTCCTTGCCAACACACTATTGGGGAGAGGTGATACAGGCTCCATGGCCAATGCGAACATGGCAATGATCACCAAGGCTCTTTTCCATACTTCGCCACAGAGCCCTAGCCCTGCAGCTCTACTCATCCAGCACTTCCGCCACCAAAGCAACAAGACCAAGGGTGATATTCGCATTGGTGGATTGGTAACCCACCTTGCCTTTGCATTGAACATTGTACTACCTGTCATGGAACCTGTTGACGGCTCCAAACTTATGGACGTCAAGTATTTGACTGCTTGTGGCTTCCTTGGTGTTTACCATGCTAACCCGAGGCTCCGAACATATGAATTTGGTTATCTTGATGATGTACAGGGTGAGCAGGTCCAGTTGCCCTGCCCTCAGGCCTTCTCAATTGTGGACAGGAACGCTTGGATCCTCACCAAGGACCAAGTGACGACGATCATGGCCGAGCACCAGCCCGAGGAGGAGGAAGATGGAGGACAGTAGGATGATGAGGAGCAGGAGGGAGAGCAGGGACACAATCCTTCTTGGGAAGGACAGCAACAACAGCAAGGAGGAGCATGGGACCCATGGCCCAATCAGCCACATCAGGGGTATGACTACGTCCCCTACCAGGAGTTCCAGTAGCTCAACCAGCGTGTTGGGGAGATCGACCACACTCTTCAGGATGTGAATGAAGATGTGAACACTTTGACTCACAACTTCAGTTACTTCATGACTCACTTCGCCGACTTCTATCAGCAGTACCCGCACCAGCCGCCAAATGACATCAACAACTGACCCTGGCAATTGCCTAAGCTTGGGGGAGGTTTGAAAACCTCCAAACTTTGCATACATATTTTTATTTTGTTCTTTTGATTTATTTTATTATTTCAAATTTGCATGTTTACCTTCATATTTGCATGTCTAAACAAAAATACAAAAAATAGATGTAATTCCATTTGCAAGTTTCTTTATTTGTTTCTCTTAGAGATTGCTTAATTTCAGGTGACTTGGCAATAGGAAAGCATAGAGGGGCTTCGACTCAAATACAAGAATGAAGCAAGTTAGAAGAGGTATCACGTTCCTTTCATCATCCTCTCTGCAACCTTAAATTGATCCTATAAATATTTCCTCGCTTGCACTAAGGACACTCCCCACTTAGCTTGTTATCTCATCAATTCTATTCCTTCGCTAGTGTCTCCTTTTTAGCCTTGAAACAACGAGCAAAGAACTTGGTTTAAAATACTTCTTACATTTTTACAACAAGAAAAAAGCATCTGAAAGATGACTTGAGTCCATGTTTAGCCCAAAGAATTTAACTTTTGAACCACTCAATCCCATTTGAGCTTAATACAAATAGACTTGATAGTACCCTTGATTGAAATTGTTTGATGAAGCGAATGCTTCGAAGTAGTAGAAATTATGCCACTACTTTTTCTAATAATTATCGTAAGATATTGCTTTAAACATGTCATTACAGCTCTGTCGTGCTCCAGGGGGAACTATTAACTCCGCTGGCCTGCAAACGATCTAAATGTGGGAAACCACTTGATTTTGGCTATTGAGTTATGTAAACGTCTATAGAAGCAATGCTATGACGGGTAAATTTTTTAGTCTCCTCATGGTCTCATGTTCCAAGTGAAGTTGTAGTACTCCTCTGACCAATTATTGCTCAACAATTATTTATTGGCATGGTCACGAGTGCACAACACAGCCCCAATTAAACATGATAAAAATAGTGGCATGATTTCTCTATGAAAGTGCTAAATTTTTTGAAAGGCAAAATAAAAGAAAAGAGGTACTTTGATAGTCTTGAGATTTTGATATGGGAAAGATGAGTTGTTCTAAAATTATATACTTTGATGCCTACCTGAGTACTTTTAACCGGGTAAAAAAATAAGAACAAAAGGTTTTCATCTCTCTATAACAAGAGTGACCAACATAATTTGTCTCACTTTCCTAGCTAAAACCGTCTACATTTGCTTGGGCATATGATTTGTTTGCTAACAAGATATACGTGGTTAGGAAGTGGACTCAGTGCAATCTTGTGAATACTTGTATGATTATATTTAAGATTGTAGGGATTATGAAGAAAAGAATTTGACACCAATTCAAACTTGTGAGTTCCTCTATTTTTAGTTTTGAATCTCCGCTATTCTTCTTTATTTCCTTGTCACTCAAGGGAGAGAAACATCTAAGCTTGGGGGAGTTGATAGCTGTGAGATTCGACGCATTTTTGATGGCTTTATTGATGCCGGATTTGATTGTTTTCTGGTTTTACCTAACGCTAATACTTCGGTAGCAAAGAAAACTTGGTTTTTAATGTGTGTTTCAGGTTCAGAACATCAACATGAGGGTTTAACTAGAGAAACACAATATTCTAGGAAAAACAAGCAAGTCTCACTTCGGAAGCATGCAAGAGGAGTCAACATAAGCTCCAACGAGCAACTATACGGCGGAAATATTTTTCCGGCCGGATAGTTCCCGCCGTATAGTTGCCACCGCCTCTGTCTTGTCAAAAGGGACAACTTCCATGAAGGGACAGAGGACGAAAACACAATGCAGCATCCGGCACACCATCTAGAAGGGAGAAAGAAGAGATCTGGAGAAGAAGAAGAAGACGTTCTTCATCTCGCTCCACAATCTTTGACCTCCTAGCCAATACACCCCATAGTCACTACTTGTACATGATAGAGAGGGATCTCCACCTTGCAAGACTAGGGTTTGAGATTGTTTCTTCCCATCTTGAATTGTGTTGGATATTTTTCTATTCTTATTATGGATCTCCACGGTAATACCAAGACGAATTCCCTTTATTCAATTATATTGATGATTTGTTCTTCTCTCATGAGTGAGTAATTCCCTTGGGCGTGGGAGATGTAGGGGATTGGTGAGATGTGATGTGAATACATATATTTTCCGTTAGTTTGTGATTGATTCTAATTACTATAATATGTGTGCCTGACTATCTATGGCATGCCTAATGCTTGTTGTCCAATTAAGGGCCCATACAACATGATACCTTGTTCTACACAGATAAGATCTTGTATGCTAGTGGACCGGTGACCCTCGGGTGACACGGGGATATCAATGGAAAGCTAGTTGACTCGAGGATAACGAGTAACCACTGTGCTTATTGCATTAGTCTGATCCAAGGAGCTTAATCGCTAAGCAACTTGAAGGGTCTTAATTGTCTAGTGTCCGTCCATGGTTTTGGTAGCAGACTAGTAGGATTATTGAAGTTGGGATGAAATCTACCAAGAGGAGTTCCGACTAATTATGGGTTGCTCGCCTACACATATATCTATAAGATTATAATTATTACTTTTACCGCTCGTCCACCTGGCACAGTCACTATCGCCACGAACTGAATCTCCCCGCGCCTTCTTTCGTCATTTGCAGGAAACAACAAACAAGCAAAACCGTTGTTTACTTTTATGCTCTTTATTTCTGAAGTTTACATTTTAGTTTTATTTAAATCTATCGCATTTAATCAAAACCCATTCTTATTTCAACACTTGCAATCAATTCACTCGAAGACCTGTGATAACTTCGGGTGTGACAGAGACTTCACCAATAAACACTTACCTTTGGGTCCCTATGGGATGGGTATCTGAACTTCGAAACTAGCTACAAATGATCTGTGCTCTTGCAGACATCAATAGTCTTCACAAATGTTGACCATATTGGATAGATAATGAATGGGAAACGGATGTCGCCTAGAGGGATGAATAGGCATTTTAAAATTATTATGGTTTAGGCTCTAATAAATGCAAAATAAAACTAATGTTTAATTTATGAAGCCAAAACCTATATCCACTAGGTTCCACTAAGTGCACCAACAACCTATGCTAAGCAAGACAAACAACAAGGTGATAGCAAGATATAATATTTCAAGCACAATGGCTATCACAATATAAATTGCATAAGTAAAGGGCTCGGTTGAGACATAACCAATGGACCTGGCGATGGTGATTTTTATCCTAAAGTTCACTTCCAAAGAAGCTACGTCTCTGTTGGAGAGGTGCAATAGAGAAATGTACTCCGAACGCCACAAATGGCTCACCTTGAAGTGTGGTGGCTCGATGCTCACCCAATGCCACATAAGGCCTCACCTCAAGATGCAAAGGCACGCAACTCACCGATGCCAAAAAAGGCTCACCCTATTCTCCCGTGAGCTTGCCACAAAGGCCTACTCATTATCCACTAAGGGACACTTGAGGGCGGTCACCGAACCTGTACAAGGCTTGGGGCAATCTCCACAACTCAATTGGAGGGCTCCCAAGAAACACCACAAAGGCCACAAGCTTGAGGAATCTCCACAACAGTTGGAGGCCTCAAGAACAAAGCCACAACATGCCACAATCTTGGGGAATCTCCACAACTCAATTGGAGGCCCCAAGAACTCACTACCACTCCACACAACCGACTAGGGTTCCAAGAACCCAAGAGAAACAAGCCTAAGAGCTTGAACTCACAAATCTTCGAGGAGAACTCAAACCTATGCACCAAATGGAGGCAAGTCCTTCACTCTCAAATTCCACCAAAGCTAAAAAAGCTATTGGGGGAATAAGAGAGGAAGAACACAAGAGGGGAACATAAAACTCTCCAAGATGTAGATCCCAAGGATTCCTTCACAAAGAAGGGATTTGGTTTAGTGGGGCTGTATATCTAGATCTCCTCTCTCAAATCCCTAAAAAAGATGGAATAATCATAGGAGGGGGAAGGGGAGAGGGCAAGATCTTTAAGGTCAACAATGTAGGAGTGAACGAGTGAAAAAGGACCAAAAGAACTCATTCCCACGAAGGGGAAGATGAGCCCCTTTTAAAGGGCTCCCAGATCTTCCTGTTATGCATAGACCCGCGTACGGCCGGTAGTACCGTTTGGGTGGGCGGTACTATCGCCGACACCCTTTCGACGGTCAGAAGCTGCGATGCGAAGATGTGAAAATTTGGCATGGCCAGTACTACCGCCAGACCAAAGGAACTTCCGCTGGGGTTGGTACTACCGCCTGAGATTCCGATCAAAATTCTGTCAAATAGAACTCACCAAATAGAAAGGCTACTGAACGGAAACTCGGATGAGTAGAAGTAGCCCCGGTACTTTAGCCGGTACTACTAGTGGAAATTCTGCTCGAGCGGTACTTTCGGCGCCTGGCCAATACTTCCACCCACGATCGGTACTACCGGCTTTACTTTCGATTGAAGTTCCATAGAATAGAACTCATCAAATAGAGAGGCTACAGAACTACACCCAGGATGAGCGAAAGTAGCCCCGGAACTTCCCCCGGTACTACCAGGGGAAAATTTCCCTAGCGGTACTACAGGTGGCTCGCCGGAACTACCGGTCCGCAAAAACGAGCTCTAAAGATGGGGAACCATTGGGGAAGAAGCCCCCCTTAAGTAGGACAAAGAAAAACTGACCTTTTGGGCCAGATTCGCTCCCCATCGGAACTACCGGTGCCCCACCGGTACTGCCGGTAAATAGAAATACGAGTTATTGAACAAAAACACGCTTTTACCGGAACTTTGGGTAGAACTTGGGTCAGTACTACCGCTCAAGCAAAAACGTTGGACAACATTGCACGAAAACTTCAATAACTTTTGACTCCGGACTCCGATTTCGATGATCTTGGGCTTGTTTTGAAGAGAACAATAAGCTATACAAGATTATGAAAAGAAACATCATATTACCAAGTGGGAGTATAAAAATAAAATGGAGAAAGGTATGACCTCTCAGAAGCGACGAACCTGTAAAACCTCCAAAACGCAAAACGCTAGAAGTTGAGCTTGGAAACTCCAATTGGGATGAAACCAATTTTGTTGGAAAGATAATAAAGAGTATAATCCAACAAAAGGTGAAATATTGGATACCACCAAGGGATAAAATATTAAGTATATATATGTGAGATATTCCCAAGGTGTGGAGCTAGAAAAACCGAAGATCAAAAACGCAATAAGATATTCAAGGGAAACCATTTTTGATGAACTAAAGATTGTTATGAAGATAAACACAAGCTCTAGAACCTCACATGGACAAGAACCAAATAACAACTAAGAAAAGATGATGCAAGAATGCAAAGGTTTGAGCTCTCTCTGAGAGATTTGATCGAGTCACCCACTCGAGAGCCCCTCTTGATAGTACGGCTATCTATCCTAAACCTGGTCTCCAAACATTACAAGACATCGGTAAAATACAAAACCTCTCAAGATCATATCTTTGCCTTGAGCATTCCACTTGAGCTTGATATAGACCGTCTTGTCCTTCTCAAGATGGATCGCATTTCTTGATTGATCTTGCTTGCTCTTGCTTTATGAAGACTTGTGAAATGCCCCTCATACTCCATGGGGAAGGCTCTTTTTTGAACTTTTCTTCATCACTCCATGATCGCTGAGGATGGCAAACTTCAAGCATGAGATATTCTAGAGATTACGCACCTTGAGCTTGCCCTTTATTTCTTGATGATGTCTTCAAGATAGCCATGATGAACTCCATCTTCTCATTCAATACACTCTTGATCTTATTCTACTTCTACATGATTCCAATATGCACAAAGCCCTTGGACATGCTTCTACTTTTTCAACCTTGAAACTAACACATGGTCCAAGCGATGCCAATGGACAAACCTACAAGTGAAACTCAATTTATACATTAGTCCATAGAGGTTGTCATTAATTACCAAAACCACACATGGGGTCATACATGCCCTTTCAGATGCCATCTGCAAGATAGTATCCACTGTTGTAGTGGTGCACACTGATCTCAAAGTCCACCAAGGGAGCATGACCCTCAACAAGCTTGATGAAGATAGTAGAGGACTGGAGGACATAGATGTCATTCTTCGATCCTGCCATGCCAAAGAAGGAGTGCCAAATCCAGATATCATGTGTAGTAACTACCTTGAGTATCACACTACAACCTCCTTTGTGGCCTTTGTGCATTCCATGCCAAGCAAATGGGTAGTCCTTCCATTGCTAATGCATGCAATCGATGCTTCCAAGAATCTCAGGAAATCCTATCCTTTCATTGATTGCAAGGATCCGAGAAGTGTCTTCAACAGTGGGTGATCTCAAGTATAGTGGCCCAAACACTGCAATCACTACCCTGCAGAACCTGTACAAACAATCGATGGTGGTGTACTCGGCCATGCGGGTATAGTCATCCACACTATCGCCTAGAGCTCTGTATGCAAGCAACCTCGTCACCACCGTGCACTTATGCAATGAGGTAAACCATACCATGCTAGTGCAGTCCTTCTTGCATATGAAGTAGTGGTCGAACTCCTAGATGGCATACATGATCTCAAGGAAGAGTTTCCAGCTCATCCTGAAACGGCACAAAGCACAACCTCTTTGTGCAACGGGTTGTCAACGAACTAGTTGGCGTACAACATGCAGTAGCCCTCCATCTGTTGTCTTGCCTTGCACTTCTGGCATCCCTTCGCTGAGCCTCCATGCTTTGGGTATGTGTTCTGCATGTACAGTTTGTCCATGCAGCCGAGGATCTGCATATTGTATTCAACTTCGGCAGCTGCGGCGGTTTCTTCCTTCAACAGCATGGCCAACATCTCCTCGTCATCGGAGGCCATGGCCGAGTAGGCAAAAGCCGAACACTTGGCAGACGCGGTGGACATGAGCTCAGAACAGAGCTACCGGCGATGCTGAGAGAGAGGGAAAAACGAGGCCATCAACAAGGTGAGAGGATGTTGTGGTGGTGCTGGACCTTTCTACCGGCATGGGTTCGGTGGGGTAGAGCGGGGAAGCGCTGTCGGTGACATGGCGGCGAGGGTGGGTGGAGAGGGCTCTGTGTCACGGGAGAGCCGAATCTCGTGGGAAAATGGCAAGTCTCACCGACTGGGCTAGCCCACCTGTTTTTCCTTCCATCTGACGTTCCAAAGTGACACCTAGTGCCTCGGGTTCTGCCTGGGAACGCCGGGTGAAACTTGGGCCAAAACCGGCAAAAAACGGGTCCGGAAAACACGAGTGGGTGAAAAATCACTGTTTGGATGGAAAAATCTGCCTGGGGAGGCCATCCTAGGAATACTAGTGGAGGTGCTCTTACGCGAGAGAGTTTGTTTGGCGATACCGTTTTCCCCATTATAGTGGTCTTCAACCAGAATCAATTTTGTATTGGGATGGTATCTGATACCACATAATGGGATTACAACCCTACCAAACCAAATGATTTAACATTATTCATTAGCACGGTAATTGGATTACATTAGAAATGTGCAAACCAAATAGCTTGTCAGTAAACAACATCTGAAATCACCATAGGAGGGTCCTATAGAAGGGCACCCTCAAATCATGATGCATTAGATAACCCGTATTATGGTTGATACTCCCTCGCTCACCACATTTCTAAGTGGAAATGCAATTAGGTAAGCGTGTTGAGGTATCAAAGTCTTTACATGAAAGTGCCAAGCAAAGCAAGGCCATGCAAGGATATGAATGTTGCTATGAATAAGAATCTCCAGTATCTTTTAGATAACCGGACATGAGAAAGTTGCATATCTGAAGAGAACTGTTGAGAAACCTAGGGAACTTATATTGATTGTCCTTACACTTGCCTGTTATGTGATCTTACTCAACGGGTGTGCTGAGGCTGTATATGGGAATACCCAGAGGCTGAAAGAACTCCCTGCTTAGTTGGAGGAGCTAGTTATTGAAATCAAGTCTTTTCAAGTTAGGGAAAGCAACTATACCTAGACTGGTAGTTTCTCTAGAAGTAAGAATTGTTTCGAAAATTACTCTTTGGGTTTCAATAGTTCTATTTAGCTATGTTTTGTATGTATTTTTTGTTCAGATGTGTTGAATGGTTAACATGATTGAAAGTTAGTGTTTTCCGTTACAAATCTTGTATAGAAAATTCTGAAGTAATCTCACCCTCTATAGTTTCTTGGACTCCAAATTATATGTTGATTGTTTCCAACTGACCATGTTGTTTTCATGAGATGATCACCTCGAGAATTAAAGGCAATGGGAATGTCAATGTTAGTGAGTTATTTTTAGAATCTCTACTTAATAATATGGAGAATTAGATTGTTGAAAATGTAAGTGTAAGTTCAAAATGTTCATTATGATTATTTGTATTGTTAGTCATATTTTAATGTTAGTCTTATATAAGACACTATTTATTTTGCCGCTAAAGAAATATGTCTTGGGTTCAAGGAGAGATTGTCTTTTAGGATCCACAACAAGAATGCTTAGGTATAAGTGCACAAGTTGATTTTCTAATGGAGATATTATGATGATTGTAGAACTTGACTTTCTTTATTTCCGATGAGGCTAAGGTATCAACATGTTTATGGTGGGTGTTGTGCTTGGAAGGGGACTCAACCCACAAGAAAATTGAATTGTTGAGCCATGTTTGATCTTAAGGCCTTCTTTGGTTGAGGCTAATCTCACATTTGATGCCAGCTCAAAGACTTTCTTGAAATTCAAGTGTGGTATTGATTGATACTGTATTGAATTCAGCCTACTTGTTAGTCTAAACATTAAATCTTCTCTTTGCTTCATTTGAAAGTAAATTTGAATCATCCTAATATTGAAAATAAGAATCCAACTAAGAACAACATTTAGAGCTACATCTACCCCTTCTATGTAACTGAATATCGAATACTTTTTCTTAAAAGCCATTCAAAGGATACTTTCACTTTTAAGTGTGATAGCTTAATGAAACACATCCTAAAAGTGAGATAGATCCCTTAAAAGGAATTCAGATGATATGGGATGGGAATTCACCATGCTCATTAATCCAGATGACTTGCAAAGGGCAATCATCTTCTTGTGATGTTCTCCTTGGTGACGATGCTTCCATGGCACAAGATTGGATAGTTGAAGGTGCATACATTGCAGATAAGGTTGAACCCACTGCATGATTGAATGACGCCATCATTGATGAAGCAACGGGAATGGAGTCTTGTAGGAGTGCTAGAGTGAGAGAACTCCATGAGTAGAAGAATTTGTTTCTGATGATGAATCTGAACATGATGTTGTCATGGATCAAGACATAGAGTTTGAGTTTGATGATGCTGGTTATTTTTCTGAGCTACATATATGGAGTATACACAAAACCTAGTAGACTTGCATAAACACCCAAGAATGACGATCATGCATACCATCCAACTTAATATTACTATATTTGTGCATACATGACACATGTGGGGCCCCCGGATTACTCCTCCGAGAATCCCTATTATGCATACAACAACGATCCCATGATCAGTTAGTCATGGCACATAACCGACAAGTATCATTACAACATTCGAAACATACCGAATTACAAGACTTACATAGGTGCCATTAAGCTACATCAATAATCGTCAGCGGAACTTCCTCAAGTGTAGAGCCCGATCCATGCCTTAACCTACATGCAACTGACTGGGAGAACGTCCTAGCTCGCATAGTCGCCAACTTCACCATCTTCTCGATATCTGGCCAAGTTAATAGCCAGGGACAATGCCAGTGAGTACTTTGAATGTACTCGCAAACCACCTTAAGATAACAGTAATAACAAGGAGATATGCATTATGGCTGTGGTAGTAGGAGGGATCCAAGAGAGGTACTTTTCTCAATTAGTTTCTCTTGTAGATATAGCATCTACATCTCTTTGTTGAAAACATTTGTAAACATTTTGGAAACCTTTTTGAAAGTTTTGGAAAACATCAGGACTGGGTCACCCATTTGTTCACGTTTTCAGGTCGTCCCACGACCAAACTCCTTCCGTACCTCTCTGACCATCCCATGGTCAAAGCAGGTATCCTTTCCGACCATCCCATGGTCAAAACATTTCAAATTCATTTCTTTTCCAAAAATCCTTTTTGAAATCAAAACCAGCACCGCTCTACAGCAACCTTACCAACCGTCCATGACCGCGGACGCGGCTATTCGAATAGATTTACACTCTGCAGAGGTTGTACACTGCTATTCGAATAGCCCTGTCCCATACCAGAGTAATGTGGTTGCACGGGTTAATTGTTCTAGCAAAACTGCAAAGAACCGGGTGCGTTTTTGTAAACCTTTTTCCTCCATCTTTACTTCAGAATTTTTTAAAACAGAACCTTCTTATTTTTCAACATCTCTTGGGATGTCTCACCTCACCAAGGTTTTATTATAAAACATTTGGGAAAACTTTTTCCGGGGTCTTCCCATCCTCTAGCTTTGCTTCGGCTAAATCGGGGTCTCCAAAGGGGTATGGTGTTACACCATCTACCATACTAGGGACAAGTAGGTATCATCGAGAGGGTTGTACTTACTAGTACAATAGAGTAGTAGTTTAGAGGAGCCAAACCAATACCATATATATATACATCAACATATAGTAAAACTATGCAGTTTCACAAATAGTAGACAAAACATGCATAAGTAAAATAGTAGGGCAAGGCTTATGAGCAAGAAGGTGGCTTGCCTGAGATCAGAAATATGGCATAATTTTCCCTGGACTTCTTCTTTAGATAATCCCAGAATACCAACATCAATAATAAGTACCACCTCTTCCGCTCTCCGATTTCATCGCAACTATCATCGTCCAGACAACACATGCAAACAAACCAAGCCACAATCAACACAAGGCATACAAGCACCAATACAATACATCAAGCAATTGGATAATACAAGATTACAAATCCGTAGGTCTTAGGGAGAAGGGATTAATTTGATTGGCCTTGTCTTGGGAATTATCGAAGAAAATCTCTTAGGATTTATAGTCTAGAAATTACCTAAGAGATGGATTGTGGACCAAGACATATTCTGTATGATACCATTGTAAAAACATGATACCAGCAGATAGGTATTGATAAAATGAAACCAACCAAAGTGGTTTCACTATTTTATCACTTTTCTTTAATTAGTTATGATTTTTCTAGTGATATAATTCCTAGTTTTAGGGAATAAATCACCAGAAGAGTTATGGAACTCCAAAAATTATTTCCATGGATGGTTAGGTAGGGATTGAGGTGCTTGTTCACAGAGAGTTTGAAACACACCAAAATAATTACCAGAATGCCCTCAAGAAATTCCCAAAGGCAGTTCTGTAGACAACTTGTCGTTTTCACCAGATTAAATCTACAGAGGATTTTGATATGAGGTAAAGGGAAATGGATAGGTATTTCAAATACCTTCCAGTACCATGTGGAATTACTATTTTTGGAGTTGCAGAGCTACTGTGGTAAAATTATTGGTGAATTAACCATGCACATAATAGATTAATTCAAAATAAATCAACTGGGGCTTAGAAAATATGGGGCTCCTGGGTTTTGATAGATATGGATTGAGCTCATCCAGAAGAGTTGTAGTTAGGTCAATTGGACTCAAGGTTTAGTCTAGGGAATTTTCCAAAGTCAGATATGGAGGGATATTGTGAATTTCACCAATGTTGAAACACAGTTCACCTTGGTATGAGATAAATGCTAGATGGTAGGCCTATGGGTATAATTCCAAAGGAACTTGGTTTCATCCAATTTGCAGATGTCTAGGTCACTGAGGAATTTATTTAGGGTAAATGACACATTTTAGTATATTTAATTCCAACAAAACAATAAGATAGATATTGGTATGAGACTAGCTCTGGGTGGTAGGGAATACTCCATAGAACGTGTAAAAATTTAGATCTGGTAATTTGAAGTTGATTTGCATTTTTGAAAGGATTTAATCTAAAGACAAACTTCTGGGTTTAAAGAACTACTAAAAAGAAAATAAACAAAGGGGAAGCGCTGGGCCGGGTTCTGAGAGGAAACTGGGCCACGACGTCCAGATTTGGCCCACCCAGCACTGGCTCGCGTGGGAGGAAGCACTTTTTAACCCGACTGGTGGGGCCCCGCGGTCAGTGGAGGTGGGCGGCTGAACAGGTATCAGAGGATCTGGACCGTCCGTGCGAAGAGGATCCGACGGCGTGGCCTCATCTTCAACCTCTAGCCTAGGGCGAACATATCTGAAACCCTAGGACATAGAGAGAGATCCTAGGGGCTCACCTGAGGGCGACCGTGGCTTGGCGAGGGAGACGCGGCTCTCCATGGCGGTTCCAGAGAGGAGGGGCAAGGTGCTGTTCGCTTCAGGAGAGGGGCTCGCGCGATGTCGGCCGAGGGGTAGCTTCAGGAGCTTGCCGGTCAGGGATGCTACATGTTGAAGTAAAGAGGAGGGTTAGGCCAGCCTTGAGGAGTAGATCAGTCCAGTGCAAGAACTAGAGGGAAAGAGGGAGTAGGGAGAGAGCTACGCTCATATTTGTGCCATGGCCGAGAGATTTCTTCTCTCCTCTCTCGGGCAGGACGGGGAAAGTGAGAGGAGTGGCTCTGGGTGGTGTGCAGTGGAAGGGAAGGGGAGAAAATGAGCCGAGGCCGGGGTGCTGGGGTGGCCCGAGGCCTTATATTCCAGGGAGAGGGTTGTCCATGGTGCACCGGGCTTAGGCTCAAGCTGCAGAGGGGGCTGTGCTTCTGATTCATCGAGGGAGGCGGTGGAGAGGTCAGTGGGAGGACAGGGGCAGTGGGTGGCCGTTGCTCTGCAATTAAGGGGTGATGGAGCTGTCCCATTTTGTTGTTTTTACCTCGGGTGAAAGAAAAAGAAGGAAGGGAGAGAGGGCTAGGGGGAGCTAGGGAAGCTCTCAATGGTGCAGAGGGGGTGGGGAGTGGGGCCAGTACATTGACCAGAGAGGGGGTGAGGTGTGCTGCAGCTGCTATGGCATTTAACTCTCTAGATATTGCAAGATTTGTCCTTCTCTCTCTAAGACTAGCTCCAGGATCTAGAGGACAAGGGGAGTGATGCTACTACAGTGTAGATACAGTACCACTCGACCAGAAGAGAGGGTGGGTGTTGTGGAGAATTGTTATAGAAGCTTTGATGGGGTTTGGATCATGATCATGTTTTATTTCACTTCTTGGGCATATGGTTGCTCGTGAAGAACTTATTAGATTTGTAATAGGTCTTGATGATCCAAAGCTGCTAGTAGATAGGTAAGGTTAAAACTGCATCTCTGAGATTTATTTGGGATTTGTCTAAGAAACCTAGGTGCACTTTATATCAATTAAACAAATAGTGCAGAAATGGCTTTTAGAAGGTCATTGGAAAATTTTACATTGGACAAGATTGTTTTTTTTGTGAGATGGTCCCAAATGTGAGTACATACTTAGGGGAATTTTCCCAAGATTTATTTAGGCTTAAAAGTATTTAAAACAATTATTATTCCAATTCAGCCATTTAAGAAAATGGGCAAAAAGAAATATTTATTTTTGAAGTGGGATGATAGGGTAGGATATGTGGGACAAAATTGAGCCAAATGTTGAGGAAGTGTTTTGGCAAAAACCAAACTTTCCTTTAGGGAGGGGATTTTGGAGATTTTGACTATTAAAGAGATTAATTAGTTTTGGAGCCAAAATAATTATGGATAATATTTGATAAATCTTGGGGATCAAGGTAGATGATGTATACAAGGTGTATCAAGCATTTTCAACCTTGGGATTGGATAATCCAAGTTGATTTTGGTGAAATACCCTAGGTTAAGGATCTAGGGTGAGGTTAATTTCATACCATCAAAACAGGGTGGTATCTTGGAGCTCAGAGCTCCCCTTGGGGCATGGTATATATGGATGGATAGACCAAGTGATGTAGATTGCAATGGTTTAGGGGTTTGAGCTTGATCCTGCTTGACCTCACCATGGCAAGCTTTCAAACTTCGAATAAAATAAGCCTGCCAAAGCAGATTATCAACTAGCCTTCAAAACCTTGTGGGTTTGAACAGCTCAAGGATCCAATTGGAACAAGTGAAATAGGTAATGATATACCTATATGAGTAGAACACAACCATGCAAAGAGTTGGTCCAAAGAAGGTTGGATGGTGGTGTGAGCTTTTACCAAAGTAGGCATGCTGACTAGATTTGCAGGAAAAATTATTTTCTTGCCTGCAAAACCATCAAGAACAAGTGGGTTGGAGGGTGATATAACCCAGGGAAAAAGTGGGACTTGGTAGTTCTTAGGATGGTTAACAAGATGGTTCAAGTGCATTACCAAAAGTGCACAAGGGTTGAGAAAGGGGGACATCCAAAAAAGGTGATGTTGGAAATAGTTTTCCAGACTTAGCCTAATTTGGCAGACTTAGGGTTTTTGACTAGAAGGTGGGTGGTGATGATTTTGATGGGTTGCAGGGTACCAAAGCATCATCAAGTGGATGATGTGGAAGTGTAGATTGAGTAGAAAGGATCCATGCTTGATATTGGTCTTCATTGACTTGGAAACTTCTAGAAGGGATATCTTTAGAATTGATTTGGTTAAGGGTTTTAGATGATCACCTGGTGGCTAGAGATCAGATCTAGGTTTGTATTCTTCCTGAGGGTGTGATTATTTGGAAACTTCTTGATCCTAGTGATGAGCTCCTAGAGTAGCTCATACTATCTCCTAAGCAGACAAATCAAATAGCCGATCAATGCAATTCATCAGATAGCAGAGCAAGGCAACTCATCTTACAAACTAAGCAAGACTACTACTAGATTTACCATCAAGTTTCACTTGAGGTAAGGTTGGGCAATTTGGAAAGGGTTGGAGTTTGAATAATATGAGAGTCTTTGGTATCTCTACCAAGAGTAGAATTCAAATGGTTCATAAAAGGTTTTGTTAAATCTAGAGATAAGAGTAGTAGAAGGTTCTGTCTTGAAAACATAAGGAGATTATATTATGTAACTATCCATAGTTTTTTCAATAGAGGTTACAAAAATAGTTTTGGTTACATAAGCATCTTGGCTCATATTTTGAAATGCCAGAACATTTGAGAAAATGGGAATTAAGCCAAGATAGTTTTGTTAAATAGCTTTTGTCAACTGAAGGTGAGGTAGGGAGTATCACATGGTATACACTCACATGCACAAGCATAAACAGACCATAAGCAAACACGGCACCAACGAACAAGAAAAAGTTTTTGTTCCCCCCGATTTTTGCATTCTGGACAACTAATTAGGGTGCTGAAATTGGGATGTTACAGACCTTTCCCCCTTGAAAGAATCTCGTCCCGAGATTCAGGAGAGTAGGGTTAGGGGATTTTGAGTCGAGTTAATACCAGGTATCCTACGCGTCCTACCTTACGGACTCCGTCTTTGAAAGTGGCTACTCTGTCGATGATGTTGAGCTTCAGTCTTCCGGGACGCACAGATAGTTGAGCAGTGTCCAGTCTTGATTTCGAGAGATGACCTTCTTTTCCTTCCGGACTCTATATCTCGAGGGCTTAGGCAGGGCAAACTACCTTGATTCTGAACTTCACGGAATACTCATCGGAGGATAGAATCTACGGTTCTTGCTCTAAGGATTCGCAGCTCTTCCTTGGGGGCATAGCGTATCCTATTAACGATGTTGGGGTCCAAGCTTCTGCGTTTGCTCCTGGCGAGGGTTTACTTTAGTTGTGCGGGAAAGACGCAGTCTTTCCCCCTTATGATTTGACTAGGTTAGCTCGGAGATAACGCATTTCTTCCTTCTTGACTTCATTGGTGGTGGTTCTGAAGATGGTCGTCCATCCTTCTCCTGGATTCGAGGTCTTCAGAAGGCGTCCGTGAAGCTATGGCCTATGGGGGTTATATACTACTATTATTCATACTTAGCCTAGTGGAGTCACTGGAGTCTCACGTCCTTTAAGCATCAAGGACCTAGGGGTTAGCGGTTCAGTGATCCTTCAGGTGGGTCTTCAGCTGAAGCAGCGGAGGAACTTTGTAGAATCTTCAGTTAGTTTCTCATCGGATAACTCACGGGTTGTAGCTTGGCAGGAAGACTTCGGATCCGGGGAGATTTTCTGAAGTATCTTCTGGTAGACAGTCTTCTGGGGATTGAGTTGGAAGGACGAAGTCTTTCCACCTTAGAGCTTCCCTAAGTGGTTTTAGGAGTGGTGCGAACCTTCTGTCTGGGGGTGCTGCCTGGCGATTAGTGGAAAGTTGTCTTCTTCCTGGGGTGAAATCTTCGAGTTGATTCTGACTTGACGATGTCGAACTCCTAGGTCTTGCGATGCTTTTCCTCTCGTATACTCTCGAGGTTAGTCGGGGTCTTATTACCGACCACTAACACAGGGGTTTCCTGAGTTACTAGGTGGGTGGTTATCGCTCCTCGAGTCACATTTTTAAGGAGGTTAAGGCAAACCAAAACATGCAAACTAGGCGAACAGAGCGAGGGGCTCACAATGTCCTCGACAAGCATCACAGATCAAGCAACACATGATTCACTTAGGCAAGCAAACATGGTTAACTCCAGGGACCAAGGAGTTAACTACTCGCGATGTAGGGGGAATCCTATTCTTAGGACTATTGACCCTAGACATCGTCCTTTCTTCGAGTTGGAGTCATTATCTTGCAGATGAAGCCTTCGTCGTAACTTGGATGGTTCTTTATAGTGCAACACCCGATGTCTTCTGGTTGTGAGGATTCCGCTGGTAGAGCGATATTGTAGTCTCCTTGTGTTTTCTGGTAGTTGCTTGTCTTCCTACTATTCTCATTGTCTCCACCGGGTCTAGATCCTAGTTATTTAAAATCCGTAGGTTTGAAGTTTGGATGAGATTTAGAGTAAACCATTTTCGAAAACATTGGGAAGCTAGTTTTCGAAAGCCAGGGTTTCAAAATAAGATTCCTGTCTAGTGACCATGCTAACTAAGGGTCTCCTACAGTCAGGATGGCTCTGATACCAAGTCTGTGGGGCCCCCGGATTAATCCTCCGAGAATCCCTGTTATGCATACAACCACGATCCCATGATCAGTTAGTCATGGCACATAACCGATAAGTATCATTACAACATCCGAAACATACTGAATTACAAGACTTACATAGGTGCCATTAAGGCTACATCAATAATCGTCAGCGGAACTTCCTCAAGTGTAGAGGCCGATCCATGCCTTAACCTATAGGCAACTGACTCTGAGAACGTCCTAGATCGCATAGTCGCCAACTTCACCATCTTCTCGATATCTGGCCAAGTTAATAGCCAGGGACAATGCCAGTGAGTACTTTGAATGTACTCGCAAACCACCTTAAGATAACAGTAATAACAAGGAGATATACATTATGGTTGTGGTAGTAGGAGGGCTCCAAGAGAGGTTCTTTTCTCAATTAGTTTCTCTTGTAGATATAGCATCTACATCTCTTTGTTGAAAACTTTTGTAAACATTTTGGAAACCTTTTTGAAATGGTTTGGAAAACATTAGGACTGGGTCACCCATTGTTCCTGTTTTCAGGTCGTCCCATGACCAAACTCCTTCCATACCTCTCTGACCATCCCATGGTCAAAGCAGGTATCCTTTCCGACCATCCCATGGTCAAAACATTTCAAAATAATTTCTTTTCTGAAAATCCTTTTTGAAATCAAAAACAGCACCGCTCTACAGCAACCTTCCCAACCGTCCATGACCGTGGACGTGGCTATTCGAATAGATTTACACTCTACAGAGGTTGTACACTTTACCCACACCATCTGGGTACACTACCCTGATCTTCATCGATCGTGGGTCGAGTAACCGATCAAGACTCTTCGGATGCCCACTCCAATATAAGTGCCTACCCTATGAGTGTTAATCCCCTCAAAACCGGGACGTCGGGCGAGGACCAACCGGAGCGCTTTTTCCACTTCTCGAGTGTACGCTTTCAATGAGGGGCTCATAGTAACGCGTGGAGGCCTGCCGACCCTTCATTCCTTCTCTAGGTCGATGTCCCACATGGACCTATATCGGAGAAGGCCCACCCTCCAGGGATCCCCGATCCTTGTAGTTGTTGCGAGGCAGCTTATACCGGAATAGACAAACATCAAATCCAGCCCTGTCCCATACCAGAGTAATGTGGTTGCACGGGTTAATTGTTCTAGCAAAATTGCAAAGAACCGGGTGCATTTTCGTAAACCTTTTTCCTCCATCTTTCCTTCAGCATTTTGTAAAACAAAACCTTCTTCTTTTTAACATCACTTGGGAGGTCCCACATCACCAAGGTTTTATTATAAAACATTTGGTAAAACTTTTTCCGGGGTCTTCCCATCCTCTAGCTTTGCTTCAGCTAAATCGGGGTCTCCAAAGGGGTATGGTGTTACACCATCTACCATACTAGGGATAAGTAGGTATCATCGAGAGGGTTGTACTTACTAGTACAATAGATTAGTAGTTTGGAGGAGCCAAACCACTACCATATATATATATATACATCAACATATAGTAAAACCATACAGTTTCACAAATAGTAGACAAAACATGCATAAGTAAAATAGTAGGGCAAGGCTTATGAGCAAGAAGGTGGCTTGCCTGAGATCAGCAATATGGCATAATTGTCCCTAGACTTCTTCTTTAGATAATCCCAGAATACCAACATCAATAATAAGTACCACCTCTTTCGCTCTCCGATTTCATCGCAACTATCGTTGTCCAGACAACACATGCAAACAAACCAAGCCACAATCAACACAAGGCATACAAGCACCAATAAAATACAGCAAGCAATTGGATAATACAAGATTACAAATCCGTAGGTCTTAGGGAGAAGGGATTAATGAGATTGGCCTTGTCTGGGGAATTATGGAAGAAAATCTCTTAGGATTTATAGTCTAGAAATTACCTAAGAGATGGATTTTGGACCAAGACATATTCTGTATGATACCATTGTAAAAAAATGGTACCAGCAGATAGGTATTTATAAAAAGAATCCAACCAAAGTGGTTTCACTATTTTATCACTTTTCTTTAATTAGTTATGATTTTTCTAGTGATATAATTCCTAGTTTTAGGGAATAAATCACCAGAAGAGTTATGGACCTCCAAAAATTATTTCCTTGGATGGTTAGGTAGGGATTGACGTACTTGTTAACTGAGAGTTTGAAACACTCCAAATTAATTACCAGAATGCCCTCAGGAAATTCCCAAAGGCAGTTCTGTAGACAACTTGTCGTTTTCACCAGATTAAATCTACAGAGGATTTTGATATGAGGTAAAGGGAAATGGATAGGTATTTCAAATACCTTCCAGTACCAACTGGAATCACTATTTTTGGAGTTGCAGAGCTACTGTGGTAAAATTATTGGTGAATTAACCATGCACATAATAGATTAATTCACAATAAATCAACTAGGGCTTAGAAAATATGGGGCTCCTGGGTTTTGATAGATATGGATTGAGCTCATCCATAAAAGTTGGAGCTAGGTCAATTGTACTCAAGGTTTAGTCTAGGGAATTTTCCAAAGTCAGATATGGAGGGATATTGTGAATTTCACCAATGTTGAAACACAGTTCACCTTGGTATGAGATAAATGCTAGATGGTAGGCCTATGGGTATACTTCCAAAGGAACTTGGTTTCATTCAATTTGGAGATGTGTAGGTCACTGAGGAATTTATTTAGGGTAAATGACACATTTTAGTATATTTAATTCCAGCAAAACAATAAGATAGATATTGGTATGGGACTAGCTCTGGGTGGTAGGGAATACTCCATAGAATGTGTAAAAATTTAGATCTGGTAATTTGAAGTTGATTTGCATTTTTGAAAGGATTTAATCTAAAGACAAACTTCTGGGTTTAAAGAACTACTAAAAAGAAAAAAAAGAAAGGGGCAGCGCTGGGCCGGGATCTGAGAGGAAACTGGGGCGCGACGGCCAGATTTGGCCCACCCAGCACTGGCTCGCGCGGGAGGCAGCGCTTTTTGTTGGGTCCGCATCATAGAAAACAAAAAATTTCCTACGGTGTGAACTACACGCCAAGATCTATCTACTAGGTACAAAGCAACGGGTGGAAATACATCCAACGAGAACTTACCCTCGTAGACAACGAGCTTTGTTAACGAGTAGGAACTCGTGGTTGATGTAGTCGTACACTTGCCGATCTCAAGATCGTGATGAAGTCCAGCAGGTCCGGCTCCAACACGCCCATCAGATCCAGCTCCAGCACCACCAAGTCCAGCACCACAAAGCAGCGGTGCATCCGTGATCGCACACACGTCCGGTACCCCGACAACCTCCGTCCCTCGCTCCAGCAAAGCAGCAGAAGCAGCAACTCCCTTCCAGATAAAGCCACCGAGAACATGTATCTCGCTAATCCGAGACCATGGGGGAATAATACTAGAGGGGGAGAGAGATCCTTCACAAGGAGGTGTGTGTGAGAAGTGAGTAGAGGGGGGCCTTTTATAGGAGGAGGGGGGTACCCCTCCTTCATGGCCGGCGCATGGAGGAGGTGCAGCCCCTCTTCGGAACCGCCATGGAGAGACGCGTCTCCCTCGCCAAGCCACGGTCACCCTCAAGCCCTCAGGTGAGCCCCTAGGATCTCTCTCTGCGTGCTAGGGTTTCAAATCTGTTCGCCCTAGGCCAGAGGTTGAAGACGAGGCCACGCCATCGGATCCTCTTCGCACGGACAGTCTAGATCCTCTGATACCTGTTCAACCACCCACCTCCACTGACCGCGGGGCCCCACCAGTCGGGTTCAAAAGTGAAGGGAATATGCCCGAGAGGCAATAATAAAGTGGTTATTATCTTATTCCATGTTTATGATAAATGTTTATTTTACATGCTATAATTGTATTGATCAAAAACGTCAATACATGTGTGTTCAATAAACAAAAAGGGTTCCTAGTTATGCCTCTCTTATAGACTAGCTCGTTGATTAACAAGATGATCAAGGTTTCCTGATCATGGACATTGGATGTTGTTAATAACGAGGTCACAACATTGGTGGAATGATGTGATGAACATTCATCCGAAGTATAGCATTACGATCAAAGTCATTATGTTTATATTGCTATAAGATCATACGAAGTAATCTTTATCCTTAGACCATGAGATCATGTTAATTGCTAACACCGAAAGAGTATCTTGATAACATCAAACGTCACACCGTAACAGGGTGACTATAAAGATGGGTTCAGTGCTACGAAGGTGTTATGTTGAGGCTCATTGATCAAGAGTGGAATTTGTCAATCCCGATGACGGATTAGATATACTCTGGGCCCTCTCGGTGATATCACATTAAGATAGCTTGCAAGCAAGTGATGTGATCACTAGAATGTTATATCACAGGAACGAGAAAAGAGTGCATGTCGGTAATGAGATCAAACTAGGTATGGAGATACCGATGATCGAATCCCGAACATGTAATATATCGCGAGACAAGGGGATTTAGTTACTAGCGTTAAAGGTTCTCACGATCACAGAAGTCATCGTTGAATGTGTAGGAGTCAGTATGGATCTGCAGGTCCCGTTGCTGATTATTGATCGGAGAGGGGTCTCGATCATGTCTGCATTATACGTGAACCGTAGGGTGACACACTTAAGGGATACCTACACTATTTGGAGCAAATATGTTTCAGATAAAGATTTAAGAAAGCACTGGAATTATTTCAATAGACACCGAAACTGTTTCGGGTGAAATTGCTGAAATTGGTTCTGCATGTAATATTGAAATGTTGCAGGGGGTTTTATGTGAATGTTTGTTATTTAAAGTAATTAACAAAATTCTGAATAAAAATAATAAAAGAGTTTTATTAAATGAGAGGGCATTAAATTTGGAGAAATTTAATGCATTTAAAGTGGAGACTTTAAAAGAGAATGTGAAGGGGCATTTTAATGTGGAGGGGTTACCACCACATGAATGGAGGAGGTGAAGGGGCAATGTGCTGTTCGCTTCGGGGGAGGGGCTCGTGCGACGTCAGCCGAGGGGTAGCTTCGGGAGCTCGCGGGAGCTGCTTCCAGGGATGCTGCATGTTGAAGTAAAGAGGAGGGTTAGGCCAGCCTTGAGGAGTAGATTAGTCCAGTGCAAGAACTAGAGGGAAAGAGGGAGTAGGGAGAGAGCTACGCTCATATTTGTGCCATGGCCGAGAGATTTCTTCTCTCCTCTCTCGGGCAGGACGGGGAAAGTGAGAGGAGTGGCTCTAGGTGGTGTGCAGTCAAAGAGAAGGGGAGAAAATGAGCCGAGGCCAGGGTGCTGGGGTGGCCTGAGGCCTTATATTCCAGGGAGAGGGTTGTCCATGGTGCACCAGGCTTAGGCTCGAGCTGGAGAGGGGCATGTGCTTCTGATTTGTCGAGGGAGGCGATGGAGAGGTCAGTGGGAGGACAGGGGCAGTGGGTGGACGTGGCTCTGCAATTAAGGTGTGATGGAGCTGTCCCCTTTTGTTGTTTTTACCTCGGGTGAAAGAAAAAGAAGGGAGGGAGAGAGGGCTAGGGGGAGCTAGGGAAGCTCTCAGTGGTGCATAGGGGTGGGGAGTGGGGCCAGTACATTGACCAGAGAGGGGGTGAGGCGTGCTGCAGCTGCTATGGCATTTAACTCTCTAGATATTGCAAGATTTGTCCATCTCTCTCTAAGACTAGCTCCAAGAGCTAGAGGACAAGGGAGTGATGCTGCTACAGTGTAGATACAGTACCACTCAACCAGAAGAGAGGTTGGGTGTTGTGGAGAATTGTTATAGAAGCTTTGATGGTGTTTGGGTGGGGTTTGGATCATGATCATGTTTTATTTCACTTCTTGGGCATATGGTTGCTCGTGAAGAAATTCTTAGATTTGTAACAGGTCTTGATGATCCAAAGCTGCTGGTAGATAGGTAAGGTTAAAATACATCTCTAAGATTTATTTGGGATTTGTCTAAGAAATCTAGGTGCACTTTATATCAATTAAACAAATAGTGCAGAAATGGTTTTTAGAAGATCATTGGAAAATTTTACATTGGACAAGATTGGTTTTTGATGTGAGATGGTCCCAAATATGAGTACATACTTAGGGGAATTTTCCCAAGATTTATTTAGGCTTAAAAGTATTTAAAACAATTATTATTCCAATTCAGCCATTTAAGAAAATGGGCAAAAAGAAATAATAAAGCACTTCAAAAATATTTATTTTTGAAGTGGAATGATAGGGTAGGATATGTGGGACTTAATTGAGCCAAAATTTGAGGAAGTGTTTTGGCAACAACCAAAGTTTCCTTTAGGGAGGGGATTTTGGAGATTTTGAGTATTAAAGAGATTAATTAGTTTTGGAGCCAAAATAATTATGGATAATATTTGATAAATCTTGGGTATCAAGGTAGATGATGTAGAAAAGGTGTAGAAAGCATTTTCAACCTTGGGATTGGAGAATCCAAGTTGATTTTGGTGAAATACCCTAGGTTAAGGATCTAGGGTGAGGTTAATTTGATACCATCAAAATAGGGTGGTATCTTGGAGCTCAGGGCTCCCCTTGGGGCATGGGATATATGGATGGATAGACCAAGTGATGTAGATTGCAATGGTGTAATGTTTTGAGCTTGATACTTCTTGAGCTCACCATGGCAAGCTTTCAAACTTCGAATAAAATAACCTACCAAAGCAGATTATCAACTAGCCTTCAAAACCTTGTGGGTTTGAACAGCTCAAGGATCCAATTGGAACAAGTGAAGTAGGTAATGATAGACCTATATGAGTATAACACAACCATTCAAAGATTTGGTCCAAAGAAGGTTGGATGGTGGTGTGAGCTTTTACCAAAGTAGGCATGCTGACTAGATTTGCAGGAAAAATTATTTTCTTGCCTGCAAAACCATTAGGAACAAGTGGGTTGGAGGGTGATATAACCCAGGGAAAAAGTGGGACTTGGTAGTCCTTAGGATGGTTAACAAGATGGTTCAAGTGCATTACCAAAAGTGCACAAGGTTGAGAAAGGGGGACATCCAAAAAAGGTGATGTTGGAAATAGTTTTCCAGACAGCCAAATTTGGCAGACTTAGGGTTTTTGACTAGAAGGTGGGTGGTGATGATTTTGATGGGTTGCAGGGTACCAAAGCATCATCAAGTGGATGATGTGGAAGTGTAGATTGAGTAGAAAGGATCCATGCTTGATATTGGTCTTCATTGACTTGGAAACTTCTAGAATGGTTATCTTCAGAATTGATTTGGTTAAGGGTTTTAGATGATCACCTGGTGGCTAGAGATCAGATCCAGGTTTGTATTCTTCCTGAGGGTGTGATTATTTGGAAACTTCTTGATCCTAGTGATGAGCTCCTGGAGTAGCTCATACTATCTCCTAAGCAGACAAATCAAATAGCCGATCAAGGCAATTCATCAGACAGCAGAGCAAGGCAACTCATCTTACAAACTAAGCAAGACTACTACTAGGGTTACCATCAAGTCTGACTTGAGGTAATGTTGAGGGAAAACCTCTAGGGTGGCCCGATCTTTCACGATTCACTTTCAAATGGAGGGTGGAGTACGGGGGAAGGAGGGAAGGATGAACACGACGAACACACGCACGAGGAACGCGATGAACACACACGCGCAAAACCACGATAAACACCAATAGCTCACGCCGGCGGTGACCGGTCCGGAGCAATCCCTAGGATCGGCGTCGGGCGGGGGACTCTCTCTCGAACCGGCATAGTGAGATAGGAGACTCGGTGAGATCTTGACGTCTAGGCAAAGGGACACCGATGCCTAGGCCTTGTACAACGCGGAGGCACGATGCAAACTCCAACGAGGTTTGGGGATATTGGTGCTCCTTAGTCAAGGAGCATGAGGCAAGAATTAGATAGATCCACAAAAGGGTTTCCACTAATTCCAATATCATTCCTAGGGTTTAAAAAGGAGGTGGGGGTCTATATATAGGCCAGCCACTTGAACAGGGGTACTTTTGGAATAAAAGACAAGTTCTGGACGGACTAAGGGGTACATGGTCGAAGGCCCAAAGGCCTTTTCATGCATGGCGACGGTTGGCCCAGAGACTCCGGTGTGGTGGACCGGAGACTCCGGTCTAGGCCGGAGATTCTGGTGTAGTCTCCGGACCAGCCTCCGGTGGGGCCTTCAGATTGTCCCAGGGCTTGGTGCAGGGGGTCAGACCGGAGAAAGGGCCGGAGTCTCCGGTGTCTTCAGGCCGGAGACTTTGGTAGGCCGGAGACTCCTGTGTGCGCAGACCGGAGACTCCGGTCTAAGCAGCTCCAGCGGCTCCTCCTTCAAGGTGTGCTCCTTGTTCTCCATCCTTGGGGTGCTTGGTGATGTGTCGAAGCTTCGTACCTGATGATGCATAGGGTAGTTGCATGAAGTAGCATGCCATCCAAGGAGGTATCAAATTGGCACGAGGAAAGGAGCGAGTTCACCTTAGCTTGTAGGAGTTTGGCTCGGGCACGAGTCATGGGTCCACTTGGGGGACTCGTTGGAGTAGATGTAGTAGCGTCCGTAGGACAGGCTGCATCAGCTCCCCCTTGGAAAAGAGTCGTCCTCGACTCTTCATGGATATCATCTTGAACATCTCCATGGTAGGGTGAGAGATCCTTGACATTGAATGTATTGCTTGCAAGGTACTTGGAGGTCGGTGTGTCGATGATGTAGGCGTTGTTGTTGATTCTTTTGAGGACCTTGAAGGGACCATCTCCTCTTGGCTTGAGCTTGGAGTCACGTTCCTTGGGGAAGCGGTCCTTGCTTAGGTGTATCCACACAAGGTCACCTTCTTCAAAGATCATCTCCTTCTTGTCCTTGTTTAACCTCGAAGCTTGGCGAAGGACTTGTTGTTCGATAGTAGCTCTTGTTTCTTCATGAAGTGTCTTCATAGCTTGTGCACGTTTCTCTACGTCCATGTTTGTGCGCTCATGGAGAGGTAGTGGTAGGATGTCGAGCGCGGTGAGGGGCTCGAAACCATAGACGATCATGAATGGACTCATCTTGCTTGTTGAGTGCTTGGCACTGTTGTATGTGAACTCGGCGTGTGGGATGCATTCCTCCCAATCCTTCAAGTTCTTCCTGATCAACACACTAAGGAGAGTCCCAAGGCTTCGGTTGACAACTTCGGTTTGGCCATCAGTTTGGGGATGTGATGCGGACGAGAAGAGTAGCTTGACGCCGAGCTTGGCCATGAGGGTCTTCCATAAGTAGCTCATGAATTTGACGTCGCGGTCGGAGACGATTGTCCTTGGCACACCGTGAAGACGGACGATTTCCCTGAAAAACAGATTTGCAACATGTGAAGCATCGTCGGTCTTATGGCACGGTATGAAGTGTGCCATTTTGGAAAAACGATCCACAACAACAAATATAGAATCACGACCATGCTTAGATCTAGGCAATCCTAACACGAAATCCATGCTAATGTCGGACCAAGGGGTATCAGGAATAGACAATGGCATATAAAGACCATAAGGGTTAGCTTGCGACTTAGCTTGAACACATGTCATGCATCGTTGAACGTAGCGCTCCACGTCACGCTTCATTTTGGGCCAAAAGTAGTGATTGGAGAGCATGTACAATGTCTTGTCACGGCCAAAGTGACCCATGAGGCCTCCACCATGTGATTCTTGGAGAAGCAAAAGTTGAAGCGATGACTTCGGGATGCATAGCTTGTTTTGTTTAAAAAGAAAGCCCTTATGCAAATAGAAATCATCAACTCCTTTGTCATTGGAGCACTTTGCGAAAATTGGTTCAAAGAACGGGTCGGAAGCATACAAAGATTTTATTTCCTCAAGACCCAACACATTGATTTCAAGTCTCGTAAGAAGGCTTGTATGCTTGCGAGACAATGCGTTCGCAACTACATTATCTTTGCCTTTCTTATACTTGACAATGTACGGAAAATACTCCATGAACTCAACCCACTTAGCGTGTCTCTTGCTCAAGTTAGCTTGGCCTTTGAGATATTTCAACGACTCGTGGTCGGAATGTATGATAAATTCTTTGGGCCAAAGGTAGTGTTGCCAAACTTGAAGGACACGAACTAAGGCAAAAAGCTCTTTGTCATAAATTGGATAATTGAGGCGAGCACCATCGAGTTTCTCGCTATGGTAGCCTATAGGACGTCTGTTTTGCATAAGGACTCCTCCAATGCCAATACCACTAGCATCACACTCGATCTGAAAGGTTTTTGTGAAATCCAGTAAAGCAAGAAGAGGTGCTTCGGTGAGCCTCTTTTTAAGTTCATCAAAAGCTTTTTGTTGTGCTTTGCCCCACACGAATGTGACATTCTTTTTGGTCAATTCATTAAGGGGACAAGCAATGGTTGAAAAGTCTTTCACAAAGCAACGATAGAAACCGGCCAACCCATGAAAACTTCGGAGTTCACTCACATTTGTTGGTATGGGCCAATCTCGTATGTCCTTTACCTTGGAAACATCAACTTCAATTCCCTTCGAAGAAATGACAAATCCAAGAAAAACCAACCTGTCTTTAGCAAAAGTGCACTTGGGAAGGTTAGCATAAAGCTTTTCATGTCGAAGGATTTGCAAATCTTCCTTGACATGTGTTATATGGTCCTCAAGTGATTTTCTATAAACAAGAATATCATCGAAATAGACAACAACACTTTTTCCAATGAGAGAACGCAAGATGTGATTCATAAGGCGCATGAAGGTGGATGGGGAATTCGATAAACCAAAGGGCATAACCAACCATTCATAGAGACCAAGTTTGGTCTTGAAGGCAGTTTTCCACTCATCACCTTTAGCCATGCGTATTTGATGGTAACCACTACGAAGATCAATTTTCGAAAAAATAGTGGCTCCACACAACTCATCAAGCATGTCATCGAGACGTGGTATGGGATGTCGATAACGCAAGATGATAGCATTGATTGGACGGCAGTACATGCATAACCGTAACGTATCATCCGTCTTTGGAACAAGAATCACGGGTATGACACTTGGACTAGTGCTAACTTGGATCAAACCTTTGGAGACGAGTTGGTTGATTTGACGTTCGATCTCCTTCGTCTCCTCCAGGTTCGTGCGGTAAGCGGCGCGGTTGGGAAGTGGTGCACCGGGGATGAGGTCAATTCGATGTTCGATGCCACGAAGAGAGGTAGTCCATGTGGAAGCTCTTCGGGGAACACATCCTTGAATTCCTGCAAAACATTCATCAAAGATGGAGGAACATTGGTTAATTCATTAGTTCCTTCCGCTAGTCCCTTGCAAAGGAGGACATAGTGCAAGATGGATGGGTTGTTCTGAACATCTCTCATCTCACTTTTGGTGGCAAGGAGAACACTCTTAGTTTTTCGACTCGAATTGGGCTTGTGGCTCTCACTCACTATGAGGTGGTTCTCTCTCTCACCGCTCTTCTCACAAGTAGGTGTTGTGCTTTCGCCCTCGCTAAAGCCTTTGCATTGTCCGCAATTATTTGGCTAGGAGTCATCGGTTGCAAAACACATGTTTTGTTGAGCCATTTGAAGGTGTATATATTGGTGCGACCATCATGTTGAGAAGCCTTGTCAAATTGCCATGGTCGACCAAGAAGCATGTGGAAAATTGTCATAGGGACCACATCACACTCCACTGTATCTTTGTAAGGACCAATGACGAAGGAGACCGATACGGTATGCTTGATCTTCACGGACCCTTGGTCACTTAGCCATTGCACGTGGTAGGGGTGCTTGTATGGAAGGAGGGTGAGGTTGAGCTTCTCACACAACTTGGTGCTAGTAAGGTTGTGGCAACTCCCTCTGTCAATGATCACCTTGATTGATTTGACATTGATGTCGGCTCGTGTTTGGAAGATATTGGAGTGTTGGTCTTCATGCTCTTGTGCTTGAGTGGTCAAGATCCTTGTGACGACAAGCGATGGACTTGCGTCATGTTCACACATGAGGAGTTCTTGATCATCATCCACTCGTTGCCTTGCCATTGCTTCCTTGACACGGGCATCAAACTCATCTTCACTCAAGTACTCTTCATCACCATTGTCATGGATGAACAAGACTTTCTTGTTTCCACATTCGGTCGACTTGTGTCCTTTACCTCCACACTTGTAGCATTCACCGTTGAAAGGTGTATCACTCTTTGCTTGTTTGCCACTTGGGGGCATTTTTTCTTGAGGAAGTGTGGGCTTGAAGGAAGGCTTGGAGGTACTTGATGAGCTTCCATTGAATGTTGTTGGCGTAGCGGTTGAAGCTTGCTTGTAGGTGAAATATGTCTTGGGCTTGTTGTAGTTGATGTCCTCTTGCACTTGACGTTCAACCTTTGTTGCTATGTGCACAAGCTCAACCATGGTGTTGTATGTTTGGAACTCGACGATGCGCTTGATTGGGTGATTCAAGCCAATAAGGAAACGTGCCATTGTTTGCTCCATGCGCTCATCAATGTTGGCGTGAATCAAGTTGAGTTCCATTTCCTTGAAGTACTCTTCCACGGTCTTTGTCCCTTGACGAAGCGCTTGAAGGTCGTTGAAGAGGTCACGCGTGTAGTGCGCTGGGACAAACCTGGATCTCATGTGAGCCTTCATGTCATGCCAAGTTGTGATTGGCGGTTCTTGTCTTGCATCACGAGCAACTTGAACTTGTTCCCACCAAAGGTTGGCGTAATCATCAAACTCAAGCGAAGCCATGGCGACCATCTTCTCGTTGCTATAGTTGTGCATGCGGAAGATCTTGTCGACTTTGAGTGCCCATGAGAGGTATTCTTCGGGGTCATTGGATCCGGTGAACTTGGGCATCGTGAACTTGAGCTTGCCAAAAGTTTCTTCATCATTGCGGTCATTGCGACGAGCTTGGTGACCTTGTTGATGATCTTGTAGTTGGGGAGGTGGAACTTGGTTCTCGCGTCCTTGTTTTGGAGCTTGCTCTTGATATTGTTGTTGAGGAGCTTGGTCTTTCTCTTGGCGCGGTTGTTGACGTGGTTGAGGCGCTTGGGCCTCATGGTGGCGAGGGTGTGGAGCCTCTTGGCGTGGTTGGCGTCGCTCAATTTGTATCACTTGACACTCCAAATTTTGTTGAGGTGGGGGAGGTGCCTCATGATGACCATGGTTTCGGTGTGGACGTTCATGACGTTGATGATGAGGAGGAGGATCTTGGAGAGCTTCACGTCGATGACGAGCTTGATTCTCCAAATTGGAGTCACCACTTGTTGTGTCAAGTATGTGTCGCGGTCGATGGTGGTAGACTTGCGGTTGCACTTGCGGTTCCTCTTGTGGTTGCTCTTGTTGGATCACTAGTGCCCTTGCGTGATGACGGTGTGCTTCTTGCCTTGCTCATGGCCTTGAAGAGAGGTCACCATCATAGCTTGACGTTGCGGCGTGCCGTGGGGAAGGTACATAGTTCGAAGAGATTCCATCTTCAACCACGGGGGCATCATTGCGTCTTTGAGCACTTTGATGTAGATCTTGTGGAGGAGGTGCATGACGATGCGAAGAACTTGAAGAGCTTGATGCGCGTAAACATGGTCTTGCCATGCTGTCGATGAGGCGTCAAAGATTGTCATTTGTTTCAGCGACGGAGCGTTGAAGCGCTTCATTTTGGTGGCCAAAGTTGTGATGCATTGCATGCATTTGTCATTCGAGGCCGTCAAAGCGGTTGTCGATGTTCTTGAACTCGGCTTGCGTCTCACCAAATTGTTCATCTTGTCGCGTCTCAAGGGCTTGGCAACGTTCACGGAACTCTTGTCGAACGATGAAGTGACATGCACGCGTCATGTACGGTCCTTGATCTTCTTCGTGGGGAGGTGGTTGGCTCGCCTCACCGTGCCTATCCATCATGCAAAACACACAAGTATTGTATATGGAAGTGGAATATGGTGGTGTTAGGCTTGTACCTCACCTTGGGGATTGCACCAAACTAGAAACCACAAGTGAGAGCTATAAGCGTGCAAAGTGGAAATGCAAAGAAAACTCACACTAGAGAAAGAACTAACTCTCAAAAGCTTGTTTGTGGTAGGTTAGGATTGTGGACTGCCAAAGAACCAACCAAAAGAAAAGGGATAGTCAAAAGTGGATAAAATCCAACAAAACTCAAGTCAAAGGCGAAGGTCAACAACTCAAAGGGGTGACGGGAACCTACGACTATGTACACAGACGTGGATAAAGTTGGGATTGACACGATTATGAAAATGAGCAAAAAAAATGTCCTAACAAAGACTAAGCTCGTTGTCGTGCCAATGCAAGGAGAGACCGTGGCTCGTTTGCAAAGAGGAAAAATGAGCAACGGATTTGTGCACTTGCCTTGGGAGCTCTTCTTTCTCTCTTGCTTACAAGCTTTGAGACTCTCTTTTGCAAGGGGTGACTATTTTTATTTTGCTTTTTCTTTGTATCTTTTTCTTTCTTTTGTATTTTTTTTCTCTCCTTTGATGCTACCTAGTTACACTTGATATTGCTCTTGCACTCTCACTATCCAAGGACAAATGCACAATGCTCAAGCAAACACAAGATGGGCCACTCTCATGGGATAGGTACACACAAAGGAAGATAGGGGTTAACAAGGTGACACAAGTTATACCTTCTTTGATGATGAACTTGGCGTCGGTGTCACGGGATGATGTTCGTGGGCCATGGTGTCAATGAGCGTGGGGTTTGTTGATGCGGAAGCTTGCTGTTAGTTGGCGACACGCACACGGGCACAAACAAACAAGAGAAATTAGCCAATGCAAGATTAGAGGCAAAACTGTCAAAATCAGGCGTCAGGCCGGAGACTCCGGGGCTTTAGGCCGGAAACTCCGGTCTAGGCCGGAGACTCCGGTATAGGTTGGAGACTCCGGTGTGTAGGCCGGAGACTCCGGTCTGGAGTCAGATCGCGAACTGCTCGTGTTCTGGAGCAGAAATCCACGCCTTGGGTCCTCAAATCCGCGAAAAATTGGCCAAATTGGGCTGGGAAAACGCAGGATAAAGCTGGACCAACACCTAGGACAAGGTTTGGTCGGATCAAAACCACAAATAACACTCCAAATCAAGAGATCGATCCAAAGGCAAATTTGGGGCTCTTTTTTGGGGATTTTCGAATTTTTGGTGGATAGAAGAAAATTTTATGGGGGAAATCGTGAGCAACGAAGCTCTGATACCAATATGTTGAGGCCAAACCTCTAGGGTGGCCCGATCTTTCACGATTCCCTTTCAAATCGAGGGTGGAGTGCGGGGGAAGGAGGGAAGGATGAACATGACGAACGCACGCACGAAGAACGCGATGAACACACACACACAAAACCACGATAAACACCAATAGCTCACGCCGGCGGTGACCGGTCCGGTGTAATCCCTAGGATCGGCGCCGGGCGGAGGACTCTCTCTCGAACCGGCACTGTGAGATGGGAGACTCGGTGAGATCTTGACGTCTAGGCAAAGGGACACCGATGCCTAGGCCTTGTACAACGCGGAGGCATGATGCAAACTCCAACGAGGTTTGGGGATATTGGTGCTCCTTAGTCAAGGAGCATGAGGCAAGAATTAGATAGATCCACAAAGGGGTTTCCACTAATTCCAATATCATGCCTAGGGTTTACAAAGGAGGTGGGGGTCTATATATAGGCCAGCCACTTGAACATGGGTACTTTAGGAATAAAAGACAAGTTCTGGACGGACTAAGGGGTACATGGGCCAAAGGCCCAAAGGCCTTTTCATGCATGGCGACGGTCGGACCGGAGACTCCGGTGTGGTGGACTGGAGACTCCGGTCTAGGCCAGAGATTCCGGTGTAGTCTCCGGACCAGCCTCCGGAGGGGCCTTCAGATTGTCCCAGGGCTTGGTGCAGGGGGTCAGACCGGAGAAAGGGCCGGAGTCTCCGGTGTCTTCAGGCCGGAGACTTTGGCAGGTCGGAGACTCCGGTGTGCGCAGACCGGGGACTTCGGTCTGAGCAGCTCCAGCGGCTCCTGCTTCACGCTCTGCTCCTTGTTCTCCATCCTTGGGTGCTTGGTGATGTGTCGAAGCTTCGTACCTGATGATGCATAGGGTAGTTGCATGAAGTAGCATGCCATCCAAGGAGGTATCAAATTGGCACGAGGAAAGGAGCGAGTTCACCTTAGCTTGTAGGAGCTTGGCTCGAGCACGAGTCATGGGTCCACTTGGGGGACTCGTTGGAGTAGATGTAGTAGCGTCCGTAGGACGGGCTGCATCAGGTAAGGTTGGGTAATTTGGAAAGGGTTGGAGTTTGAATAAGATGAGAGTCTTTGGTATCTCTACCAAGAGTAGAATTCAAATGGTTCATAAAAGGTTTGGTTAAATCTAGAGATAAGAGTAGTAGAAGGTTCTGTCTTAAAAACATAAGGAGATTATATTATATAACTCTCCATAGTTTTGTCAATAGAAGTTACAAAAATAGTTTTGGTTACATAAGCATCTTGGCTCATATTTTGAAATGCCAGAACATTTGAGAAAATGGGAATTAAGCCAAGATAGTTTTATTAAATAGCTTTTGTCAACTGAAGGTGAGGTAGGGAGTATCATATGGTATACACTCACATGCACAAGCACAAATGGACCACAAGCAAACACTGCACCAACGAACAAGAAATAGTTTTTGTTCCCCTGATTTTTGCAGTCTGGACAACTAATCAGGATTGCTGAAATTGGGACGTTACAACACAAGGATCACCTAGAGACTATAGTGCTTATTTTGAGTCGTGTTCTTATTAAAGCACTGGAACTGTTGTGCAAATGAGAGACTTTTTTGGACGATGCCTAGCCGACAACCGATCTAATGGTTTGTTTTGTTTTCCCTCACACACGTGCATGGTAGATGGTGAGCATCGTATGCAGATCTAACATATTGCGTCCTACGCATAGCAATGCTCTTAAAGCACACTGCAAGAAAATATAGCACCCTGCCAAACAAATCTAGCTACACTAACGTGCTTATTTAGAGTTGGTTCCATAGCCTAGACAACTAACTTCTCACACAATGATTTTTGATCTGTCTAAATATCCTACGAGTCTCCTACTTGTGGTTGGGGGATATCCAGTGATATCACGGGTCACGTGATACCATGGTACCACTTCTCAAAATTCAAATTACTAGTGTCAAAAAATTGGAAACAAACTAGTGGGTGTTCACAAATTGTGTGTTTACATTCTAGAATTTTTAGAATCAAATTCTAAATATGCATGAAGAAACAAAAATAATAATTTGTTATGTGAATAGTGTCATTTTATGTTTTGTCCTTTTGTGATACTATTCATGTTGGATTTGCCTTTTTTGTTTCTCTGAGTTTATTTTGAATTTGGTTCTGTAAATGCTACGGACTAAAGACACATATTTTGTGAACATCCACAAATTTATTTTTAAATATTTTACAACGTACTAATTTGAATTCCGAAGAGTGGTGTCATGGTATCACAAACCGCCCGTTGGGCTGTTTTTTTGAGAATTGGCCATGTTTATCTAATGGTGCAATTGGGTGCCATTGGGCTATACTGGGCGTGTTTGGTTGGTTGGGCCTAAATTTCCCGTTTCCGCTGGGTGCTGCATGAGGGGAGATTGGTCTTGAGCCAACTTGGGCATTTTCTTTGGCTTCCTGCATTCAGGTTTTCTGCAAATTGGCCCAATTGTTTGGTTGCACAGATTCAAGACTTTTTCCCTGTTGATGCATTTCACAGGTGTTTGGTGTGGTGCTTTGCACCTGATCACATGGATTATGATCACCCCTTTCAAATTGGGTGATCTTACCACACACAATACACACACAACACATGATCACAATAATAGGCATATGCACACACAACATTACGAGCTACAACACATATATATACATACTATCATACATGCAGCAATCAGATGTTCTAAATTACACCCCTGATCAAAAGAACCATCAGCCACCAGGGATTTAGCCCTGATGAAACGAACCATCAACAGGGGCATCGCATGACCCTGAACCACCAGGGATTTTAACCCCTGATCAAAAGAGATCAACCTAGTTCACCATCACGAGTTTCCCATCAGCAACTACTAGTACTACTTACAAACTAACAAACTATAACATGAAGGCCACCAACATCTAGCCGTGGTCAGGGCAGGTGTACTACCTGGAGCTAGAGGAGCCCGCCGTGTAGATCGCCATCTTGACGATGAAGGCCTTGAGCTTGAACTCCACGACGTCATCGTGCTCTAATTCATACTTGTACATCATCTCGGGCCAATTCTTCTTAAACGCGACCTGGCCAGCAAACCAGTCCACCAGCACCCACTCAGCGCACCAGTGGTAGGCTGTAACTGGCATGACGCGCGAAAGCGGGGGCCTGATCCAATTCCTCGGGCCAAGATGGAATGCCGACGGGATCACCAACATGTGGAGGTCAGCAACGTCCAGCTAGATGATGAATCGGCGAGGGACCTCGTCGATTTGGTGGTGGCCAAGCTTTGGCTGCCGTCCCTTCTTGCTATGCGGTTGTGAAGCCGCCTCCACCCTGCCGATGACCATGGGCTTCATTGCCCAGCAGTTAATTGGGAGCACATCTTCAAAACTAGGTGGGGGTGCTAGCCCCTCTATCATGGTGGTGGCACGGCAGATGCCATGTATAGGCTAAAGATGGGGCCAATGAGCACTAGAGGTATCTAGGGAGGGATATGTGGTGATTCCACACATAGATGAGTTGTATTCACTAGATCAATGGTGGATTACAAGGGCTCTTTGAGCTGTTCTTAGGGAGGAAGAGGATGAACTTCTCAACTACGCACACAACTATCTAGGGTTTTCCCTTAGTAAAAATGGCCGACCCTCTCTATGGAGGCCCTGGTGCTCCTTATATAGGGGAGCACAGATTACAAGTTAGGGCATACATGGAAGGCATATCCTCCAAATATGCCTCTCCCAAAGTAGCAAAGCGGTGTTCCTCTTTTCTCTGTCTAAGCTGATCCGGACTCATGCCATAAGCCTCTCTGAGCCCCTCTGTGGCGCGGTGTCACCTGACATAGGAAATGTCACCCGACATAGGCAATGTCACCTTTGTCGGCCTGTACTTGCTGGTCCATCCCTCTGTAATCTGCGCTCATGCTACAGTGGAGAGAGAAAACCTTTGACCAAGAAGATTCCTTCCTTCCCTTGTAAGCCAAGTGGTAACCCGGCTCAGGCCTGGTTAACTCAGCCCTGTGGGTACCTGTATACAAGTAGCAAAGAGGCTCCCGATAAATGTTTCATGTCGGCCAAGGTAATGTTGGATGAACTCTGTCTGGGCCGGGTCTTCCGTAAGTCGGCTTGCCTTGAGGTGACTCGGCCAGCTTACGCTTTGACCTTGTTGTACCTCGGCTATCATGGCCATTACACCCCGGCGTGACCCTACCCGGGGTTATCCCCCCAACATTAGTCCCCGAAGATAGTGTGGTCTTAGCAACTTCAGCTGATAAGGCCACAACAGGTTCAACCTACTAAGTTATTTTTTCCTCTTACCGAGTTACTCGATGACTCGGCTTCCATACGTTTTTGACTTGGTGTTCCTTTTGATTTCCCTTCGCTCATTCCGAGGTATTTAGCGTTGGACGGGTTATTTTCTCATATCCGGGTTACCCCTTAGATTCCTTCCTTCTCTCGTACGCTTCCCCACATCCTACATGGAGGGTAATCATTGTTTTGCCTCATTTTAAGGGCCTGGGTTAGTTACTGCGCATGTTACTATGCTTATTGTCAGGGATAACTGCTGTGAACATCACGTCGTGGGTGTATCCTCGATAACTGTAGTGCCACGTCGCATCGTGGGATCTTCTATGCCATGTGGCCCTTCCCGTGGCCTGCTTGTGATTGGTTGGTTCGGCTAAATACACGGCCACACCGTGCGGCTCTCTGCACGATGAGATCCCACTACCCCACTTAGGGGCGTGGTTAAATAGGCAGTTAGGGACGCCCCTTGGTCATTTGCCCCATTCGCACACATGTTTTCCCTTCTGCTTCTTCTTCTTCCGCGTGACACCGCCGCCGCCGCTTCTGCTTGGCACAGCGTTGCCGCTGTTGCGCCCTATCACTGTATTCCTCCGCTGTTGCCACGCCGCTGCTCCAGTGCACCCATGCCGCCACGGGGCCACGCCAGTCTAGGCCCTTCACCCTGCTCCAGATCAGTTCTTCTTCTGCGAGGAGGGAGATCTTGAGATGGCTGAATCCGAGGAGGTGGTCGTTGTTGAAGAACATGAGGAGGGCGGCGAGGCCCACGAGCGAGGAGCTTGGCCGGCTCCTGGGTCTACCAGGACAACATTGACTTGCTATACCAGACCCACTGCATCCCCGCCGGGGTTTCTTGCTGCCTCCCCTGCTAGGAGATCACCCCCTCTCCCAATCCGGGTGAGTTTTTGGTTTTCCTCTCGCATTTCAGCACAGATTTGGTCTTCCCGTCAGCGATTTCTTCCGTGAATTCAGCACCACCTTTTCTCTCCAACCTCACCACCTTCTGGCTAATGCCATTACTTCGCTATCCTCTTTTTCTTCCGGGGTTGAGGGTTATCTCGTCCTATGACCCTCCGTTCATATATGGTACAAGTTCTTTGGATTCAGGGCCAATGTCGTCCCTGATCCGGAAACTACCCTCGCCAATAAATCTCTGACCCAGTGCGGGGCAGCCTCCATCTCACCTCGAAAGCACTCCGTCTTCCCTCGAGTCATCGGCCTTGAGTCCTGCAAGGGATGGGCCAAGATATTCTTCTATGTGAAGAATGATATAGAGGTAGACAAGATTCGGCTGCTTCCCTTCTCACTCGGCATCCCCGACAGGACCTTGTGGAATCGAATCCCAAGGAGATCCACTGCCTTGGTGAATCAGGTGAAAAAATGGATCAAGGAACTGAACAAGTTGGGGCTGTGCAGCGAGGATGTCATGATTACTTTCATTCGCAACTGAATCTCCCCCTGCAGGAGCATACCCATTAGCTCTGCCATATGAGCGGGCATCTCGACCCAACCGAACCTCGTCCTTTGAGCTCAACAATACTCAAATCTTCCGCCGGGTCAAGGGCATATTCAAGATAACCTCGGACTTCAATGAAGACTGGGAGTGGGGGTACAAGCACTTCTACTGAGATAAGCTACCTCCCACGGTATATCTCCTTTTTGACCCTTTCTCTGAGTTACGATTTATGTCAGACCGTATTTACTTGATCCTTTTGCAATATTGCCTTCAGATGTTTCTTCAGCAAATAGTTGAGGATAGTACAGAGCTGTCCCTTAAGTGGGGGAAGGACCATGATGCCTCGGACAAGGAGGAGCCAGACTCCGAGGATTCCTTGCCTACTCCGGACCCTAGCATCAGACGACCCTCGGGTAAGACCTCTGGCTTAAGGGATTGGCCGGATGATGAGGAAGACCCTGATATTGAGATCTTAGAGGTATTTGATCCGGTTCCTATCTCCTATGCCTTTCCGATTCATTCGGCTCCAGCTAACCCGGTCGGTCAGGTCCACGAGGATCCTCCCCTTGCCGTGGGTGAGCATGTGCCTTCCCCTGCAAAGAAACGTGCGGTTACCTCGGCTCCTTCTTCTGAGCCACCCAGGACCACGAAAAGACAGAAGAAATCCGGTGTTAAGGGCGCCGGCAAGCCCGCGCCTAAGGCCATGGTTCGGAGAGCCCCAAAGCCCATGGAGCCTCCTACTTCATCCGAGTAAGCCCTTCTCTCTTTCCTTGTTCTTCAATTAGCTTCTCTCCTTTTGTGTGTATTTCTTGTTTCCCTTTCTGTTCTAACTTGTTATTGTTTTCTATCTGTCTTGGCAGGGCCCCCAAGGAGATCCCCCCAGAGTGGTTCTAGCATTGCCTCACCTCTCCGATATGCTCCACCTTCTCCTTGCCACGATGATGCTCGCCCCCTGAGCCCCATTTAGGAGAGCTCAGCAGTCGCACCAAATCTCAGCCCACCTCGGTAAGAGGAGGGCAATGTCGACATGGAGGGTGGTGGCGCTTCCAAGGACGTGGCCATGCCGGATCAGCCTAGCTCCTCTTCAGCTAGTCTAAACAAGTTGATGAACGTGCCAGCAATGTCAGCGCCGAACCAGTTGGTACCGAGGTGTCGGTGACTCCGGCACCGTCTCAAGTTAAACCTCAGCCAACTCCAGCACCATCTCGAGATCCAAGTTCTGCTACGCCCGTTCCTCTTGCCTCATTTGAGTCTCCCTAGACTCGGCGAGATAACCAAGATCGGCCCAGCCCAAAGGCCAAACCCTCTGCGCCAACTCCTTCTGCCAAAGATATATTCCAGCAAAAACGTCACACTAAGACTTCTGCGGCTAAAGATCCTTCTGCTGCTGCTCCTCCGCCATCCAAGTCAAAGGCCAAGAAACCTACCGAGGTTACTAAGGGCCAGGCGGCTTCCGAGGCAACCAAGGTCACACCCAAAGGAGCGACCACCGGGTCTGGGCAGCACACCCTTGCATCCATGATGCAATAGGGCAGCGCTACTTCCGGCTTAGCTGCCGATAAGCAGCTTACCCTGCATTCGAGCCCGGCCGTGGCTCAATCTGCTCGAAAAGCTGCTCACGCCAAAGGCTTGGTAATGACCCGGACGCTTAGCGGGGAGAGCTACGATCCTCTGATTGAGTACGTCAACAACTAGAAGGACACCGAGTTTGTCCACATCAACTCCGACAATCCGGAGAAGTTTAGCCTAGTCGAGTTCAGCGCCGAGATGAATACTGCTTCCAAGGTTATTTCCATTGCTAGCAAGATGATGGAGGTAAGTTTTTCGTCCTGGCTTTACACATGCGAAAATATTTGTAGATATATCCACCAGTCCCCGAGCCTCTGGGGGAGTAACTTATTACTCGACCGGATACTCAAATCTGAAGTACCTTAGTTGCACCAAACTTCTTAGTAGTTTCAAATGTCCACTCACCTAGAGCCAGGTTAAGTTTTGCTTGGCACGGATATTGAATAACTTCAAATATTCACTCACCTCGATCCGGGTTAAGTTCCACTTGGTCCGGGTCTTGAGTAACTTCAAATATTCACTCGCCTAGAGCAGGATTAATTTCCACTTGGCCTGGGTCTTCGGTAACTTCAAATATTCACTCACCTAGAGCCGCGTTAAGTTCCACTTGGCCCGGGCCTTAAGTAGTTTCAAATATTCACTCACCTAGAGCCGAGTTAAGTTCCACTTGGACCGGGTCTTGAGTAACTTCAAATATTCACTCACCTAGAGCCATGTTAAGTTCCACTTAGCCCGGGTCATGAGTAGTTTCAAATATTCACTCGCCTAGAGCCAGGTTAAGTTCCACTTGGACCGGGTCTTGAGTAACTTCAAATATTCCGTATGATACATGAGCTAACATTTTTCTTTTTAGATCACCACCAACCATCGCACCACCGAGTTTCAGTGGCTCTTGTACACACACAAGGAGCTTCGCTCAAAGCATAATGTGTTGCTCACCGAGCTGAAGAAGAAGGGTAAGTTCTCTCGTTTGCACTTTTACTTTTATTTTTCTTCATCATTGGTGTTCCAAACCGAATCACAATTCGGATTGCATAGCTGAAGTGGAGGCTGGAAATATCATCATGAGGAAGAACTTGGCTGAGATAAAAGTTAATTCTCCTTGGTTATTCATCCTTAGTACATTTTCCTATGACTCGGCAGGTAATTATACCTCAGCTCTACCGGGTCAAACACTTATTGTAGTGTCCCTTCAAGATAGCGTGCCTTTGCCTGACATGATGCTCCACTTTCTCGAACAAGCAGGGTAGCCTCAGGCCAAGCTAAAGAAGAAGGATGATGAGATTGCCAAACTTTGACTCAAGGATGATGAGATTACTTGGCTGAATATTGAGATGAAAAAGCTGAAAGATCTCCACAAGGCTGAGCTAGGGAAAGTTGACCATAACTTCCCTGAGGAAAAACAGCGATTGAAGACCCATTTTGAGAAGAGCTAGGACATGTTGAAGGACGCCAACCTCAAGCTTGAGTCGGTGAACACCGAGTATGAGATTCTGAAGAAGAGGAACACTGCATGGCTCATGGAGATAACTCAGATCAACAGTTATATCTCTTGTTGGTTTTTCCTATTGCGCAGACATTTATTTCACCAGGTCTTGTGCCCTTATTCACTTATCGCACTTGTCTCATTTTCAGGCAAGTCTCCAAATACCAACGCCATTGCTGCTACTACTGTTGACAAGTTCCGGGTTAAGCGAGGTACTCCAGTTGGTCCTTCTGTAGGGCCCATTCCTTATGATATGGAGGGTACATTGGTGACCCTCGCAGCCCAGGTTGAACCCATGAAGAGGTATGGTTCGGATATCATGGACGTAGCTATCCGGATCTTCAATGCCCTCTGGCCCAATGAGCCCACTCCTGAAGGTCCTGCACCCTGATGGCTCAGTGTTGATGTAGAGCTCGTTGGGAACCCCAAGAGGAAGGTATGATGAGCACAACAACAAGTTTCCCTCAGTTATGAAACCAAGGTTTAATTGAACCAGTAGGAGCAAGGAAACACCCCAAAGGTGTTGATAGCTGAGCCTTGGCAGGGCGCACTACCGGTTCTAGTAGCAATGTGGAGACTTGCACAACACAACCACATAACTCTGTCCCTAACATGCGATGAGGTTGTCAATCTCACCGTGTTTTGCTGAAAACAAAGGATTAAACGTATCGAATGGTAGGAAGTAAAAGTTTGCAGAAAGTAAACACAAAGCAGTAAACAGTTTGTAGATTGTATGTAAAGAAAGGACTGAGATCCATAGTTCACTAGAGGTGGCTCTCCTTAAGATAGATAACATGCTGGGTGAACAAATTACAGCGGGGCAATTGACAAACACCGAGAAAGCAATACATGCATATACTAATCATCTTGACTCCTCTGAGACTTGATTGGGCATTACAACATTATACATAGACCGCCATCCAACTGCATCTATGACTAATAATTCACCTTCAGGTTATCATCCGAACCCCCTCCAGTATTAAGTTACAAGCAACAGATTATTGCTTTACGAATTGCGTGTAAAGTAAACAATACGATTGTTCTATGAACAAAGGATTGTTTTTTCTCCCTAGTAGCAACAACACATCTAGTACCTTAGAGATTTCTGTCACTTCCCTAGATTACCAGAGGCATGAACCCACTATGGAGCATAAATACTAACTCTTGGAGTTGCTAGCATCTACTTGGCTAAGATAGCTACTAACAACGGAAAGCATGCAAGATCACAAATAACAAAGACATGCTAGAATCAATAATCAATCTGAAATAGCATCTCAATATCCATCGGATCCTCGCAAACACAACATGTAGAATTACAAATAGATGATCTTGATCATGAACGGAGCTCACAAGATCTAGACAAGAAAGCACAAAGGAGGAGAACCAGCCATCTAGCTACTACATGGATCCGTAGTCCAAGGATGAACTACTCACGCATCACACCGGAGGCTTGCATGGTGATGAAGAAGGCCTCCAGGGTGAATTCCCCTCTCCGGCAGGGTGCCGGGAAGAGCTTCAGATCCCTCCTGATCTAGGGATGGAGATGACGGCGGTTACAGACTCTTTCGTGGATTTTTGATCGGGTACTTAGGGTTTTCATCCTGAGGGCTTCTTATAGGCGGAAGGAGAGGCTGAGGGGGTGCCTGGGCTGGCCACACCACCCCCTAGCGCGGCCAGGCCTGGCCCGTGCGGCTAGGTGGTGGGGTGGCCCCCTGGCTCCTCTCTGTCTTGTATTCTGGCATCTGATGACTTATGAAAAATAGGTACTTTGGCTTTTGTCCCGTCCATTTCTGAGAATATTCATTTTCTGACTTTCTTGGAACCAAAAACAGCAGAAAACGCGCAACTGGCACTGTGGCTCTTGTTAATAGGTTAGTCCAAGAAATCATATGAAAAGTACTCCAAAGTGTGGACAAAACACAAGAAAGTGGATAAACCCAAGCATGGAACATCAAAAATTATAGATACATTTGCAATGTATCAACATCCCCAAGCTTAACTCCTGCTCGTCCTCGAGTAGGTAAGTGATAAAAAGAAAGAATAATTTTTGAGGTGACATGCACCATCAAAGACTTGATCAAAGTATTTGTAAAACATTCAGAGCTGGGATCATAGTACTTCAATCATAACATGACAGACAAAGTTCTAGCAATAAGATAAAGAATCTATGATGCAACATGAAAAGGCACAAAGAAAAGATTCATGAATAACAATGCTTTGCAAGCCGTTTTTTTGTTTCACATAAAGAAAACATAGCATAATAGTATTCAGCTTGTCCCTCATAGAGTAGCAAATATAAATGCATAGGACACCTTCAAAGTTCATAAGTGTGACTAGATACAAATAGTTTAAAACAAGTAATATTAAGTTATGCATCAATCAACTAGTCTTGGGACAATGCACATAGATCTAAGAATGGCCACTATGCTCTCAAAGTAGGTGCATAAAGGTAGAAGGTGGAGATACAATATAATGGTGGAAGAAAGGCCTTCATAAAAGGAAGTAGAGATTCAAGTATCATAAAGAGCTTCCAAAAATTATGGTACTTATAGCTTTCATCTCTCATTGCCCCTATCATAAGCATCTTGAAGTGATTAAGGTTAAAGTGAACGAAGGTGTACATGCTTGACAAAGTATAAGTTAGAAATATCATGTCCCTTGTATACGAGGGCCGCTCCTCATGCTACTCAAGTTTAGTCACCGGTAAGTTCTTGTCATTATAAGTACATGTGTATCATAGAGAACCGCCAACAGGGTACCCCTTGCCCGATGATACGGAAGAATCCCCATATCAAAATGACAAGGCAAGCAGACAACGAGCATCTCAGCAATCTTCTTATTTACCATGAGAATATGGTGCTTTTTTCTCTCTTTCCTCTTTTCATAATCTCTTTTTTTTCCTTTTCTCTTTTTTCTCAATATAGGACTCTTTTTTTATAAGAAGAATGCTTCATAGACAGCTCATTATGGTTACGCTGCAGGTTTCCACCATGTCAGCATGGATTAGACCAATGGCCCAGGCGTTTCTCTAACACATATACATAACTCCATGGACTTACAAGCTCCCCTTTCATTTCACACCGACGACATCCATAGACAAAAGAGCATGATATCAACTAGGTACAAGTACCAAGTGTAATGTTGAAAGCGTTCCCATGACAGCATGGTTCTGCTAATTCCCAACCAATAAGTGCAAGCATATACAACATATACGACGCAATGGTTCAAGTTTATTAAGGGCAAGAAAAGTAAAGTGTGCCATCAAGTTCGTGAGAGCTTTAATCACTAGTTTTCTCATAACAAGTTTAATTTGGAAGGTAAACAAAAGCATGAATATACTTGGAATAGAATAAGCTAGTAGGTAGCTTTGGTGGAATCTTTGGAATAACTTGGTTTATGGAGTTGGATGCATGAGTGGAACTCATACTTGGTTGTGGAGGCTAGAAAAAGACTGGGAGCGACAAACTAAGAGAGCAATAATGGCCATAATCATGTAGAGCGAAAAAACATCATTGATCAAAGCATAAAGTGATACTACAAGTTGAAAACTAAAGGATCATAAAGGCTATGGTGACTTGAGAAAGTCATAACATGGTGTGAGCGTGCGCCAAGTCAACCCAAATAAAGCATCAAAGGAGAATACCACTATACTATGCTTTAATATGCTAAAACAACGCATGATTCATCCAAGGAACATTAAGCAATCTAAATTGTTTATAACAAGTCATGCTACAGCAAAGAATACTAAGTATAAAGCCAAAACAATATCAAGCATGGCATGACAAAGCATAGGCCACAGTCAAAAACAAGCTCTTTTTACCACATAAGCATGAACTTTCCTACTCTTTTCCAAACCAAACCAAACTATTTGCAAACCAATGTATGAAAGAGGGGGTCCAACCAATTTATTGAGAAAACTAAGCAAACAAAAGAAAACAAAAAACCAAAACGAAAACGAAAAAGAAGACGCTCCAACAACAGCACAACTTTGCATGAAACAATAAAAATGAAGCGTTTGGAAGAAACCTGGGATTTTTATTGATTAAGAGGGGATGCCTTGGGCATCCCCAAGCTTTGACGCTTGTAATTCTTGGATATTTCTTGGGCTGACATGCGTGGCATCCCCAAGCTTGAGCTTTAGTCCATCCTTCATCTCATTACTCATTCCTTCCATACACCTGAAATTTTTCTTCATACAAAACTTCACACAATCTTTATTAGCAACATTAGTGTACTCAAGATAAATAAGTCTTAAGGTTCAGTTCCAACACCAAATAAAATTCCATTAGAACACTAGCTACTGAAGTACTTCCCTCAAAAATTTCAATTCGCCAAAAGAACTCAAAAAGGAACCAACAAGAAGCAAATGCAGAAAATGGCAGAAATCTGTCAAAACAGACCAGCAGGTAAAGACGAATTTTTTCAAAGACCTTCTGTTGCTCAAATCAAAAAGTGTTGAACTAATGAAAGTTATATAACAACCTGGGTCAGAAGAAGAAAAATTCACGCCTCAAAAAGACTTTCAGAGATTTTACACGAATTTTTACGGTGAAACACAAAAATCTGTTTCGGGACAGCAACTTTCACAATCATTACTTCTCTCTCATTAGAGGTTACTCTTGGCACAAAAAGCAAATAAAAAGGATAAGGAGCAGTTATTACAGGGGTAATAACTTCCAAGACTCATCTAGAACTTTTGGGTTATCTCCCAATAAGTACTTTTTTTTGACGCCTTTAAGTTAGGCATAAGAAGCAAGAAAAAGAATCAAGTGTTCTCAAATGAAGAAGCATTAAGACCAAATTTTGTTTTCATAGGAGAAGCAAAAGAAATATTCTCTCTCTTCTTAGGGAAGTGTTCTATACCTTTCTTGAGTGGGATTTGATATTTAATGGTGCCTTCTTTCATATCAATAATGGCACCAACAGTTCTAAGAAAAGGTCTTCCCAAAGTAATAGGACAAGAAGCATTGTATTCAACATCCAAAACATAGAAATCAACGGGGACATAGGCATTGTTAACCATAATAAGAACATCATTAAGACTCCCCATGAGTTTATTTTTAGCATTATCATCAAGTGGGACATTCAAATAACAATCTTCAAGTGGAGGCAAATCAAGCATATCATAAATCCTTCTAGGCATAATAGAAACACTACTATCAAGATCACATAAAGCTTTGAAATCAAAGTCATTGACTTTCATATTAATGATGGGTTCCCAACCATCTTCTTCTTTTATAGGAATAGAAGCTTTATGTTTCATCTTTTCTTCTTTAATCTTTATGAGCGCATCAGTAATGTGTTTTGTAAAGGCCATGTTCATAGCACTAGCATTAGGACTTTTAGCAAGCTTTTGTAGGAACTTAATAACTTCAGAGATATTGCAACCATCAAGATCAAAATCAAAATTATCATCTAAAGTAGTAGAACTATTACTAGCCTCAACACTAGTGGTGGTAATAGTAGAAACACTAATGTTTCTAGCAATTTCATCTACTCCCACTTAGCATGTAATTCAGCTAATAGTCTAACATTTTCATCAATTCTTGTATAGCATTAGTAGATGCAAAGGGATTATCATTAGTTTCAGGTTTAGCAGCCATTTTATTCAAAGAAGATTGAGCTTCAACCAAAGATGCTATATTTCTTTCAGCATTAGAGAGTTTTTCCTCAATAGTTTTATTGAAAGCAGTTTGTTTACTAATAAAGTCCTTAAGCATAACTTCAAGTTCAGAGGGTGCACTCCTATTATTGTTGTAAGAATTTCCATAAGCATTACCATTGTTGGGAGGATATGTCTTATAATTATTGTTACCAAAATTACTCCTATAAGCATTATTGCCAAAATTATTATTTCTTATGAAGTTCACATCAACTTGCTCTTCTTGAGCAACCAAAGAGGCTAAAGGAACATTATTTGGATCAATATGGGCTTTCACATTAACAAGAATAGACATAATAATACCAATCTTATCACTCAAGGAGGAGGTTTCCTCAACAGAATTTACCTTCCTACCTTGTGGAGCTCTCTCAGTATGCCATTCAGAATAATTAACCATCATATTGTCCAGAAGTTTTGTTGCAGCACCCAAAGTAATGGTCATAAAGTTACCTCTAGTAGCAGAATCCAATAGGTTCCTTGAAGAATAGTTCAATCCTACATAAAAAGTTTGGATAATCACCCATGCAGTCAGTCCATGAGTGGGACAATTCTTTACCAAATATTTCATTCTTTCCCAAGCTTGAGCAACATGCTCATTATCAAATTGTTTAAACTTCATTATTTCACTTCCCATAGATATAATCTTAGCAGGAGGATAGTATTTTCCAATGAAAGCATATTTGCACTTAGTCCAAGAATCAATACTATTCCTAGTTAAGGAATTCAACCATTCTTTAGCTTTTCCTCTCAAAGAGAAAGGAAACAATTTAAGTTTAATAATATCACCATCTACATCCCTATGCTTTTGCATCTCACAAAGTTCAACAAAGTTATTTAGATGGGCAGCAGCATCTTCATTACCAATACCAGAAAATTGTTCTCTCATAACAAGATTGAGTAAAGCAGGTTTTATCTCAAAGAAAGTATCTTCAGGCACATGTGGAGCAATAGGTGGGCTCATAAAATCATTGTTGTTGGTGCTAGTGAAGTCACACAACTTAGTGTTTTCAAGAGTAGTCATTTTTTGTGTTTTTGAAATAAGAAAGCAAACTAGTAAAACTAAGTTTTTGTGTTTTTGATAACAAAACAAGCAAACAAAACAAAAAGGAACTAAGAAAAACAAAAATAACAAAGTAAAGAGATTGGTTATGAGGGAATCCCCTTGTGAAGATGTCCTTGACTCCCCAGCAACGGCGCAGAAAAATGCTTGATGGCTCAGTGTTGATGTAGAGCTCGTTGGGAACCCCAAGAGGAAGGTATGATGAGCACATCAGCAAGTTTCCCTCAGTTATGAAACCAAGGTTTAATCGAACCAGTAGGAGCAAGGAAACACCCCAAAGGTGTTGCTAGCTGAGCCTTGGCAAGGCGCACTACCGGTGCTAGTAGCAACGTGGAGACCTGCACAACACAACCACAGAACTCTGTCCCCAACTTGCGATGAGGTTGTCAATCTCACCGTGTTTTTCTGAAAACAAAGGATTAAACGTATCGAATGGAAGGAAGTAAAAGTTTGTAGAAAGTAAACACAAAGCAGTAAACAGTTTGTAGATTGTATGTAAAGAAAGGACCGGGTTCCATAGTTCACTAGAGGTGGCTCTCCTTAAGATAGATAACATGCTGGGTGAACAAATTACAGTGGGGCAATTGACAAACACCGAGAAAGCAATACATGCATATACTAATCATCTTGACTCCTTTGAGACTCGATTGGGCATTACAACATTATACATAGACCGCCATCCAACTGCATCTATGACTAATAATCCGCCTCCAGGTTATCATCCGAACCCCCTCCAGTATTAAGTTGCAAGCAACAGATTATTGCTTTACGAATTGCGTGTAAAGTAAACAATATGATTGTTCTATGAACAAAGGATTGTTGTTTTCTCCCTAGTAGTTACAGCACATCTAGTACCTTAGAGATTTCTGTCACTTCCCCAGATTACCAGAGGCATGAACCCACTATCGAGCATAAATACTAACTCTTGGAGTTGCTAGCATCTACTTGGCCAAGATAGGTACTAACAATAGAAAGCATGCAAGATCACAAATAACAAAGACATGATAGAATCAATAATCAATCTGAAATAGCATCTCAATATCCATCGGATCCCCGCAAACACAACATGCAGAATTACAAATAGATGATCTTGATCATGAACGGAGCTCACAAGATCTAGACATGAAAGCACAAAGGAGGAGAACTAGCCATCTAGCTACTACATGGATCCGTAGTCCAAGGCTCACGCATCACACCGGAGGCTTGCATGGTGATGAAGAAGGCCTCCAGGGTGAATTCCCCTCTCCGGCAGGGTGCCGGGAAGAGCTTCAGATCCCTCCCGATCTAGGTATGGAGATGACGGCGGCTATAGACTCTTTCGTGGATTTTTGATTGGGTACTTAGGGTTTTCGTCCCGAGGGCATATTACAGGCGGAAGGAGAGGCCGAGGGGGTGCCTGGGCTGGCCACACCACCCCCTGGCGTGTCCAGGCTTGGCACACACGGCCAGGTGGTGTGGTAGCCCCCTAGCTCCTCTCCGTCTCGTATTCTGGCATCTGATGACTTCTGGAAAAATAGGCACTGTGGCTTTTGTCCCGTCCAATTATGAGAATATTCAGTTTCTGACTTACCTGGAACCAAAAACAGCAGAAAACAGGCAGCTAGCACTGTGGCTCTTGTTAATAGGTTAGTCCAAGAAATCATATGAAAAGTACTCCAAAGTGTGGACAAAACACAAGAAAGTGTATAAAAACAAGCATGGAACATCAAAAATTATACATACATTTGCAATGTATCACGCCCTTTGTGTCAAAATTAATGGAGTGCAAGACTCAGCTTGATCATTGGAGGAAATCCTGTTGGAGATATGCCCAAGAGGCAATAATAAAGTGGTTATTATTATATCTTTATGTTTATGATAAATGTTTACATCCCATGCTATAATTGTATTATTAGGAAACACTAATACATGTGTGTTTTGTAAACATAAAAGAGTCCCTAGTAAGCCTCTTGTTGAACTAGCTTGTTGATTAATTGATGATCATGGTTTCTTGATCATGGACATTGGATGTGATTAATAACAAGGTTATATCATTAGGAGAATGATGTAATGGACACACACCCATAGTAAGCATAGCATAAGGTCAAGTCATTAAGTTCGTATTGCTGTAAGCTTTTAAATACATAGTAACCTAATCCTTCGACCATGAGGTTGTGTTAATCACCATCACCGGATGGGTACTTTGGTGACATCAAACACCGCTTCGTAACTGGGTGGTTATAAAGGTGTCATTGGGTATTCTGAAAGTATGTGTTGAAGCGCATGGACCAAGATTGGGATTTGTCCATCCATATGACGGATAGATATGCTCTGGGCCCTCTCGGTGAAATGTCGTCTAGTTAGCTTGCAAGCATGTGACTGGGTCACAAGGGATGACATATCACAGAACGAGTAAAGAGTACTTATCAGTAACGAGGTAGAACTAGGTATGGAGATACCGACGATCAAACCTCGGATAAGTATAGTATCGCGAGACAAAGGGAATTGGTTTCATATGTAAATGGTTCAATCGATCACGAAGTCATCGTTGAGTATGTGGGAGCCATTATGGATCTCCAGGTCCCGCTGATGGTTATTGATAGGAGATGTGTCTCTATCATGTCTACATATTCACGAACCGTAGGGTGACACACTTAAGGTTCGAAGTTGTTTTAAGTAGATATGGAATGTGCGTTGGAGACCGAATGTTGTTCGGAGTCTCGGAATGGATCCGGGACATCACGAGGAGATCCGGAATTGTCCGGAGAATAAGATTCATATATTGGGGATCATTTTCTAAGTTAGGAAATGTTCCGGAGTGTTTGTATGGAGATTCTAGAAGGTTTCGGAATGTTCTGGACGGTTCTAGAGGATTTCTTGGAGTTTGCTTGAAAACCAAGAAAGGGTCAAAGGAAACCTAGTGGGGCAAGACACGGATTCGTGGGGGAGGAGGACTCCTCCCCCTTCCCACCGCCGGCCATAGGAGGGGAGTCCTACTAGGACTCCCCCTCCCCAGGCGCGCCCCCCCTTAAATAGAAGGGCAGGGGCGCCCCCTCCAATCTCTCTCACACAACTCCCAATCTCTGCCGCCTCTCTCCTCCACCTTTCTTCTGCATAGGCATAGGCGAAGCCCTGCAGAATTCTCTACTCCAGCACCACCACCACGCCGTCGTGCTGCTGGGATTCCGTGGAGAAGATCTACTACCTCCGCTGCTCGCTGGAACGGGGAGAGGAAGGTCTGCTTCGACTCCGCACGTGTGACCGACTGTGGAAGCGCTGCTGAAACGCGGCGCCAGAAGGATCGTACACTTGACCGACTGCGGAAGCGCTGCCGGAACGCGACGCCGGAAGGATCGTCCACACGATCTTGAGATCGGCAAGTGATCGACTACATCAACCACGAGATCTAATCTCGTTAACGCTTTCGGATCTACGAGGGTTAGTTCCTATCTATCTCGTTGCTCATGTCTAATAGATTAGATCTTGGCTTTTATCTAGATTAGATCTGGGTTTTGTTTGTTCTTGCGGTAGAAATTTTTTGTTTTACATGCTACGAACCCATCAAATCCGTTGCGCGTGCTAGAGCCGACACAACCCTGAGCTTCGTGTTGTCTTGGTATGAAGGTATTGACCTGAATCTCCTCAGCCGCATGCGCACTGGATCCAAATAGATGAATGACCCAGAGTGCATTGCTCAACACAAAACTTGCACCTACAAACTCATCCAATATGCTTTTTTGCCATCAATCGAATGAGGGGCCGAGTTTCCTTGAATCCGTCGACGATGCTTATGTCGAAGATGGTTCGGATGGCGAAGAGCAAGAAGATTTGGACTTCACCGAGGAAACTGAATATGCCGAGGAAGGTGAAGCCAATATGGATGATGAGGCTAAAACCAAAGTTCCCTCCACTGATGCCAACTTTCCTCCTCCTATTGCAGATACCTCGGATCCTGCTGCTCCTTGAGCCAAAAACACTCTTCAATTTGTTAAATCCCCGGTATGCCGGGTGTAGATGTAATGTGCACAATGTGATGTTTTGCTACCACTAAGTCTGTTATGTCGGATTAACTTGGGCGAAGTCCTCGAGTCTCATTTTCTTGTTCTCCCAATTTTATGATTCGGCTCGCGTCTACCTTGATTTGGTGTTTGACTTACGAGTCTGAGGCTCAAAAAATTGACTTAACAATACTTGAAACTTTTAGGATTAGCTCAAAGTAATTCAACATAACAAAAATAAACTAAATATAGGGGTTAGTCTTAATAACAAATGTCAGCTCGATTACATTCCTTTCCTTAGTCGTTTTTCATGTGCTTAGCAACTCTAAACTTGTTCTCTTGCTTGTCGTGAAGCCAATTCTTGTTGGACAGCAGGAAGTCGAAGAGTTAGCTTTTGGTGCCTACACATTACTAATTCGGCTAAGGTGTAATGAATTTAAGCCAACAGACGTAAAAAAAGTAAATGCAGAAAAGACAATTATTATTAAGGTAGTCCCCGAGTTTCTGCTCGGGATGCCGAGGCTTCATTGATAAGCTTGGAGGAAATATGCCCTGAGAGGCAATAATAAAGTTGTTATTATGTATTCCTTATATATGATAGATGTTTATTTTGCATGTTATAATTGTATTGATCGGAAACATCAATACATGTGTGTTTAATAAAGAAAAAGGGTTCCTAGTTATGCCTCTCTTATAGACTAGCTCGTTGATTAACAAGATGATCAAGGTTTCCTGATCATGGACATTGGATGTTGTTAATAACAAGGTCACAACATTTGTGAAATGATGTGATGAACATTCATCCGAAGTATAGCATTATGATCAAGTCATTATTTTTATATTGCTATAACATCATACGAAGTAATCTTTATCCTTAGACCATGAGATCATGTTAATTGCTAACACCGGAAGAGTATCTTGATAACATCAAACGTCACACCGTAACAGGGTGACTATAAAGATGGGTTCGGTGCTACGAAGGTGTTATGTTGAGGCTCATGGATCAAGAGTGGAATTTGTCAATCTCGATGACAGATAGATATACTCTGGGCCCTCTCGGTGATATCACATTAGCATAGCTTGCAAGCAAGTGATGTGATCACTAGAATGTTTTATCATGGGAACGAGAAAAGAGTGCATGTCGGTAACGAGATCAAACTAGGTATTTGGATACCGATGATCGAATTTCGGACATGTATTATATCATGATACAAAGGTATTAAATTACAAGTGTTAAAGGTTCTCACGATCACAGAAGTCATCGTTGAATATGCAGGAGTCGGTATGGATCTCCAGGTCCCGCTTCTGATTATTGATCTAAGAGGAGTCTCAATCATGTCTGTATTATTCGCGAACCGTAGGGTGACACACATAGGAGTTACCGGACACCATTTTGGAGCACATATGTTTCAGACGAAAGAATTGCAAAGCGCAGGAATTGTTTCGATAGAAACCGGAAATTGTTTCGGGTGAAATTGCAGAAAGTGGTCCTGCATGTGATATTGAAATATTGCAAGGGGTTATATGTGAATGTTTGTTAATTAAAGTAATTAACAAAATTCTGAATAAACTTAATAAAATAATTTTATTAAATGAGAGAGCATTAAACTTAGAGAATTTTAATGCATTTAAAGTGGGGACTTTAAAAGGGAATGTGAAGAGGCATTTTAATGTGGAGAGGTTACCACCACATGAATGGGGGAGGTGAGGGGTCACCCCCATGCGCCGGCCATGGAGGGGGTACCCCCCCTCCTCCTATAAAAGGCCACCCTCTCCCTCCTTCTTCCTCACACCTCCTTGCGAAGGATCTCTCTCCCCCTCTAGAATTATTCCCCCATGGTCTCAAATTAGCGAGATACATGTTCCCGGTGGCATTTCGTCTGCAAGGAGTTGCTGCTTCCGCTGGATCGCTGGAGCGAGGAGGTGGAGGTTTGATGGCTCTGAGTATGGTGCCCAGAAAAATGCTGGAGCAATGATGATGTAGAGCTCGTTGGGAACCCCAAGAGGAAGGTATGATGAGCACAGCAACAAGTTTCCCTCAGTTATGAATCAAAGGTTTAATCAAACCAGTAGGAGCAAGCAAACACCCCAAAGGTGTTACTAGCTGAGCTTTGGTAGGGCGCACTACCGGTGCTGGTAGAAACATGGAGACCTGCACAGCACAACCACAGAACTTTGTCCCCAACTTGCGATGAGGTTGTCAATCTCACCATGTTTTGCGGAAAACAAAGGATTAAACATATCGAATGGAAAGAAGTAAAAGTTTGTAGAAAGTAAACACAAAAGAGCATGATATCAACTAGGTACAAGTACCAAGTGCAATGTTGAAAGCTTTCCCCATGAAAGTATGGTTATGCTAATTCCCAACAAATAAGTGCAATCATATAAAACATAGAAGACACAATGGTTCAAGTTTATTAAGGGCAAGAAAAGTAAAGTGTGCCATCAAGTTTGTGAGAGCTTTAATCACTAGTTTTCTCATAACAAGTTTAATTTGGAAGGTAAACAAAAGCATGAATATACTTGGAATAGAATAAGCTAGTAGGTAGGTATGGTGGACTCTTTGGAATAACTTGGTTTAGGGAGTTGGATGCATGAGTGGAACTCATACTTGGTTGTGGAGGCTAGCAAAAGACTAGGAGCGACAAACTAAGAGAGCAATAATGGCCATAATCATGCAGAGCGACCAAACATCATTGATCAAAGCATAAAGTGATACTACAAGTTGAAAACTAAAGGATCATAAAGGCTATGGTGACTTGAGATAGTCATATCATGGTGTGAGCATGCGCCAAGTCAACTCAAATAAAGCATCAAAGGAGAATACCACTATACTATGCTTTAATATGCTAAAACAACGCATGATTCAGCCAAGGTACATTATGCAATCTCAATTGTTTATAACAAGTCATGCTACAGAAAAGAATACTAAGCATAAAGCCAAAACAATATCAAGCATGGCATGACAAAGCATAGCCACAGTAAAAAACGAGCTCTTTTACCACATAAGTATGAACTTTCCTACTCTTTTCCAAACCAAACCAAACTATTTGTAAACCAACGTATGAAAGAGGGGGTTCAACCAATTTATTCATAAAACTAAGCAAACCAAAGAAAACGAAAAACCAAAATGAAAACGAAAAATAAGACGCTCCAAGAAAAACACAACTATGCATGAAACAAATAAAAATGATGCGTTTAGAAGAAACCTAGGATTTTTATTGATGAAGAAGGGGATGCCTTGGGCATCCCCAAGCTTTGACGCTTGTACTTCTTAGATATTTCTTGGGTTGACACGCGTGGCATCCCCAAACTTGAGCTTTAGTCCATCCTTCATCTCATTACTCATTGCTTCCATACACCTGAAATTTTTCCTTCATACAAAACTTCAGACAATCTTTATTAGCAACATTAGTGCACTCAAAATAAATAAGTCTTAAGGTTCAGTTCTAACACCAAATAAACTTCCATTAGAACACTAGCTACTGTAGCACTTCCCTCAAAAAGCTCAATTTCCCAAAAGAACTCAAAAAGGAACTAACAAGAAGCAAATGCAGAAAATGGCAGAAATCTGTCAAAACAGACCAGCAGGTAAAGACAAATTTTTTAGAAGACCTTCTGTTGCTCAAATAAAAAAGTGTTTAACTAATGAAAGTTATATAACAACCTGGGGCAGAAGCAGAAAAATTCACGTCTCAAAAAGACTTTCAGAGATTTTACACGAATTTTTACGGTGAAGCACAAAAATCTGTTTCGTGACAGCAACTTTCCCAATCATTACTTCTCTCTCATTCGAGGTTACTCTTGGCACAAAAAGCAAATAAAAAGGATAAGGAGAGGTTATTATAGAGGTAATAACTTCCAAGACTCATCTAAATTTTTTGGGTTATCTCCCAATAAGTACTTTTCGTTAACGCCTTTAAGTTAGGCATAAGAAGCAAAGAAAGAATCAAGTGTTCTCAAATGAAGAAGCATTAAGATCAATACCAGAAATATTTTCAACAAGGCAAGGTATATCATCCAAATAAGTTCGAGAGGATCCTCTCTCAATGCTCTTAGGTTCACTATTCTCATCAACAGGGTTTGCAGGAACAATCCAATCAAGATTCTTTTCTATGGCATCATGTATTGCTACTAGTTTAAAGGGTATTGGTATCTTAGGTTCCTCCCCATTAGGTTCGGTTTTGTTCATCTTTTCTCATGTACCAACAACATCTACACATGAGCCTAGCATATTGAAACGTTCAAAAACTTTTATAGCTTCCTTGGCAACATCATATAACTCCTTAAACAAAGTTTCTAGAATAAAATCCCTCTTTTCAGGGTCCTCAATTTCTTTAAGCTTAAGAAACATTATTTGCATTAAGGGATTGAGGTTAACAAACCTAGCTTCTAACATGTGAATTAAAGAAGCTGCAGCAGTCTCATAGTTTGGAGCAAGTTCTGCAAGGGATCTATCCTCAGTATCCTCATGTTTGCTAACATGATTAAAGAATTCTTCAATATTATCTTTCCCAATTATAGAACCACTACCAATTGAAAGGTCTTTCAGGGTGAATGTAGGGATCAACATGGTGAGCTAAGGAAGAGGTGACAACTAAAGGAGACTTAATTTTTGTGTGTTTTTGAATAAGAAAGCAAACTAGTAAAACTATTTTTTTTGTTTTTGATAAAGAAACAAGCAAACAAAACAAAAAGAAACTAAGCAAAACAAAAATAACAAAGTAAAGAGATTGATTATGAGGGACTCCCCTTGTGAAGATGTCGTTGACTCCCCGGCAACGGCGCTAGAAAAATGCTTGATGGCTCTGAGTATGGCACCTAGAAAAATGCTGGAGCAATGATGATGTAGAGCTCGTTGGGAACCCCAAGAGGAAGGTATGATGGGCACAGCAGCAAGTTTCCCTCAGTTATGAAACCAAGGTTTAATAGAACCAGTAGGAGCAAGGAAACACCCCAAAGGTGTTACTAGCTGAGCTTTGGCAGGGCGCACTACCGGTGCTAGTAGCAACGTGGAGACCTGCACAACACAACCACAAAACTTTGTCCCCAACTTGCGATGAGGTTGTCAATCTCACCATGTTTTGCGGAAAACAACGGATTAAACGTATCGAATGGAAAGAAGTAAAAGTTTGCAGAAAGTAAACACAAAACAGTAAAAGATTGTAGATTGAATGTAAAATACAAGGACCGGGATCCATAGTTCACTAGAGGTGGATCTCCTTAAGATTGATAACATGCTGGGTGAACAAATTACAACAGGGCAATTGACAAACATCGAGAAAGCAATGCATGCATATACTAATCATCTTGACTCCTTTGAGACTTGATTGGGCATTACAACATTATACATAGACCGCCATCCAACTACATATATGACTAATAATCTACCTTTAGGTTATCATATGAACCCCCTCCAGTATTAAGTTGCAACCAAAATATTGTTGCTTTACGAACTGCATGTAAAGTAAAAAATACAATTGTTCTATGAACAAAGGATTGTTGTTTTCTCCCTAGTAGCAATGTCGTGGTGGTGTCACATCAGATGCCATGGATAGGCTAAAGGTGGGGACTAATACACGCTAGGAGAATCCAGGGAGGGATAGTGGAGTGATACTCCACACAGAAGTTTGTATTGATTTCCTTACAAGATTACAAGTGCTCCTGGAGCTGTATTTGCGAGAGGAGGAAGAAGGAGCTCTCTTACTCTCACCCACGGATCACGCCTGAAACCCTAGCCCAAACAGAATAGTAGAAAGACCAGCCCTCTCTACAGAAGCCCTAGCCCCCCTTTTATAGGGGAGGCTCGGTTTTTGCCTAGGGCATACGTCAGGCATATTCCTAAGAATATGCCTCCTCCCAAAGTGGTAAGCCGACCGGGGTGCTTTTTCCCCGCGTCACACATGCTTTAGCTACGTGAGCCTCTGCGGCGCCCTCGTCAGCCGACACGGGCGTCGTCACGCTTGTCGGCCATGCCCCGGTGATCCTGTCCTTGCTTGCTTTGCTCAGGCAGTGCGTACCGGGGCTCCTTTTGACCAGCGAGATTCCTTCCTTCTCCTAGAAGCTTGCTGTGACCCGGATGATGGTTCATCCGGCCACACCTGTTCCTGCATACAAGTAAAACATGCACTTCCGACTCACTGCTTAAGTTGGATGAGACCTAGTTAGGCGAATGCCCCCAGGTCCGGATTACCCGTGATTCGGCCTGCCTTGAGGTGACCCGGCCAGCATCTGCTTTGACTTTGCCGAACCTCGGCTAACTTGGCCATTATACCCCGACGTGACCCTACCCGGGGGTATCCCCCAACATTAGTCCCCGAAGCTGGTGCGGTCTTAGCTACCTTGGCCGCTAAGGCCACACCAGGTTCAATTTCCAGCTTTGGTCGCTATTTCCGAGTTAGCTCTTTTACCTCAGATTTTATGGATTTACATTCCCTTCGCGCATTCCAAGTTTTCACTTGCCGGCTGGGTTACTACTTTAACTCGGATCTCATGGTTTTACTTTCCCTTCGCACACGCCAAGTTTTTACTCGCTGGCCGGGTTACCATAGTTCCATCCGGGTCTCGTTTCCTTCTCTCATAAGCCATCCCATGTGAAGGGTAATCATTTTGTCTTCTTATTTTAAGGGCCTGTACAGTAACCGCCGCAGTAATTGTCAGTTATCACTGCGCGCGGGTCACGTCATGCCTGCCTCCTCATTTTTCGCATCACACTATCACGTCATAGGATCCTCTCTGCTCTGTGGCCCTCCGTGTGGCTCCCCGCTGATTGGTCCGGACGGATGATACACGGCCACTGCGTGTGGCCGGTCCACCGGACGCGATCCCACTCACCCCTGGTGGGAGTGGTTAAATAGCGGAGGGGTGCGTCCCTTAGGATTATTCCCCCTCCGCACCCCTCTGCCCGTTGCTATTCCTCTTCGTCTTCCTCGCGACCGCGCCGCCGCCAGCACTGCCAAAAAGCAGCGTCGTCGCCGCGCTTCTCCGCTGCACCTCTGCGTCACCGTCGTTGCGACGCAAATCTCTCGCTAGGGTCCTCGTCAATCCAGGCCACTGTCCCCCGCCGCCTCTAGCGCCAGCGAGGGCCTCGAGGAGTAGATGACGGAAGAAGAACTCGCCATTGCTGAACAAGAGATGGAGGAGGACGCCGCGGCGGCAGACCGCGGTGCGTGGGCCGGCTCCTGGGTCTGCCAGGACGACCTGGACTGGCTCTACCGGACCAGACGCATCCTCGCCGGCGTCGCCGCTCGCCTCGCCTCCGCCGAACTAGCTCCTTCACCCAATCCTGGGGAGTTCGTCGTGTTCTTGTCTCACTTTCAACGGGGCTTCGGACTGCCGGTGAGCGATTTCTTCCAGGATTGGCTCAGTACCTACCATCTCCAGCCGCACCATCTTCCAGCCAATGCCATTACTTCTCTCTCTGCCTTTGCTTCTACGATCGAAGTCTACGCTGGACTGTGGCCCACGAAGGAGCTGTGGATCCGGTTTTTTGGCCTTCGTCGCAATGTTATCCCCGACATCCACACTGATCCGGAGGACAAGCGGCTCACTCAGTTCGGAGCGGCCTCCATCTCTCCCCGGAGGTTTTCTGTTTTCCCCCGGGTCACCGGGTTAGAGTCCTGCAAAGGGTGGGCCCGGACGTTCTTTTACGTCCGGAACACAGGCACCGAAGATTTGATCCGGTTGCTCCCCTATACACCGGGTCCACCTAACCCGGATATGTGGGACGTCGTTCCCAGGAAACCTACGGCCCTGGCCAACCAAGTGAACAAAAGGTTCACGGAGCTGAAGGAGCTCGGGCTGCGCAACGAGGATGCAATGATCACTTTCGTGCTCAACCGAATCTACCCCCTCCAGAAGCGCACCCACAAGGTGTGCCATATGAGCTTCGGCCGCGATCCCAACTGGACTTCATCCTTTGAACTGAGCAACACAGAGATTTATCGCCGAGTTAAGGCTCTCTTCACCACTCACAAGGACTTCTCCTCTGAGTGGACTTGGGGGATTGAGCATTTCTGCCGTGACCGGCTTCCTCCCATGGTAAGTTTTATGTTGCAAACTTACCCCGGACTAACTACATGTCAGTTATTGTTGCATTTTTGACTCTTTTGTTCGTTCTTTTCCTCAGCTATTCCTTCAGCAGACCCTCGAGGACGGCACCGATCCGACCCTTAAGTGGGCACCGGACCGGGAGACTCTGGATGAGGAGGAGCCGGACCAAGAGATGTTTCTCCCCATGACCGACGCCACGAAATGACCCACGGGTAAATTCTCTTCTATTAGAGATTGGCCCGATGATGAAGATGACTCGGATATCGAGATAATTGAACTTGTTGAGGTTGTTCCCCTTTCTTTTTCTTTTCCGCCATCAGCTCATCCCGGTGGTCATATCCACGAGGATCCTCCCCTCGCTACGGGCGAGCCAGTTCCGGTGGCGTCGAAGAAGAAGCACGGGGCTTCCTCAAGCTCTTCCTCCGGACCTTCCCAGCCCGTTAAAAGGCGAAAGAAGTCTGGGGACAAGACCGCCTCCAAGCCAGCAGGCAAGGCCCCAGCATGAAGGGCTCGGAAACCCAAGGAGGCCGAAACCTCGGATGCGTAAGTCATTCTTTCTTCTGTAACTTGTTCTTCCTCACTTCGTCGTAATTTTTCTTCTGACGTTGTTTGATTTTGCAGGGCTCCGGTGGAGGTCCCTCAAAGTGGGTCCAGCATCTCTTCACCTCTCCGGCCTAGCCCTTCACCCCGTCGTGACGACGAGTCACGTCCACTGAGCCCTATTCCAGAAGGCTCTGCGGCCGCTCCGGGTCACCTTGGAACGGGGGGACCGGCCCAGCCGGAGCAACGGCATCCACCACCTCGGCAACGCCACAACCAGCAGCCACTGAGGCGACGTCAGCTCCCGCACCAGTTCCTGTACCAGCAACTAGACCAGCACCAACTCCGACTCCGGCGTCAACACCAACTCCGGCTACGAAAACATCAGCGCCGGCACCAAGTCCGGCAACGAGAGTACTGGCACCCAGTTCCTCTGCATCTTCCGAATCTTCTCAACCTCTGAAAACCGCTGCTACGGCTTCCTCTTCCTAGCAAGCCAAGGGCAAGAAGGCTCCAGACGCTGCCAAGCCCACTACAGTCGAGCCTGGGCAACGTACCCTCGTATCAATGCTTCCTAAGAAAACACCAGCGGCAAAGGACACCCCTGCTGAGCCAACCGATGCCCAGCAGTTGGTCCTACATACCAGCCCCGCCCTTGCCTTGGTGGAGAGGAAGGAAGCACATGCAAAGAGCTTGGTGACGCCCCATATGCCCACCGGTGAACGGTACCCCCCGAGCCTGATGGAATTTTTCATGAACTGGAATAAGGCAGAGGTAGTTCTGGATTCTGATCTCCCGGAAAAGTTCGGCCCTGCCGAGTTTTCCGCTTAGATGAATACCTCCGCAAAGGCAATTAACCTCGCTGGACGAATGATGGAGGTACATCGTTTCTCCTTTACAAATTGTAGATAATAACCATTAGTCCCCGAGCCTCCGGGGGAGTAACTTGTTACTTGGCCGGATGCTCTTTTATAGAACTAACGTAGCTCCATGATAACCTCGAATATGCACCCATCTAAAGCCGGGTTAAGTTCCACTTGGCCCGGATCTTAGTATACGTCAAATATGCACACACCTAGAGCCGGGTTAAGTTCCACTTGGCCCGGATTTTAGTACATTTTGAATATGCACACACCTAAAGCCAGGTTAAGTTTCACTTGGCCCGGATTTTAGTATACTTCGAATATGCATACACCTAGAGGCGGGTTGAGTTCCACTTGGCCCGGATTTTAGTACACTTCGAATATGCACACACCTAGAGCCGGGTTAAGTTCCACTTGGCCCGGATTTTAGTACACTTCGAATATGCACACACCTAGAGCCGGGTTAAGTTCCACTTGGCCCGAATTTTAGTACACTTCGAATATGCACTAGGCTGACTTAAGTTTCTGTATCTCTTTTAGGTGACCACCAACCGCCGGAGTGCTGAATTCCAACGCTTGCTGGATACGCACAAGAATCTTCGCGCAAAACAGGCTGCACTCATCGCGGAGTACGAGAAAAGCGGTAAATTTCTTCCTTATCCTTTCCTCATTTTTCTTCAATTTCGCTTGCCGAATTAATTTGATTGTTCGGTTTCCGCAGCTGGGGTGGAGGCTAAGAATAAGATAATGCGGAAGAACTTGGAGCAGATCAAGGGTACATCCTTTTTGTCTGCCTTCACCGTGCTTTCTGTCTCCTTTCTCCCTTGGTTTGGCAAACATTCATACCTCGGCTCTGCCGGGCCAACACACGATTTCAGCATTGCTTGAAGAAAGTGTGCACGTGCCTGACATGATGCTGCATTTTCTCGAACAAGCAGGACAGCACCAAGCCGAGCTGAAGAAGAAATATGACGAGCTCGCCCTTCTCCGGACGAAGGATGATGAGATTGCCAGGCTGAAGGCTGAGATGGCGAAGATGAAGGCGCAGCATCAAACCGAGCTAAAAAAGGCTGGCCAGGACTACATCGAAGAGCGTGAGCGCCTCAACCTCCAAATTGCTAAGGACCGTGAGCTTCTTCAGGAGGCCGACGTCAAACTTGAGTCGGCTAACGCTGAGCTTGAGCAGCTTCGGAAGAGGCGTGATGATTGCACCAAGGAATTGACCCGGATTCATAGCCACATCTCACGTAATTTATTTTCCCTTATCCGCCTTATTTCTCCGGGTTAGTTCATACGTCTTGTTTTTCAACTTCGTCTTTTGCCTTGTTTCTCAGGGCACTTTCCAGATGGTACTGCTATTGCGAGTGCTGCTGTTGCCAATTTCCGCCAAGAGAGGGGTACTCCCGCTGCTCCTGACGGTGCGATCATTCCCTTAGACATGGAGGACCTACTGGTCAGCCTGTCCTCTCGCGTGGAAATCATTAAAAACTACGGCAAAGATATCCTTGACGTTTCAGTCTGAATCTTCAACGCGTTTTGGCCCGCTGATGACACTCCGGAGAGAGTTGCGCATCTCGCTGAAAAGCTTTCGGAAATCGAGACCCTGCTCGACCTCTGGAGAGAGTCCGCCGGATGTGCCGCAGCTGATACTATCCTTCACCACATTCTTACGTGGTACGAGAACATTGATCTTAGCCTCCTTACACGCGTGCGCACAAGATCCAGATGGACCAATGACCCGGAGTGGGTGGCTCGACGCCAGGCTTGCGCCCACAGTCTCATCGAATATGCTCCAATTCATGACTGGACTGAGGGTCCGAGCTTCCTGGAAGTCGCTGGCGAAGAAGAGGTTGAGAACGTTGAAGATGATTCGGGTGAGGACGAAGAGGACACTACCTCGGATATCGAAGAGGGCGAAGATGATGCCGAACTTCCTCCCGCTGCTTCTAAGTAAAAAAACACTTGAAAACCTATGAGATCCCCGGTATGCCAGGTGAAATTGTATTCCAAACATATGTGATATTTTGCTACTAAGTGCTTATGCCGAATTAACTTGGGCGTAGTCCCCGAGTTTCTTTTCTTGTTCGTTCAATCTCTTGGCTCGCTTCGTGTCTACCTTGGTTCGGTTTTACAAATTATGAATCCGAGCTTGAAAAATTGTCTTAACAATACTGGGAAACTTTTAGGCTTAGCTCAAAAATAGAACAGCATAATAACTTGAAAATGAATACTAGGATAGTCCGAAAAACAAACGTCGGCTCGAATAAATTCTTTTCCTTAGTCGTTTTTCATGTGCTACGCAATTCCAAACTTGTTCTCTTGTTTGCCATGAAGCCAATTCTTGTTGGACAGCAGCAAGTCGAAGAGTTGGGTTCTTGGTGCTCGCACATTACTAATCCGAGTTAAGAAGAATAACTTATTCCAGCTGACGCACGAAAAACAACAAACAATATTAAGGCAGTTGCCGAGTCACTGCTCGAGGTACCAACATTTCATTGATAAGCTCATTGCCGACGTGCATACCGACATATGAGAAGACTCGGATACAAACGCTTCTTTAGCTAAGTGTAGAAAGGACGAAGTAGAGCTATATTCCATGGTTGCTTAGATTCCTCTCCGGACCTGTCCGCCTTGTTCTTTTCATGTGGCTTTGCATCTATAAGATAGTAAGAATCATTGTGTAATGCTTTGCTCACGATGAACGGCCCTTCCCATGGGGGGGGGGATAACTTATGCATGCCCATAGTATGTTGTACCAACCGGAGCACCAGATCGCCTTCCCGAAAGACCCGGGGGCACACTTTCCGGCTATGATAGCGTCGGAGATTTTGCTGATATATGGTGGATCTGGACAGTGCCAGTTCACTCGCTTCTTCCAGCAGATCAACATCATTTTGCCGGGCTTCTTGCACTTCGGCTTCTGTGTATTGGGTGACCCTAGGAGAATCATGCTCTATGTCGGCTGGTAATACAGCTTATGCCCCATATACCAGAAAGAATGGCGTATAGCCTGTTGATCGATTCGGAGTTGTTCTTAAACTCCACAGTACCGCTGGTAGTTCTTCTATCCAGCACCCCGCTGATCTTTGCAGCGGCTCAATGAGCCGGGGTTTTATCCCAGATAATACTAATCCGTTGGATCTTTCCACTTGTCCGTTCGATGCGGGGTGGGCTACCGAGGCTATGTCCAGCCAGATCTTCTTATCCCGGCAGAAACGCGCAAATGCTCCTTCCGCAAAGTTTGTGCCATTATCAATTATGATACTGTGGGGATAACCGTACCTCAAGATTATATCTTTGAGAAACGTTACGGCCGTAGCTCCATCACATTTTCTTATAGGTTTTACCTCAATCCATTTTGTAAACTTGTCCACCATGACTAGAATGTGAGTCATGTTTCCCCTTGTTGGTTTGAACGGGCCAACCATATCCAAGCACCATACGGCAAATGGCCAAGTGATTGGTATGGTCTTGAGTTCCGACATTGGCATATGTGTCTTGGTGGCATACCTCTGACAACCATTACATTTTCTCACCAGATCTTCCGCTTGCTCTAACGCATTTGGCCAGTAGAATCCGTGCCGGAAAGCTTTTGCTACCAAGGCTCGGGATGAGGCATGATGCCCGCATTCCCCCTGATGTATATCTCGGATGATTTCAAGTCCTTCTTCCGGGTCAACACATCGCTGGAGTACATTTGTCACACTTCTTTTGTATAGTTCGGAATTGATGATTGTGTAGGCCTTTGCCCTCCTCTGTGTTTGCCTGGACAGCACTTCCTCAGTGGGTAACGTTCCGTCCCTCAGGAATTGAAATATAGGCAATGCCCAAGCTGGTATTGCTTGCACAGGGAACACATCCTCATCAATCTCCATCTGATCCACCGGCATAACTTCAATCGGACCACGCTGAGCAGTCCCCGGGTCTTGCGAAGCAGTCCCCGGGTTTACCGAAGTAGTCCCCGGATTTGCCGAGGGAGTCCCCGGGTTCAGCGCTCCACTTCCCGTGTCCACGTCCATGGGCACAGCTCCGGATTCTGTGTCCTCCGGGACGTAGATTGACTCGGATTCTGGGGATGGCCTGATGGATGGTTTCCTGAGGTGCTCTAATGCCACACCCGGTGGAATTGCTTGTCGGGTTGACCCGAGCTTCGGCAGCATGTCGGCAGCCTCATTTTCCACCTGGGGTACATGGTGAAATTCACATCCCTCAAAGTAACCAGATATTTTCTGTACATGAAATCTGTACAGCGCCATGTTTGGATCCAAGGCGTCCCATACTCCCGACACTTGTTGCACCACCAAATCCGAGTCGCCAAAGCATATGATCCGACGTATTCCAATTTCTTTTGCTACCTTAAGCCCATGCACAAGTGCTTCATACTCAGCGACATTGTTTGATGCGGTGAAATGGATCTGTAGCACATATCTCAACTGGTTCTTCTTCGGCGACGTGAGTACAACTCCGGCACCTAGCCCGGTTTTGGTCTTTGATCCGTAAAAGTGCATTCGCCAATAGTTCGGATCCGGAAGTGGCGGTTCGTATTGTACCTCGGCCCAATCCACGAAGAAGTCCGCCATAGCTTGAGATTTGATGGCCTCTCTTCTGTCATACTGCGGCGCATAAGGTGCTAGCTCAATTGCCCATTTTGCAATCCTTCCACTCGCATCCTTGTTACTCCTTATCTCGGATATGGGGGCCTCACATATGACTCGGATAGGGTGCTCCTCAAAGTAGTGCTTCAGTTTCTTGGCGGCCATGTACACGCCATATGCCACCTTTTGGTAATGTGGATAGTTCTGCTTTGAGGCTGACAACACCTCACTCAAGTAATACACTGGCCTTTGCACCAACTTACCTTCCTCGTCGCGCTCCACCACTATCACTGCACTTACAACTTGGTTGGTTGCGGCTATACAGAGCAACATTGGCTCCTTCGATAGTGGTGAGGCTAGTACTGGTGCTGTGGTTAACATCTTCTTCAGGTGGGTAAAGGCTTCGTCGGCCTGTGGCGTCCAAACGAACTTATCCGACTTTTTTATGAGTTGATAAAGAGGCAATGCCTTCTCTCCCAACCGACATACAAACCGACTTAACGAGGCCAGGCAACCTGTGAACTTCTGGACATCGTTAAGACACTTCAGCAGTTCCATTCGCTCGATGGCTCGGATCTTAGTTGGATTAACCTCGATACCTCGGCTGGAAACCAGAAAACCAAGCGGTTTTCCAACCGGGACACCGAAGGTGCATTTTTTCGGGTTAAGTTTCATCCGGAACCTCCTTAGGTTCGCAAACGTCTGCCTGATATCGTCAACGAGCGTTTTGCTTTCCTTGGTCTTGATAACTACATCATCCATGTACACCTGTACATTTTCACCTATTTGTTCGTGCAAACATTTTTGCATACATCTTTGGTACGTTGCCCCTGCATTACGTAAACCAAACGGCATGGTGCGATAGCAATAAGCCCCATACGGGGTAATAAATGCAGTCTTTATTTGATCATCCGGATTCAGAGGTATCTGGTGGAAACCTGAATATGCATCAATGAACGACAACAGTTCACATCCAGCAGTTGAGTCTATGACCTGGTCTATTCTTGGCAGCGGAAATGGATCTTTTGGACACGCCTTATTCAGGTTCGTGTAATCAATACACATGCGCCAAACCACTGCCACGTTTGGGTCATCCTTCTTCTTTTCCACCAGCACCGGATTGGATAGCCAATCCGGGTAGAGAACCTCCATGATAAATCCTGCAGCTAGCAACCGAGCTATCTCATCCCCAATGACTTTCCTCCTATCTTCGGCGAAGCGGCGGAGAGGTTGCTTCACCGGCTTAGCTCCGGGTCTCACATTTAAAGAGTGCTCGGCCAACTCCCTCAGAACACCTTGCAAGTCCTGTGTGGACCAAGCAAAAATGTCCCAATTCTCACGGAGGAAGCTGACGAGCTCACTTTCCTATTTATCATTTAACCCGGCACCAATCGTTACGGTGCGCTCTGGGAACATGTCATCAATAGGAACCTTCTTGGTATCTTTCGTGGCCTAGAAGGAGACAATTCCATGCGGGTTACTCAGCGCCGGCATAAACTGCTGCGCGGACTGAGCCAACGCAGCCACCTCTTGAATTTTCCTTTTTTCCTGCGCAATCACCAGCGACTCGGCTAAGTTTGATCCGGCCGACACACACTCCATCGAACGTCGGAAATCCCCTGCAATGGTTATCACCCCGTTTGGTCCAGGCAACTTCATCTTCAAGTAGCTAACGTGACAGCTTGCCATGAACTTGTTCAGGGCTGGCCTTCCGAGTAATGCATGGTAAGCACTTTCCAAGTTCACCACCTCGAACTCCAAATTTTTGGTTCGGCAGTTATCCCTCGTGCCGAACAAGACATCGACCCGGACTTTGCCTATGGGCTCACAAGAAATGTCGGGCACAATGCCATGAAAAGTTGTCCTCGTGGCCTACAGCATGTTCTCCGAGATACCCAACTTGCGCATTGTGTCCGCATACATGATGTTAATGCTGCTGCCATTGTCGATCAACACCTTTGAGAATCTTACGCTAATGCTAGGTCCAATGAATGTCGGATCTAGCACCAATGAATATGAACCAGGGCTTGGCATGAGATTGGGATGATCCCTGATGCTCCAGGTGATTTCTTGATCGGACCAAGGCATGTACCTCGTCACTGCAGGCATCACCGCATTCACCTCCATATGCCTACGCTGCAAGCTTTTTCTATCCGTTTCCTCTGTGGTGAACACGCAATAGCTCTGATGGTGCTCCTTGTACTCGTTTCTCCCCTCATTTCCGGGGTACCTCTGATCCGGCGGATGCTGATTTTCCACTTGGTGCACCGCGTCCCTTCTCTCATTGTTATCATACCTTCGCAGAGGGGGAGGCAACATCAGTTGTTGCGTGTTCGCTCCGGAGAGCAATTGCTGCCGGGGTAACTCCTGCCGAGGCTGATCATTCCGGGGTGCCTGAGCATTCCCCGAACCGCCCTGTTCAATCTTGCGCATCCACTCACATTGTCTCGTGGTATGACCCGCTGGGTTATTCGGATTTGGCGTGTGAAACTTACACGGCTGGTCCAACATCGACTCATAGGTGTACCTCGGACGGTGTTTCCTTTCTTGCCACTGCTTCTTTTGCTCAGGTGTCCAAGTCTTCTTGCCATCGTTTCTTGGGGTCCACTGCCCTCCAGTTTTTTGGCGTTGACTGCCCCCTGCTCCGGGCTGATCTTGATTCACAGCTGCAACTTGGTGCGAACCATATCGATGATCCGGTCTATCATCTCTCCTTTTTCCTTTGTAGTCATTCCTTCGGGATGATCCGGCCCCATCTCTTTGATAGTACTCATCGTTTGACTCGTTTGATACGAGCCTAGGTTGAGTCGGATCACCCAAAGCATACGAATCCGCAATCCGGATCATCTCTGACAACGTAACTGGCATTTTCCTTTGCAACTTCATCCACAACTCGCTTCCATACCTGCACCCTTGTGCAAACCATGCTATGGCCTGCGATTCAATCACGCCCTCACACGAATTTCTCACAGTGCACCACCGGGTTAAAAACTCTCGACCCGTCTCATTTGGCCTTTGCTTGCACATAGCTAGGGTTTGTGGCCTGTTCGGCCTTTGATACGTACTCGAAAAATTGCTGATGAACATCTCCTCGAAATCTATCCAGCAGTTGATGCTTCCTGGTGGCAAATTGTTCAACCACACCCTTGCCGGGCCTTCCAACATCTGGGGTACATACCGTACAGCCCATCTCAGGTTGCTAGTGGCAATTTTAACCGCTGTAGCATAATTTATCAGCCAATCCACCGGATTTGTACTGCCGTCGGATGTCTTCGTGCCCCTGGGTAACTAGAAGTTGGGTACTGGTGGCTCTTTCATGATCCGGGGTCCAAAACATGCTGGGCCCAGTGGACCTTGGCATTCAATTTGTTCCGACCTATACAGTCGATCTAGTTTTAACCTGACATCATCCGGCATCAAATCTCTGCTTCCCAATCTTGATCCTATCACATGATAGTCTTGCCTCGGGTATCCCGTGTTTGCCATTTCCGAGTCTCCATCATTATACCTATCTTGTTCTCGTGGAGCGCCTTTCTGTTGCATACCTCGGCCGGCACTTTGCTCTTGCCTTGGTATATTCCGCTGCTGCGGTTGTCCTGCTCCAGCCGAGTTTCGCTGTCCGGCATTGCCATTAACAACGTTCCCTTGACCGGCATTGCCTTGGTCGTGGTTACCTCGGCCAGCTTCACCTCGGCTCACACTCCGTCGATCATCATTTTTCTGCGCTTCTTTTCCTTTCCCTGCCCGCGTCGGGTCATACGGGACGATCTGTTTGTTCCGTCGGGCCGAGGTTACTACCTCCTCTCTCCTGGGGCCGCCATGAGGGGATGATGCGGCTCCAGTGGATTTCTCCGGGTTACCCACCGCCGAATGGACGATCTTGGAGGCTCCAGCTCTCTCTAGGTTAGCTCTGAGTAGTTCCTCGTTTTGCCTGTTCGCAATCCGAACCAGCTCGTTAACCCTATCTTGCTGTCTTTGCCGGGCTTCACCCGTTAGACCCTCCAACTCGGATGCTGCTGCATCCGCTGCTCTGAGGTTCTTTCCTGGGGTACTATACCTCGGCAGCCCCATGGACAAACAGTTTTCCGATACCTCAATTCCAGTATCACCCTCTCGGTTCATCTCGCTCATGAGATTTCTCCCCTTCACTTTTACTGCGTCCACTTTGTTCGCTTTTGCGTACTCACGCAGTGTCATATTCAATGACTGCTGAGCCGTGGCTATTTTCTTTGCGCCCTCTAGGATTTTCTACCTAGTTTCTTCCAGCTCGGCCTGTGCTCGAGCCGGATCTACCGCTGCTACTACAGGGTTTGCCAAGCTATCCATTGCTTCCCTCAACATGTTCTCTGGCCTCTCTAGTGGAGGACCTCTACCTTTCCTTGGTGCTTTTGGCGTTACCTCCGGATCTGGCGCCAGATCCTTGCTCGCGCCCGCATCTGGCGCAGTCATCATCACCTCCACATGGTCCAGGGAGCGAGCGATACGCGTCCCGGGAACCACGGCGATGGGTGGCTCCCCCGCGTCGACGACGTGACGCGGATGAACACACGACACGTCCACAGCGACGTAGACCTTGTGCGCGCCGAGCTTGACGAAGAGGCCATTGCGTGGTAGAGGGCGCGTGCCGAAGCAGCCAGCGTTGTCGCTGACGAAGTCCAGCGCTCCAAAGCGCTGAACGAGCCCGGAGACGATGCGCTCGCCGGTGCCGATGATGTTTCCCGTCTGGATTTTGATCCCTGCTAGCGCTGCTAGCCCCACGGTGGGCGCCAACTGTCGTGGTGGTGTCACGGCAGATGCCATGGATAGGCTAAAGGTGGGGACTAATGCACGCTAGGAGAATCCAGGGAGGGATAGTAGAGTGATACTCCACACAGAAGTTTGTATTGATTTCCTTCCAAGATTACAAGTGCTCCTGGAGCTGTATTTGCGAGAGGAGGAAGAAGGAGCTCTCTTACTCTCACCCACGGATCACGCCTGAAACCCTAGCCCAAACAGAATAGTAGAAAGACCAGCCCCCTCTACAGAAGCCCTAGCCCCCCTTTTATAGGGGAGGCTCGGTTTCTGCCTAGAGCATACGTGGAGGCATATTCCTAAGAATATGCCTCCTCCCAAAGTGGTAAGCCGACCGGGGTGCTCTTTCCCCCGCGTCACACATGCTTTAGCTACGTGAGCCTCTGCGGTGCCCTCGTCAGCCGACATGGGCGTCGTCACGCTTGTCGGTCACGCCCCGGTGGTCATGTCCTTGCTTGCTTCGCTCAGGCAGTGTGTACCGGGGCTCCTTTTGACCAGCGAGATTCCTTCCTTCTCCTAGAAGCTTGCTGTGACCCGAATGATGGTTCATCCGACCACACATGTTCCTGCATAAAAGTAAAACATGCACTTCCGACTCACTGCTTAAGTCGGATGAGACCTAGTTAGGCGAATGCCCCCAGGTACGGATGACCCCGTGATTCGGCCTGCCTTGAGGTGACCCGGCCAGCATCCACTTTGACTTTGCCGAACCTCGGCTAACTTGGCCTTTATACCCCGGCGTGACCCTACCCGGGGGTATCCCCCCAACAAGCAACAACACATCTATTACCTTAGAGATTTCTGTCACTTGCCCAGATTACCAGAGGCATGAACCCACTATCGAGCATAAATACTAACTCTTGGAGTTGCTAGCATCTACTTGGCCAAGATAGCTACTAACAACGAAAAGCATGCAAGATCACAAATAACAAAGACATGATAGAATCAATAATCAGTCTGAAATAACATCTCAATATCCATCGGATCCCTGCAAACACAACATGCAGAATTACAAATAGATGATCTTGATCATGAACGGAGCTCACAAGATCTAGACATGAAAGCACAAAGGAGGAGAACCAGCCATCTAGCTACTACATGGATCCGTAGTCCAAGGATGAACTACTCACGCATCACACGGAGGCTTGCATGGTGATGAAGAAGGCCTCCAGGGTGAATTCCCCTCTCCGGCAGGGTGCCGGAAAGAGCTTCAGATTCCTCCCGATCTAGGGATGGAGATGACGGCGGCTACGGACTCTTTCGTGGATTTTTGATCAGGTACTTAGGGTTTACGTCCCGAGGGCATCTTATAGTCGGAAGGGGAGGCTGAGGGGGTGCCGGGAGCGGCCACACCACCCCCTGGCGTGGGCCAGGCTAGGCCCCGCGGCTAGGTGGTGTGGTGGCCCCCTGGCCCCTCTCCGTCTCGTATTCTGGCACTTGATGACTTCCGGAACAATAGGCACTTTGGCTTTTGTCCCGTCCAATTCCGAGAATATTCATTTTCTAACTTTCCTGGAACCAAAAACAGGAGAAAACAGGCAGCTGGCACTGTAGCTCTTGTTAATAGGTTAGTCCAAGAAATCATATGAAAAGTACTCCAAAGTTGGAACAAAACACAAGAAAGTGGATAAAACTAAGCATGGAACATCAAAAATTATAGATACATTTGCAATGTATCAAGGTTGTCCGGTGGCTTGAACGTGTGTGCGAGTACGGATGCTCTGCTGAGTTGCAGGGCTCAGACTTCCACTCGATCTTGAGATCGGAAAGTGTACAACTACATCAACCACGAGTTCCTACTCGTTAACAAAACTCATTGTCTTCGATGGTAAGTTCTCGATGGATGTATGTCCACCCGTTGCTCTGTACCTAGTAGATAGATCTTGGCGTGTAGTTCTCATCGTAGGAAATTTTTTGTTTTCTATGCTGCGGACCCAACAGTGGTATCAGATCCTGATCTATGCGTAGGTGCTCTGCACGGGTAGTACACATATGTTTATATGTGGGCGATGATGATCATGTTATTGCGTCTTCTATGTATTTTGGATATTGGTGGCATAGTGGGATGAAGCGGCCCGGACCAACCTTACATGTCATCGTACATGAGACCGATTCCAGGACTGACATGCAACTTGTTTTGCATAAGTGGATGGCGGGTGTCTGTCTCTCCTACTATAGTCAATATCTGATTTACAACGAGTTGCTAATAACTTGGTTATCCTCGTTGTGGTTCATGTTCGTAGGTAAGAATGGTTCTATCTCCGAAAGCCCTAAGCCACGTAAAACTTACAATTGATAAATTAGAGGCGTCTAGTTTAGATCGTTGCTAGGCTAGTGTCTTGATATGGTATTGTTGTAAGTAGATGTATGATAGATACTCTTACAAAACATTCAACGTGTAAGATCCATAGACCTTGGCCTTACACACAAAGGAATGATAGAGATCATACCACGATGCAAATGATAGAGATCAAATGCATGGACCATATCATCTCACTTTACACATTAGCTGTTAGCATCTTATACTGCTAGTTTGGCGTTTTTTGTAGCATTGTAAGATGATCCCTCATTTAGATATCAAGATAAAAATGTGTTCTTCCTTAAGTATGCACCATTCTGTGGATCGTGTTCGAGACATCACGTGATGATCGGGTGTACTCTAATCTACGCTTTCATAGGAACGGGTGTAAGACAGTTTTACACACGCGAATACTAAGGTTCTTACTTGGCGAGCCTATCATGTACAGACATGGCCTCGGAACACGGACCGAAAGGTTAAGCATGAGTCATATAGCTGATATGATGCCCATATAGATGCTCGCCTTTGAAGCTACATCAACTCACGTGATGATCGGACTTGGTGTAGTGGATTTGGTTCATGTAAGCACCAAAAGGACACGAGGGATGTCGTTTTTGAGTGGGAGTTCATTAGTAATTTGGATTAGTTGAACTCACTCTATCATAAACTTAGTTTAAATAAACTTTACAAATTCTGTTGTAGATGGCACCACCTGCTTTTAATTTCAATGTGTTCATGGAGAAAGAGAAACTTGCTATGAATGGTAGCAACTTCACCAACTGGGCTATGAATTTGAGGATTCTCCTCACTGCTGCACAAAAGCAATATGTGTTATATGCGCCGCTAGGCCCCCCACCAGCTCCTGATGCCCCTGACGAGGAAAAGAATGTCTATATGACTCGTCAGGAGGACCACAACTTAGTTTATTGCGGCATACTGTATGGGCTAGAGCCAGAACTTCAAAAGCGTTTCGAAAATGGCAATGCCTTTGATACCATGGGAGAATTGAAAATGATTTTGGATACCCATGCTGCCGTAGAGAGTTATAATTATACTGAAAAGTTCTTTAGCTGCATGATGGAGGATAACAACTCCATTAGTGAGCATGTACTCAAAATGTCTGGGTACACTGATAAGCTTGTGTCCTTGGGAATAACAAATTCCCATTGACTTAGGCATACATCGTGTTCTCCAATCTCTGCCACCTAGCTACAAGAGCTTCGTGATGAACTATAATATGCAGGGCATGAAGAAGTCTCTTCCCGAGCTTCTGTCAATGCTTAAGACTGCAGAAGTGGAGATCAGGAAAGAACATCAAGTATTGATGATCAATAGGACCACCGGTTTCAAGAAGGACAAGAAAGGCAAGCACAAGGGAAAGAAGGGTGGAAAATCTGTTGCCGCACCTGAAAAGAAACCCCGAGCTGGCCCTAAGTCTGACACCGAGTGTTATTATTGCAAGGAGACTAGCCATTGGAAGCGCAATTGCCCCTATTTGGCGGATAAGAAGTCCGGCAAGGCAAACAAAGGTATATATGATATACATGTTATTGATGTGTACTTGCCTAGTACTCGTAGTAGCACCTAGGTATTTGATACGGGATCGTTTGCTAATATATGTAACTCAATTCAGGGGCTACGGAACAAGCGACAACTAGCAAGGGATGAGGTCAGGATGCGGGTCAGCAATGGATCAAGAGTTGATGTGATCGCCGTGGGGACGCTACCTCTCCATATGCCATCTGGATTAGTTATAAACCTAAATAATTGTTATTTGGTGCCTGCACTGAGCATGAACATTGTATCCGGATTGTGTTTGATGCAAAGTGGTTATTCCTTTAAATCTGAAAACAATGGTTGTTCGATTTATAAGAATGATATCTTTTATGGTCATGCACCTGTGTTGAATGGTTTATTTCTATTGGATCTCGATAGTAGTATTATGCATATTCATAATGTCAATGCTAAAAAGAATAAAGTTGATAATGATATATCTCCATATATGTGGCACTGCCGTCTAGGCCATATTGGCGTTAAACGCATGAAGAAACTCCATTCTGATGGACTTTTGGAATCACTTGATTTTGAATCATTTGATACATGTGAGCCATGCCTTATGGGCAAGATGACTAGAACACCGTTTTCTGGTTCAATGGAACGGGCGACAGATTTATTGGAAATCATACATACTGATGTGTGTGGACCAATGAGTGTGTCGGCGCGAGGTGGATATCGTTATTTTGTTACTTTCACGGATGATTTATGTAGATACGGATATATCTATTTGATGAAACACAAGTCTGAAACCTTTGAAAAGTTTAAGGAATTTTAGAATGAAGTGGAAAATCATCATAATAGAAAGATCAAATTTCTTCGGTCGGACCGTGGAGGTGAGTATCTAAGTTACGAGTTTAGCACACACATGAAAGAGTGTGGAATAGTTTCACAACTCACGCCTGCCGAAACACCACAACGTAATGGTGTGTCGGAACGTTGTAATCGTACTTTATTGGATATGGTTCGATCTATGATGTCTCTGACTGACTTGCCACTGTCATTTTGGGGTTATGCACTGGAAACAGCTGCAATCACTTTAAATTGGGCACCATCTAAATCCGTTGAAACGACACCGTATGAATTATGGTTTGGAAACAAACCTAAGCTGTCATTTTCTTAAAGTTTGGGGATGCGATGTTTATGTGAAGAAACTACAGCTGGATAAACTCGAACCCAAAGCGGAAAATGCGTCTTCATAGGATACTCTAAGGAAACGATTGGGTATACCTTCTACCACAGATCTGAGGGCAAGGTTTTTGTTGCCAAGAATGGATCCTTTCTTGAGAAGGAGTTTCTCGCGAAAGGTGTGAGTAGTTGGAAGGTAGAACTCGAAGAGGTTATTGAACCTTCTCTTCATGAAATGGCGAGTAGCGCAACACCGGAAGTTGTTTCGGAGTTGACTTCACCTAATGAAGAGAGAGCTAATGATATTGATCATGAAACTCCGAAAGAGGACACTACCAAACCTCGTAGGTCAAGCAGGACACGTGTAGCTCCTGAACTGTACGACAATCCTTTTGTGAATTTCATGGTTGATGAAATGGATGACCCTGCAACGTATGAAGAAGCAATGATGAGCTCGGATTCCAACAAATGGCTAGAAGCCATGAAATCCGAGATGGAATCCATGTACGAGAACCAGGTTTGGACCTTGGTGGACTTACCTCACGATCGAAAGGCCGTTGAGAATAATTGGATTTTCAAAAGAAAAACTGATGCTGATGGTAATGTGACCATCTATAAGGCTTGACTTGTCGCAAAGGGGTTTCGACAAATTCAAGGAGTTGACTATGATGAGACATTCTCTCCCATAGCGATGCTTAAGTCGGTTAGGATTATGTTAGCAATTTCTGCATATTTCGATTATGAAATATGGCAGATGGATGTCAAAATTGCATTCCTCAATGGTAATATTGAAGAAGAGTTGTATATGATACAACCTAAGGGTTTTGTCGATCCTAAGGATGCTAATAAGGTATGCAAACTTCAGCGATCCATCTATGGACTGAAGCAAGCATCCCGGAGTTGGAATATCCGCTTTGATGAGGTGATCAAAGAGTTTGGATTTGTCCAAAGTTATGGAGAGGATTGTATTTACAAGAAAGTGAGTGGGAGCAATGTGGCATTTCTGATATTATATGTGGATGACATATTATTGATTGGAAATGATATAGATCTTTTAAACAGTGTTAAAAGTTATCTAAACAGCAAATTTTTGATGAAAGACCTTGGTGAAGCGTCATATATATTAGGCATTAAAATCTATAGATATTGATCAAGGCGCCTAATTAGGCTATCGCAGAGTACATGCCTTGATAAGATATTAAAGAAGTTTAATATGGACGGGAGTAAGAAAGGGTTCTTACCTATGTTGCAAGGCAAGACATTGAGCAAGACTCAAAGTCCGGCTACGGCGGAAGAAAAGGAGATAATGGATAAGATCCCCTATGCCTCGGCCATAGGCTCTATTATGTATGCCATGCCATGTACACGACCGGATGTGGCACATGCTATTAGTTTGACTAGTGGGTACCAATCTGATCCAGGTTCAGAACACTGGATAGCGGTCACGAACATCCTCAAGTACTTGAGAAGAACTAGGGATATGTTTCTTATATACGGAGGTGAAGAAGAGCTAGTCGCTAAGTGTTATGTCGATGCTAGCTTTGACACCGATCTGGATGACTCTAAGTCTCAATCCGGATACGTATTTCGCTTGAACGGAGCAGCAGTTAGTTGGAGGAGTTCCAAACAACCTGTGGTGGGTGGATCAACGACGGAGGCGGAATATGTTGTTGCTTCAGAAGCGGCGCAGGAAGCGGTTTGGATGAAAGAGTTCATTACGGAACTAGGTGTGGTTCCTAGTGCATTGGACCCAATGGTGATCTATTGTGACAACAATGGAGCCATAGCCAATGCCAAGGAACCGAGGTCTCACAAGAATTCCAAGCATATTAAGTGCCGGTTTCACTCCATCCACGAACATGTCAAGGATGGATATATAAAGATTTGTAAAGTACACACGGACCTAAATGTAGCAGATCTGTTGACTAAATCTCTCCCTAGGGCAAAACATGATCAACACCAGAACTCCATGGGTGTTAGATTTATCACTATGTGAACTAGATTATTGTCTCTAGTGCAAGTGGGAGACTAAAGGAAATATGCCCTGTGAGGCAATAATAAAGTCGTTATTATGTATTCCTTATATATGATAGATGTTTATTTTGCATGCATAATTGTATTGATCAGAAACATCAATACATGTGTGTTTAATAAACAAAAAGGGTTCCTAGTTATGCCTCTTTTATAGACTAGCTTCTTGATTAACAAGATGATCAAGGTTTCCTGATCATGGACATTGGATGTTGTTAATAACAAGGTCACAACATTTGTGAAATGATGTGATGAACATTCATCCGAAGTATAGCATTACGATCAAGTCATTATGTTTATATTTCTATAACATCATACGAAGTAATCTTTATCCTTAGACCATGAGATCATGTTAATTGCTAACACCGGAAGAGTATCTTGATAAGATCAAACGTCACACCGTAACAGGGTGACTATAAAGATGGGTTCGTGCTATGAAGGTGTTATGTTCAGGCTCATGGATCAAGAGTGGAATTTGTCAATCCCGATGACGGATAGATATACTCTGGGCCCTCTCGGTGATATCACATTAAGATAGCTTGCAAGCAAGTGATGTGATCACTAGAATGTTTTATCACGGGAACGAGAAAAGAGTGCATGTCGGTAATGAGATCAAACTAGGTATTTGGATACCGATAATCTCGGACATGTATTATATCATGAGACAAAGGTATTAAATTACAAGTGTTAAAGGTTCTCACGGTCACAGAAGTCATCGTTGAATATGCAGGAGTCTGTATGGATCTCCAGGTCCCGCTTCTGATTATTGATCTAAGAGGAGTCTCAATCATGTATGTATTATTCACGAACCGTAGGGTGACACACTTAAGAGTTACCGGACACCATTTTGGAGCACATATGTTTCAGACGAAAGAATTGCAAAGCGCAGGAATTGTTTTGATAGAAACCGGAAATTGTTTCGGGTGAAATTGCAGAAAGTGGTTCTGCATGTGATATTGAAATATTGCAAGGGGTTATATGTGAATGTTTGTTAATTGAAGTAATTAACAAAATTCTGAATAAATTTAATAAAAGAGTTTTATTAAATGAGAGAGCAATAAACTTAGAGAATTTTAATGCATTTAAAGTGGGGACTTTAAAAGGGAATGTGAAGAGGCATTTTAATGTGGAGGGGTTACCACCACATGAATGGGGGAGGTGAGGGTCACCCCCATGCGCCGGCCATGGAGGGGGTACCCCCTCCCTCCTCCTATAAAAGGCCACCCTCTCCCTCCTTCTTCCTCACACCTCCTTGTGAAGGATCTCCCTCCCCCTCTAGAATTATTCCCCCATGATCTCGGATTAGCGAGATACATGTTCCCGATGGCATTTCATCTGGAAGAAGTTGCTGCTTCCGCTGGATCGCTGGAGCGAGGAGGTGGAGGTTGTCCGGTGGCTTGAACATGTGTGCGAGTACGGATGCGCTGCTGAGTTGCGGCGCTCGGACTTGCAAGTGTACGACTACATCAACCACGAGTTCCTACTCGTTAACAAAACTCGTTGTCTTCGAGGGTAAGTTCTCGATGGATGTATGTCCACACGTTGCTCTTAACCTAGTAGATAGATCTTGGCGTGTAGTTCTCATCATAGGAAAATTTTTGTTTTCTATGCTGCAGACCGAACAAAGTTCATTGCCGGCATACATGCTGACATATGAGAGTTCGAGATACATACACTTTTCTCTAAGTGTAAAACGGGCGGAGTAAAGCTACATTCCATGGACGCTTAGATTCCTTGCCGGACCTGTCCGCCTTATTCTTCTCCTATGGCTTTGTGTCAATGAGGTAATAGGCATCATTGTGTAGTGCTTTGCTTACAATGAATGGCCCTTCCCATGGAGGGCATAACTTATGCATGCCGGCAATGCGCTGCACCAGCCAAAGTACCAGATCACCTTCCCGGAAGACTCGGGGGGTTTACTTTCTGACTATGGTAGCTGAAAGGGCATGTATGCCCCCATGTGTGGTTTTGGTAATTAATGACAATCCCTATGGACTAATGTGCAAATTGAGTTTCTCTTGTAGGTTTGTCCATTGGCATCGCTTGGACCATGTGTTGGTTTCAAGGATGAAAAAGAAGAAGCATCGTCCAAGGGCTTTGTGCCTATTGGAATCAAGTAGAAGAAGAAGAAGAAGAAGAAGATCAAGTATGCCTTGAAGAAGAAGAAGAAGATGGAGTTCCTCATGGCTTTCTTCAAGACATCATCATCAAGATTTGAAGTGCAAGCTCAAGATGCGTCATCTCCAGAAGATCTCATTCTTGAAGCTTGCCATCCTCGGCAATCATGGAATGATGAAGCCAAGTTCGATGAAGAGGCTTCCCCCATGGAGTATGGGGGAGCATTTCTGAAGTCTTCATCAAACAAGAGCAAGCAAGAGCAATCGAGAAAGGTGTTCCATCTTGAAGGTGACAAGATCGTCTACATCACGCTCAAGTGGGATGCTCAAGGCAAAGGTATGATCTTGATAGGGTTTCTATTTTACCGGTCTCGTGTAGTGTTGGGAGACCAGGTTTAGGATATATAGCCGTACTATCAAGAGGGGCTCTCGAGCGGGTGACTCATTCGTATCTTTCGGAGAGAGCTCAAACCTTTGCATACATAGCATCATCTGTCTTGGTTGTTGTTTGGTTCTTGTCCATGTGAGGATCTAGAGCTTGTGGTTATCTTCATCACAAGCTCTAGTTCATCTAAAATGGATTTCCCATGCATATCTTATTGCGTTTTTGATCTTGCGGGTTTTCCGGCTCCACACCTTGGGAGGTATCTCACATATATATTTATGGTATTTTCTCCCTTGGTGATATCCAATATTTCGAACAAAATTGGTTTCATCTCGTTTGGAGTTCGGATGCAAAAGTTGTGGCATTTCTGGTTCTGAAGTTTCTCGGAACGGAAGTACCGGCCAGACGCCGGAAGTACCGCTCGGGCAGAAATGCCACCGGTAGTACCGGTGTTAATACTGACCCAACTTCCGGTGAACCCGTTTTCGCTTCAGTATGCTCTCTGCATGGTCTGCGCTATTTGACGGAACTTCGGTCGGAATCTTGGGCGGTAGTACCGGCCTAGGCGGTAGTACCGGTGACCCACCGGTAGTACCAGCCGGCCTCGTTTTTGTGTTCGTTTGAACCTTGTTTTTGGACCGTTGGCTGAGTGCCACCGGTAGTACCGGCCACCCACCGGTACTACCGGCCGTGCGCGAATCTGTGGGTAACGGGCAGATCGGGGAGCCCTTTAAAAGGAGCTCCCCTTTCCCCTTCGCCCCCAACTCTTGTTCTTCTCTGTTTTTGGCTTTCTCTCTCCTCCATTGTTGACCTTGAAGAGCTTGCCCTCTCCCCTTTCCCCTCCTATGATTCTTGCATCTTTTTTAGGGATTTGAGAGAGGAGATCTAGATCTACAAGCCCCACCAAGCAAAATCCCTACTTTGTGAAGGAATCCTTGGGATCTAGATCTTGGAGAGTTTTGTGTTCTCCTCTTGTGTTCTTCCTCCCTTATTCCCCCAATAGCTTTTGTAGCTTTGGTGGAATTTGAGAGAGAAGGACTTGCCTCTTGCATTTGGTGCATAGGTTTGAGTTCTCCTCGGAGATTCGGCGAGTTCAAGCCCTTGGGCTTGTTTCTCTTGGGTTCTTGGAACCCTAGACGGTTGTGTGGTTGGATAGTTGACCTTTTGTGGTCTTGTAGCCTTTTGTGGCCTTGTTGCCTTTTGTGGCTTTGTAGCCTTTGTGGCATTGTTCTTGGGGCTCCAATTGAGTTGTGGAGGTTCCCCAAGTTTGTTGGCCTTTTGTGGCATTGTGGAGCCTTTGTGGCGTTTCTTGGGAGCCCTCCAATTGAGTTGTGGAGATTGCCCCACCGGTAGTGTCCCATAGTGGAACGTGAGTAGGCCTTTGTGGCGAGCTCACGGGAGAATAGGGTGAGCCTTTTGTGGCGTCAGTGAGTTGCGTGGCTTCGCATCCTTGGTGAGGCCTTGTGTGGCGTTGGGTGAGCATCGAGCCACCACACCTTGAGGTGAGCCATTTGTGGCGTTCGAAGTACATTGCACCCCCGCACCTCTCCAACGGAGACGTAGCTTCTTTGGAAGTGAACTTTGGGAAACAAATCATCGTCTCCGTGTCCATCGGTTATCTCTCAACCGAGCCCTTTACCTATGCAATTTACATTGTGATAGCCTTCGTGCTTGAAGTACTATATCTTGCTATCACCTTGTTGCTAGTCTTGCTTAGCATAGGTTGTTGGTGCACTTAGTGAAACTAGTGGATATAGGTTTTAGCTTGATAAATTAAATGTTAAGTTTTATTCCGCATTTATTAGAGCCTAAACTGTAATAATTTTAAAATGCCTATTCACCCCCCCCCCCCCCCCCTCTAGGCGACGTCCATTTCCCTTTCAGTAGCGTCAGAGATTTTGCTGATATATGATGGATCTGGACAAGACCATTCTCTCGCTTCTTCCTGCAGATCATCATCATTTTGCTAGGATTCTTGCACTTTGGCTTCTGTGTACTGGGCGACCTTGGGCGAGTCATGCTCTATGTCGGCTGGTAATACAACTTCTGCCCCATATACTAGAAAGAATGGAGTATAGCTTGTTGATCGATTTGGAGTTGTTCTTAAGCTCCATAGTACCGTTGGTAGTTCTTCTATCCAGCACCCCGCTGATCTTTGCAGCGGCTCAATGAGCCAGGGTTTTATCCCGGACAGAACTAGTTCGTTGGATCTTTCCGCTTATCTATTCGATGCGGGGTGGGCTACTAATGCAACATCTAGCCCGATCTTCTTATCTCGACAGAATCGTGCAAATGCTCCTTTAGCAAAATTGGTACCGTTGTCAGTTATGATACTGTGAGGATAATCGTATCTCAGAATAATATCTTTGAGAAATGTTACGGCTTTAGCTCCATCACATTTTCTGATTGGCTTCACTTCAATCCACTTAGTAAATTTGTCCACCATGACCAAGATGTGAGTCATGTTCCCCTTTGCCGGTTTAAATGTTCCAACCATATCTAGGCACCATACAGCGAATGGCCAAGTGATTGGTATAGTTTTCAGTTTCGACATTGGCATGTGTGTCTTGGTGGCGTACATCTGATAGCCATTGCACTTCCTTACAAGATCGTATGCTTGCTCCAAGGCACTTGGCCAGTAAAATCCATGCCAAAAATCTTTTGCCACTAAGGCTCTGGACGAGGGGTGATGCCCACACTCCCCCTGATGTATATCTCGGGTGATGTCAATCCCTTCTTCTAGGTCAACACATCGCTGCAGAACACTTGTGACACTTCTCTTATATAGTTCGGTGTTGATGATGGTGCATACCTTTGCTCTCCTCTAGATTTGCCTTGAAAGTATCTCATCACTTGGCAAAGTTCCATTCTTCAAGAACTCAAATATTGGCTTTGCCCATGTTGGTATATCATGCACTAGGAAAAGTACTTCATCAATTTCCATTGCATCCACTGACATAACTCCCACCGGATCAAGTTGAACAGTCCTTGGGTTCTATGAGGTAGTCCCCGGGTTTGCTGAGGTATTCCCCCAGATCTCCATAGGGGTAGCTTCTGATCCGGGGTTTGCTGGGATATAGATTGATTCGGATTCTGGTGAAGGTGTGATAGATGGTTTTCTTAGATGCTCCAATGCAACTCCTGGTGGGATAGGCTGCCAAGATGACCCCAACATAGATAGTATGTCCGCTGCTTCATTCTCAAGTCGAGGTACATGATGGAATTCGCATCCCTCGAAGTACCCACATATGTTCTGGACATGAAATCTATAAAGGGCCATGTTTGCATCCAGGGCATCCCAAATACTAGATACGTGCTGCACTATCAAATCTGAATCACCAAAGCATTGTATCCGACATAGCCCCACTTATTTTGCTACTTTCAGTCCATGCACGAGCACCTCATATTCAGCCACATTATCTGATGCTCTAAAATGGATCTGGAGAACATATTTCAACTGATCTCTCTTGGGCGAGGTAAGTAATACCCCGGCCCCTAATCCCTCTTTCAGCTTTAATCCATCAAAGTGCATCCTCCAATAGTTTGAGTCTGGCAAAGGTGGTTCGTACTGCATCTCGGCCCAATCCACGAAAAAATCCGCTACTGCTTGATACTTAATGGCATCCCTTCTATCAAATTGTGGTGCGTAAGGAGCTAGCTCAATTGCCCATTTTGCAATTCGGCGACTTGCATCCTTGTTGCTCATTATCTCGGATATGGGTGCTTCACATATCACTTTTATGGAGTGTTCCATTCTTTCTATGACTCGGATCTTAGTGGGGTTGGCCTCGATACCTCGGCTTGACACGAGAAAACCGAGTAACTTCCCAGCCGACACACCAAAGGTACATTTCTCCGGGTTAAACTTCATTTGGAACCTCCTTACGTTCACAAATGTTTGGCGGATATCATCTAGGAGCGTTTTTTGCTTTCCTTTGTTTTTATCACAACATCATCTACATATACTTGGACATTTTTCCCAATTTGATCATATAAGCATTTTTGCATACACCTCTAATACGTTGCTCCTACATTACGTAATCCAAATGGCATGGTGGGATAGCAATAAGCCCCATATGGGGTAATAAAAGCAGTTTTTATTTGATCATCTAGGTTCAGGGGTATCTGGTGGAAACCAGAATACGCATCTACAAATGACAACAACTCACACCCAACGATCGAATCTATGACCTGATCTATCCTTGGCAGTGGGAATGGATCTTTTGGACATGCCTTATTCAGGTTCATGTAATCAATACACATACGCCACACCACTGCTACATTCGGATCATCCTTTTTATTTTCCACAAGCACCGGATTAGATAGCCAATCCGGATAGAGTAATTCCATGATAAACCCGACTGCAAGGAGCCGAGCTATTTCATTACCGATCACCTTTCTCCTGTCTTCGCCGAAGCGGCGGAGAGGTTGCTTCACCGGCTTAGATCCGGGTCTCACATGCAAAGAGTGCTTGGCCAACTCCCTCGGTACGCCTTGCAGGTCCTATGTGGACCAAGCAAAGATATCCCGATTCTCATGAAGGAAGTGGACGAGCTTGCTTTCCTATTTGTCGCTTAACCTGGCACCAATGGTTACAGTGCATTCTGGGAACTGATCATCAACAAGCACTTTCTTTGTATCCTTTGTTGCTAGAAACGAGACACTCCCATACGGTTTACTGAGCACCGACATATGCATCTGTGTGGACTGAGCCAATGCCGCCACCTCTTGGATTCTCCTTTTCTCTTGTTCAATCACAAGTGATTCAGCCAGGTTTGACCCGGCTGAAGCACATTCTATTGAGCGCTTGAAGTCCCTACTTATAGTGATCACTCCATTTGGCCTAGGCAATTTCATCTTCAACTAACTGATGTGAGTGCTTGCCATAAACTTGTTGAGAGCAGACCTACAAAGTAACGTGTGATACGCGCTTTCCAAGTTCACAACCTCAAACTCCAAATTCTTAGTCTGGTAGTTCTCCCTTGTGTCGAATAACACGTCAACCCGGACCTTGCCAATGGCCTCGCATGAGATACCCGACACAATGTCATGGAAAGTTGTCCTCATTGCTTGGAGCATGTTATCCAATATCCCCAACTTGTGCATTGTGTCCCTCTACATGATGTTGATGCTACTGCCATTGTCAATCAGCACCTTGGAGAATCTCACATTGATATTTGGCCCAATGAACGTCGGATCCAGCACCATTGCATATGATCTAGGACTCAGCATGAGCTTGGGGTCATCCTCGATATTCCAGGTGATCTCCTGATCTGCCCAAGGCATATACCTTGTCACAGCTGGCATAACTGCATTCACCTCCATATGTCGGTGTTTTAAGCTCTTTCTATCAGTTTCCTTAGTGGTGAACATAGAGTAGCTCTAGTGGTGTTCTCTGTATTCATTTCTCCTGACATTGCCGGGATACCCTTGGTTCTGTTGCTGCTGATTATCTACCTGATGCACTACATATCTTCCCTCATGGTTCTCATACCCCGAAGGAGGTGGTGGTAGCATCAGTTGCTGCCCATTTTCCCCAGTGAGCTGCTGCTGCCGAGGTGCATCATGCCGAGGTGCGTCATTCCGAGGTCCATCATGGCGAGGTGCATCATGCCGAGGTGCATGAGCATTCCTTGAGCCACCTTGCTCTATTTTCCTCATCCACTCACATTGCTGAGTCATATGATTCGCCGGGTTATTCAGGCTTAGCATGTGAAATCTACACGGCTGATCCAACATAGACTCATATGTATACCTTAGCCTGTCCTTCTTTTCCTGCCACTTTTTCTTCTGCTCTAGCGTCCAAGTTTTCTTGCCATCATTTCTCGGAGTCCCTCTTGCCCTCCAGTTTTCTGGTGCTGATTTGCACCAACATTCGGCTGATCCTGGTCTACTGTCGCAACTTGCTGCGAACTGTACCTGTAATCCAGCCGCTCATCTCTCCTTTTACCTCGGAAGTCATTCCGCCGGGATGACCCAGTTCCATCTCGGTTGTAGTACTCTTCATTTGATTCACTTGACATTAGCCGAGGTGGAGTTGGATCACCCAACAGATACGAATCAGCTATCCGAATTGTTTCTACCAAGGTAGTTGGCATATCCCTTTCCAGCCTCTGCCACAACATACTCGCATACCTACACCCTTGTGCAAACCAAGCTATGGCATGTGACTCAATCACCCCCTCACAGGAGTTACGCACATTGCACCAACGAGTTAAAAACTCCCCGTTAGTCTCATTTGGCCTTTGCTTGCACATTGCTAGTGTATGTGGCCTATTCAGCCTCTTGTACGTGCTTGAGAAGTTGCTGACAGACAACTCCTCAAAGTATAACCAACAATTAATACTTCCTGGCGGCAAATTGTTCAAACAGACTCTTGTTGGTCCTTCCAACATCCGCGGCACATATCTCACAGCCCATCTCCAATTGCTCGTGGCAATGTTCACAACGGTTGCATAGTCAATGAGCCAATCCTCCGGTTTAGTGCTGCCATCATAAGTCTTTGTTCCTCTGGACAACTAAATGTTTGGCATAGGTGGCTCTCTCATGATCCAGGTCTGAAGCATGTTGGACCATGAGGACATTGTCCCTCAATCATCTCTGACCTACAGATTCAGTCCAACTTCAGCCTTGCATCATTTGGCTACAAGTTCCTATTTCCCAATCTTGATCCTATCCATGGTGCTCTGGTCTAGGAAATCCAATATCAGCCATTGCCAAATAACCATAATTATATTTATCTTGACCTGGATGAGCATATTGTTGTTGTATTGTCGGGCCAACACTTCGCTCTTACCGAGGTACGTATTGTGGCTGTTGTTGCCGAGGTGGTTTTTGACTTTCCCTCACCGAGTTACGCTATCCAACATTGCCGCTTCCAGTGTTCCCCTAACCGGCATTTCCTTGGTCGCGGTTAGCTCGGACAGCTTCACCTCGGCTGGCACTGCTTTTCCTTTCCCTGCCCTTGCCGGGTCATACGGGACCATCTATTTGTTCTTTCTCCCTAAGGTTACCACCTCCTCTCTTCTAGGGCCATCATGGGGTGATGACGCTGCCCCAGCAGATTTCGCCAGGTTATTCCTTGCCGAATGAACTATATGAGAGCCTCCTTCTATCGCCAGGTTTGCTTTGAGTATTTCCTCATTTTGCTTATTTTTTACTCTCACTAAGTGGTTTACTCTTTCATGTTGCCTCTCCCGGGCTTCTCCGGTCAGACCCTCTAACTCGGACGCTACTGCCTCTACAGTCCTAAGGTTCTTTGTCGGTGTACTATATCTCGCCAGCCCAACTATTACTAGGATATTTGTATGCCCCAGCTTAGGCACATATTCCTTGTCTATCTCAGTAATCAAGTTTCTACCCCTAATCTTTATTCCGTCCATATGAGTTGGGATAATCCGGTTTGCTTTTACATACTCACGCAAAGTGATGTTCAGTGACTATTGCAACTCAGCTACTTTATTTGCCCCTGCTAACATTTTCTGACGGGTCTCCTCTAGCTCAGAATGTGCCTGAGCTGGATCTACCACAGGTTCTATGGGAGTAGCTAAGCTATCTATCGCCTACTACAACACATTCTCTGGCCTCTCTAGTGGAGGGAATATAGACCTAGCTGTCTTTGGGGTAGTGCCTGGATCTGGTGTCGAGTCCTTGCTTTGTCATGCATCTGGTGTCGTCATCATGACCTCAACGTAGCTAGCAGGGAGAGTGATACACGAGCCGCGAGCCGCGCTGAGAGGTGGCTCGCCTCCCTCGACGTCATGCTGCGGATGGATGTAGGACTCATCGATGCCAACATAGATCTTGTGGGCGCCGAGGTTGATGAAGAGGCCATTGCACGGAGGAGGGTGCTTGGCCAAGCTACCAGCGTTATCGCTAACGTAGTACAGCGCTCCAAAGCGATGAACAAGCCCGGAGACGTTGAGCTTGCCGGTGGCGATGATGTTTCCCGTCCGGATCTTCACTCTTGCTAGCACCGCTAGCCCCACGGTGGGCGCCAACTGTCATGGTAGTGGCATGGCAGATGCCATGTATAGGCTAAAGATGGGGCCAATCAGCACTAGAGGTATCCAGAGAGGGATAGTGTGGTGATTCCACACACAGATGAGTTGTATTCACTAGATCAATGGTGGATTACAAGGGCTCCTTGAGCTGTTCTTAGGGAGGAAGAGGATGAACTTCTCAACTACCCACACATCTATCTAGGGTTTTCCCTTAGTAAAAATGGCCGACCCTCTCTATGGTGGCCATGGTGCTCCTTATATAGGGGAGCCCAGGTTACAAGTTAGGGCATACATTGAAGTCATATCCTTCCACTATGCCTCTCCCAAAATAGCAAAGCGATGCTCCTCTTTTCTCTGTCTAAGATGATCTAGACTCATGGCGTAAGCCTCTCTGAGCCCCTCTGCGGCGTGGTGTCACCCGACATAGCCAATGTCACCCGACATAGGAAACATCACCTTTGTCGGCACGTACTCGCTGGTCCATCCCTCTGTCATCTGCGCTCACGCTATAGTGGAGAGAGAAAACCTTTGACTAAGAAGATTCCTTACTTCCCTTGTAAGCCAAGTGGTAACCCGACTCAGGCCTGGTTAACTCGGCCCTGTGGGTACCTGTATACAAGTAGCAAAGAGGCTACCGACATATGTTTCATGTCGGCCGAGGTAACATTGGATGAACTCCGTCCGGGATGGGTCTGCCGTAAGTTGGCTTGCCTTGAGGTGGCTCGGCCAGCTTACGCTTTGACCTTGTCGTACCTCGGCTATCATGGCCATTACACCCCGGCGTGACCCTACTCAGGGTTATCCCCCCAACACCCTCCCCACAGTTCCACACTCAAACTTAACCATCTTCGCATGAAGCAAAACGAGGCCAGCACAAAAGTACAATCGGGAAAAGTAATAAGGACTAGAACTACTAGCATTTCCTAATTGGGCAATAGACATGAGAGAAACATGGGAAAGTAAAACTAGTAGAAAACGGGCCTTTCGTCTGGAGCATTAGTCCCGGTTGTGTCTGGTCCCGGGACTAATGTACCATTTCCAATGGCTAGAAAGCATCATAGGGTATGACCACCTCTATTCCCGGTTGAAACGGGACCTTTAGTCCTAGTTGGAGACACCAACCAGGACTAAGGGTTTGCGCCAGGCTAGGGCCAGTGTGAGCCCTCTTAGTCCCGGTTGGTGTCTCCAGCCGAAACTAAAGATGCACCTTTAGTCCTGGTTGGAGGAACCAACTGGCACTAATGTCCTTCCTATATCATCTTCCTCCCTGCCCCGAGCTATACTCCATTTTGAAGCTGCTTTCCCCTCTCTGTTTCCTCCCTGAGCTCAAGTTCATCCCCATTTTTTCACAAGATTTGTCAAGATTAGGTGGCACCCCCTGTCCAAGGGTTCTAAAAGGTTAGCAACTTCATCCTTTCATCTTTCATTGCTAGTTTAGCTCATTTCATGCTCTAGAGGTAGAGGGATTTGTGGGTTTAGTTTGGGAGTAATTTTTGCAATAATAACATTTGGTCACTACTTTACTTTGGTTTTAATGTGATGAACTTGTATCAATTTGGTCACTTCTCTATTCATGATGTCGTATAATGGTTTATATATATATATAATGCAGATTTGGCTACTCCTCCTTGAGCTCAAGTTCATCCCCATTTTTCACACGATTTATCAAGATTTGGCGACACCAATCTATCCAAGGGTTCTAAAAGGTTAGCAACTCCATCCTTTCATCTATCACTGCTAGTTTAGATCATTTCATGCTCTAAAAGTAGAGAGATTTGTAACCACTGTATCTTCAAATTTCGGATGTATATAAACAAATAACATCATAGTAAACAATAATAATCACAAAACTATAAAAAATAGGGTTAATTCAAAAAAGCTTCATAAGAAGGCACACTAGCAAAAAAAATCGTTCTCATTAGATCAATTTGCCCTTGAGCTAACAAATATGGGAGTGCCTCTATGGCAATCTCCTCGAAGATGTATGAGGACGGGATCCTAAGACATCTTCGAGAAGCTCCACCATAGTGGTGTCCCTCTCACACCATCTTGTAGTTTATATCTTCTCTAGCTAGGATCCTAAGTCATCTTTGAGAAGCTCCGCCATAGTGGTGTCCCTCTTGCACCATCTTGCAGTTTATAACTTCTCTAGCTAGATCAATACGTCCGGGAGCTAAAAAAATCACATATATCGGAGTGCCTCTATGGTGAGCTCCTCAAAGATGTCCGGAGACGAGATCCTAAGAAATCTTCGAGAAGCTCCACCATAGTGGTGTCCCTCTCGCACCTTCTTGCAATTTATAACTTCTCTAGCTAGAACAATACGCCCGAGAGCTAACAAATTTCACATATATGGGAGTGGCTCTATGACGAGCTCCTCGAAGATGTCTGAGGATGGGATCCTAAGACATATTCGAGAAGCACCGCCATAGTGGTGTCTCTCTCACACCATCTTGCAGTTTATAACTTCACAAGCATGCACCTTGCCTATTTATAGACTAAGTGCCACAACAATTGTGATGCCACCCCAAAATCATAGTGTTACCACCAATGGTGAAATAGTGTCGCCACCCACGGCATAGTGTCGCCACCCATCGAATAGTATCTCCACTCACGGCATAGTGTCACCCACCGAATAGTGTCTCCACTCACGGCATAATGCCACCACGCATGGCATAGTGTTGCCATTCACCCATGAAATAGTGCTACCACCCACCAAATAGTGTTGTCACAGACGATTAAATAAATCTAAACATTTAGTCCCGGTTGGTGTCTCCAACCGGAACTAAAGATGGAGTAGAAAGTTTTTAAATCAGTGCATAGTTTTTTTGAAATAATAACATTTGGTCACTACTCTGCTTTGGTTTCAGTGTGATGAACTTGTATTAATTTGGTCACTTCTCTATTCATCATGATGTTGTGTAATATTTTTTGATATACTTATATAATGCAGATGCACCGACAATGGATGTACGATGAACGACGCTCTAGCGAGTTCATTAAAGGCGTGTGTTCTTTTCTCGCTGTGGCTGAGGCAAACAAGTAGAATGGTTTTATGTGTTGTCCATGTGGTGTCTGTCGGAATCAGAAGAATTAATATTCCTCATGAATCCTTCACAGCCACCTGTTTCGGTCCGGTTTCATGTCTAGCTATAATTGTTGGACTAAACACAGAGAAAGAGGGGTTATGATGGAAGACAACAAAGAAGAAGAGAATGATGACAACTATCCTATGTTCCCTGAATACGGTGGTATTGCATTGGAAGACAATGAAGAAGAAGAAGAAGCTGAAGAACGGGCATCAGATGAGCCCACTGATGATCTTGGTCGGGCCATACTGATGCAAAGAGAGACTGTGAAGGTGAAAAGGGGAGGTTGAAGTTTGAGTAGATGTTAGAGGATCACAAAAATTATTGTATCCAAATTGCGAAGATGGACAGAAAAAGTTGGGTAACACATTGGAATTGATGCAATGGAAGGCAGAGGACGGTGTGACTAACAAGGGATTTGAAAAGTTGCTGAAAATAATGAAGAAGCTGCTTCCAAAGGATAACGAATTACCTGTCAATACTACAAAGCAAAGAAGGTTGTCTGAGCTCTAGGATTAGACGTGCAGAAGATACATGTGTTCCCTAATGACTACATCCTCTACTGCAGTGAGGGGTACGAGAATTTAGATGCATGCCCGGTATGCATGCATTGCGGTATAAGATCAGACGAGATGACCCTGGTGATGTTGAGGGCGAGTGCCCCAGGAAGAGGGTTCCTGCCAAGGTGATGTTGTATACTCTTATAATACCACGGTTGAAACGTTTGTTCAGAAACAAAGATCATGCCAAGTTGTTGTGATGGCACATGGAAGATTGTAAGAAAGACGTGATGTTCAGACACCCATTGATGGGTCGCAGTGGAGAAAAAATGAGAGATTTCCTGTGCTTTGCAGCTGACACGAGGAACCTATGGTTTGGTCTAAGTACAGATGGCATGAATCCTTTTGAGGAGTAGAGCTACAATCATAGCACCTGGCTGTGACTCTAGGTATCTATAACCTTCCTCCTTGGTTGTGCATGAAGCAGAAGTTCATTATGATGCTAGTGCTCATCCAAGGCCCGAAGCAACCCAACAACAACATCGATATGTACCTAAGGCCATTAGTTGAAGAAATTTTACAGTTGTGGGATGAACAAGGTGTACGTGTGTGGGACGAGCACAAACAGGAGGATTTTGACCTACGAGTGTTGTTGTTCGTAACCATCAATGATTGGCCTGCTTTTAGTAACATTTCAGGATAGACAAACAAGGGATACAATGCATGCACTCACTATTTAGGTGAGATTGAAAGGATATGTTTGGATAAATGTAAGAAGAATGTATACCCAGGGAATCGTCAATTTCTTCTGCCCAGGCATCCCTTAAGAAAGAAAGGCAAGCATTTCAATTGTGAGGAAGATCACCAGAGTAATCCTATCTGTCGTACTGGTGATGATGTATTTGATATGGTGAAGGATTTAAAAATAATCTTTGGAAAGGGTCCTGGTAGATAATATGTTCCGAATGACGCTAGCGGATACGCACCCATGTGGAAAAAGAAATCTATATTTTGGGAGCTACCCTATTGGAAAGTCCTAGAGGTCCGCTCTGCAATTAACGTGATGCACCTAACAAAGAATATTTGTGTGAACCTTCTAGGCTTCTTGGGCTTCTATGGGAAGTCAAAAGATACACTGGAAGCACGGTAGGACCAGTAATGTATGTAAGACCAAGACGACATGCATCTAGAGCAGTTTCAAGGTCTTGCCAGCTACGCTCTTACCAAAGAAGAGAAGGAAAATCTTTTGAATGCCAGAGAAGTATCAAGGTCCAGTCTAGCTTCTCGTCGAATACAAAGGGAATAATACATATGGCAGAGAAAAAAATTCAAAACCTAAAATCTCATGACTGCCACGTGCTTATGACGCAATTACTTCTAGTTGCATTAAGAGGGATTCTACTAGAAAATGTCTGACTACCCATTGTGAAGGTGTGTGCAATCCTCAATGAAATTTCTAAGAAGGTAATCAATCTAGAAAGTCTACCAAGGTTATAGAATGATGTGGTCCAATGTCGTGTCGGCTTCAAGTTGGTGTTCCCACCATCCTTCTTCAATATTATGACGCACCTCCTAGTTCACCTAGTAGAAGAGATTACTATTCTTGGTCATGTATTACCACCCAATATGTTCCCCTTTGAGAGGTTCATGGGAGTCATAAAGAAATATGTTCATAAACGTGCTAGTCCATAAGGAAGCATCTCCAAGGGCTATGGAACAGAGGAGGTCATTGAGTTTTGTTTTGACGTTATTCCTGACCTTAAGCCGATTGGTGTTCCTGAATCCCGGCATGAGGGGAGACTAAGTGGAAAAGGCATGCTAGGAAAGAATGCGATGATAAGTATGGACGAGCATTCTTTCACTCAAGAACACTACACAGTTCTACAAAATTCCACCTTGGTGGCTCTATATATCGAGGAACATAAGAATATTGTACGCTCCAAAAACTCGGGGCAGTCTGACTCTTGGATTAAACACATGGCGACTATTGGTGGTTGGTTATAGACACATCTCATGAATAACACCACTATTGCAGATCAGCTGTACTTGTTGGCCAGGTCACCATCTTCGACTATATTGACTTTCCAAGGGTATGAGATAAATGGGAATATATTTTACATGATCATCCAAGATAAAAAGAGAACCAACCAAAATAGTGGTGTCCTCTTAAAAAGGACACATATTATGGTTACATATATAGATGATATATGGGAACTTGACTATGGACCTTATTTTAAGGTCCCTTTGTTTTGGTGCAAATGGGTCAAGCTGGACGGAGGTGGGGTAAAGGTAGACTGGTAGTATGGAATGACAATAGTGGATCTCAACAATCTTGGGTACAGATACGAACCATTCATCCTAGCCAATGATATGGCTCAGGTTTTCTATGTGAAGGACATGTCTTCCAAACCGATAAAAAGATAAGATAAGCAAACGAATACATCATATGATGAGCCAAATCACCACATAGTTCTTTCAGAAAAGAGAAACACTATGGGAGTGGAGGACAAGACAGATATGTCAGAAGATTATAATAAGTTTTATAAATTTTGCTATTTAGAGTGAACACTGACCCAAGCATCCTGTTAAATAATGAAGATGCTCCACGGCTACGACGCAGAAGAAAACCCCAAGACTAGATGGGGACGTTGGTGATGTGTAATAATGTATTCAATATTTATGTAACTGTATGTAATGTATATATTAAACCTTTATGTTAGGATCATTCTGAATAGTTCCCAAGACAATCTCTACATTTAACTGATTTGCTTATCTTGATATGAACTTACTCTCAATAGGCAGTTGTTGATTCATAAGGGAGAGGTAGCATCTGCATATATGACATCCAAAGAGCTTAATTCTCATCCATCAGAAAACGAGTCATTGTGTCATTAGCCAACAGAAAATTGTTTTGGATTAGTTAGTCAAATTCAAACACTTTTCATGCTGAAAGTTTTGTCAGATTCGAAAATATGCAAAAGATATGAGTTAATGCATTTTTAATTGAAAATTGCAAAATGGTTAATAGTTTGAATAGTTAGAATAATTATTTTAGAAAAATGAAAATGGTTTTGGATTAGTTATTAAAATTCAAACACTTTTCATGTTGAAAGTTTTGTTAGATTCGAAAATATGCACATGTTGTTCAAATTCATATTCAAACACTTTTCAAATATCCAAAATCTAGCGGATTAGAAAATAGTATATGAAATATTATATTTTTAACGCGTAGATTATATTTGTGTGATCATTTTGGTACATTATATGTTTTTTCTAATTTTTAAATAATAAAATATGTTTTTCCAAGATTTATAATTAATAGAATATTTATTAAACAATAAATTATTTCATTTAAGTTGTATAATAGAGTATTAAATTATAAATCTTCTTTTTCTGAATTTTGTTTGATATATAATACATAATTTTCTTAATTATAGTATGGTAGATATTGATTTTATAATATTTACTTATTTTTTTGGATTTTCTAAAAAAACATATTACAAAACCACATTTAGTCCCGGTTGGCAATGCAAACCGGGACTAAAGGTGGGCATCATACGTGAATTCCAGCGGGTGGTCGAAAATACATTTAGTCCTGGTTGTAGCCACCAATTGGGGCTAAAGGGGTGGTCTTTAGCCCAGGTTGCAGCTACCAACCAGGACAAAAGGACATATACTCCCGGTTCGTAGATCGGGACTAAAGGGTTGGGGTATATATACCGCTATCCCTTCCCTGGTTGCATCTAGCAACCGGGACTTAGGGAAATCGACTACCATTGCCGAGGAGGAACCGCCGCACCACCGCCAGCAACTACAAGGAGGAGGAGGGCGTCGCCAGTTTCGTGCTCGCCTAGGAGGGAACCGCCGCGTCGTCGTCTGCAAGGAGGAGGAGGGCGCCACCGGTCTGCAAGAAGGAGGAGGATGCACTCCACCATCTTCCCTATCTCCGGCCACAACTCATCGCCGTCCTCGACCACATACGAGTCTCCTGGTACCCTCTCCTCCCTGGATTTGCTTCTTGGTTTGCCTCTCGCCGTGCACCGCCATCGCCAACCGCCGCATTGACCTTGTCAACACCCGAATTTTTAATCCCAGATGCCTGTTATGTCATACATTGCAATCCCAGGATGACCATTTTTGCGAGACATAACAGACTGGATATCAAAGTACCTCATCCATTACAAACCATAATAAGGTCTTACGCGAATAAAGGATCTCATGATCCAGTCTTAAATACAACAAGCAGCGGAGTAAATAATAAGCATAGCGGTGGGGTCCATCTTCAGGGGCACAGGCAATGCTGACGATGGAAGATAGTCCTAGTTATCATAATCATCCTGCTGTCCTTCATCTTGGTAGTCTCCTTCATAGTCTAGCCATAATAGCAGGGACAAAAGCCATGAGTACTCTTTAAGTACTCGCAAACTATCACTAACAAGTAAAGTAGTGCTAGTGGGAAATGCTAACTCTAGGTTTATTTGTAAATTTAAGTTTGAAACCTAAGCTGAGTTCAGAAACAAAGAAATATAAAATAAAGTTCTAGAATCACTTAAGTGGGGAAGCTAGTGTCATATTCACAACTTTGTTGTGGTCAAGTCAAGATTCATCATTTATATCATAAGTCATTTTGAAAACATCTGACAACGGAACAGTATGGCCACTCCAACTGTCCATAACCGCGGACGCGGCTATTCGAATAGTTTGACACTCTGCAAAGGTGGTACACTTTCACCAGAAGATTGGATAGATCTGTCAGGGATAACCCTGAATCATCATACTTGGTATGCAGACAATCAAACATAACATTTCCTTTACACACCCTAGTATAAGTACCTCTCCTATGAGCATGGCCTCCCAACCATGACCATCTGTCATCTTGGGCACTGCGTAGGTGGACAACATTGAGAGGTAGCCTCAGCTCAAACCTCTCCCGCGAGGGAACTAATACTAATGCATATAAACTTCTGGATAAGCCTTACCCAATTCAGGTATTGTGGTTGTACGGTAAAATTGGAATGGTATCACATCCGAGCCCAACCATCAGTTTTGTAAAAGGGTTAAGGCTCATGCCTCAACATTTTCATCATCATAAACCATTTGTGTTTCTCAACACAGGTCAAAACATCTCAATAGAATGACTCATCCTTCCAAGGTTTTCATAATTCGTTTTCACCTAGTATTCCCATCTAAAGTGACACAAGTTCAAGTTTAGCTCTAAACTACTAGGTTAAGAGTGTTCACTAATATGGGATGCTAACATCAATCTCATGCCACAGAATGACATCTAATTCTCACTAGATAGGTCAAGTTTTATACTTTTTATGCTACCTTTAAACAAGTAAGGGACTTTGGTAAAGTAAGGAAGTAAAGCTTGGAAATAAAACTTGGGGTAGGTAGTAATTAAAGTGGTATAACTCAAATCATGCCTAATGCATCTTGCTTAGGTTATCTAACTTGCAAGGATTAGCTTGCATTGTTAATGATGGCTTTCCTTGGTTGGTGCAGTGGTTGAAGTTTTGTTCCTCCTCCTCTTAATAGAACTCCTCCTCCTCGAAAGCTTGGTCGGTACTATCGTCTATCAATACATACGGGATACACAATCACCAAACAATACTTAACTAGTCTACTTAACACACTAAGGCACACATTTGATGATCTCTTATCATCACAAGCATCAAAAGGTTTTATTAACTAGCTTCATTCTTTTTATTTAAGAAAAGTAATTTCTACTCATTGAAAATAACTAAGATTTAATATTCTCCAATTAAAATATGGGATAATGTGGACACATGTCATCACCACATATTCTAACATATGGGAATGTGATTTAAAGGTCGGATCACATTTTAATAAGTTTAAGTTTAATAATTAATGATTTAAAGTGACTAGAAATGCCTATATAGCATTACTTTGGTACTAGTCCAAAGTCACTTCATGTAAACCTAAATATTATTACATATTCAGATAGGTTTGGTTAAATGTGATTTTTGAGAGTTGGAATCAACTCAAAAGCTATTATGGTTGATTTTAGAAAAAATATTTGAATGTGCAAAAGCTTCTGTCTTGTTATTTTTACTAGGAGAGATCTCTAACTCTAAATGATTTAAATCCAATGGGCTTGGATAGATAATTTCAGTAGCTTTCCAACAAAATTGGAATCACTCAATTTGGATTTGTAAATCTTCCTAAATTGATTTTTAAACTAAGGGACATAATTGATTCTAGATCTAAATAGAAAAACCTAATTTGAAATAAACGGGTCAGCGCAGGAAAATAAATGGGCCGGCCCAGTAACGCTCAGCGACGCAGAGGGCTGCTGACAGGGGGTCCCGCATGTCAGTGGCTCTTTAAACGCGAAGCGGTACGGGACGATCTGGGCGATACGTTTAGAATATAGATCAACAGTCCACAGTCATCATCGACGACAGACTCGTCGCCAGCAAGACCGAACCCTAAACAGCCGGTGGGGCTCTACTAGGGGCGTACCAGGGCTCCAGCTAGTGCGGCGAGCCAGAAGATCGAACCGGACGGCGAAGGCGGGCTCAGGCGAGGTCGCGGCAGGGGCTGAGGTGGACGAAATCAACGGCAGTGTCTCCTCCTCTGCTGCGGTTGCCTCTAGTGAAATTCCGGCGGCCTACTGCTCGAGCAGCTCCGGCGAGAGGTGGGGAAGGACTAGGAGTGAGAGGGGAGTGTGAGAATATGAGGAATTCGTGCTGGGGAGGCCTGCTTATATAGGCGCGATGAGGGGACCGACGGGTGTGGGCAGGCGACTTCGGCGAGGGCGGTACAGGGGGCTACCAGCATGGGCGAGATGGGCGGAGGTGCGGTCTGCTGACGGTGCTCTACGGCTTAATGGCGGCGCTAGGGGCGGTGGCATTTGGTCGGGGGCTTCCCGCGCTCTGGGAGATAGAGGCGGTGCTCGATGGTGATCACAGCAACTCTGGGTCGTGCGGCGGTGCACGGCTGTGTCTGGCGGGGTGTGGGTGTCGAGGCCGAGCGGCGTGCGCGATATGGTGTCGAGGCACGGTCTGCTGCATGTTGGAGGTGATCGCGCTCTGGCGTGCGCTGCGCATGGCGCAGAGAGAAAGGGCGGCATGGTGCTGAGGTGGTCCAGGAGCTGGAGTTGATCGAGGGGTGGACCATGGGCGGAAGTAGGGTTGGGCGGAGCTAGGGGACGTGCTGGATTGGTGCGGCTTGGTCCCTAGCGTGCTACCCGTGTCTGGCCGGCGATGACCTCATTTGGGCGGCGCTGCACTGGTGCTGCGAGGAAGGGGGTGATGGTCTAGGCTTAGTTAGGCTCAGGGGGGACAGAGGAGAGTACAGAGGGTCCAATGGGGGACAAGGGCTTAAGTAGCAACAGTATTAGTTAAGCCATTTGATCTCTGCCTGCCACATGTTCGACACAATGGCCGCATGAGAGAAATTTTTGAATTTTTGAGCTGATTTTTGGTGGATTCTTTGATCTGATGCTTGGTAGACTGTGGTTGCTAGGATTTGTTAAATGGAATTCATTTGAGTGGTTTTTGAGAAAATGTGATCTATACATATGAACTACATTCAATTTTCAATTGTCATTTAAATTTAGTGTTTGGAAGTTTTTGGGCTGAAACAAAGTGGGCCTTGGTACATCACTACTTGTACTAGCAAGGGGTGCAAGGAACCACAATTGTTTCTGTTAAGATTTGAGTTCTAGGAATAGCCAAAGTAGGCTAGATGATTAAAATGGCAAAAGTGACCATTTGCTTATTTTATTCTTTTTGATTTCTTTTTCTTTGGGATTTGTTTGAGAATGATCTAGATGATGTTTAATTCACCTTAGAATCATTTTACAACCAATGGATCACTCAAACATGGCAATTCAAAACAACTCCTAATTTAAATGCACACACATATGAATGCTTAATTATTTTAAATGGAAAAGTTTTTGTTAACCCTAAATTGGGTAGATTTGATTTTGATTAACCTTGGATTAAGTTTTGGGATGTTACAAACCTTCCCCTCTTAAACAAAATATCATCCCAAGATTTACGAAAGAAAACTAGGAACTAAAGAGATCTGGAAACTCTGTCCTAATGTAATCTTCCCGCTCCCAAGTGGCTTCTTCTTCGGTATGGTTGCTCCGTTGAATCTTGAGAAATTTGATACTCCTGGTCCTGGTGGTTCTGTAAGCTTCTTCCAAGATACGGATGGGCACTTCACGATACCTCAGATCCTTGTTGATATCAACAGCTCGGTGATCGATGTTCTTGAATACTTCAGTCTTTTCTGACACTTCTAGGCATTTGCGAAATAACGAGATATGGAACACATTGTGGATGGCTGACATCTCTTCTGGCAGTTCCAGTTGATACGATACTTCTCCTCGGCGATTTAGAATCTTGAAAGGGCCCGATATATCTAGGGGCTAACTTTACTTTCAGACTAAAACGTTGGGTTCCCTTCAATGGTGAAACCTTGAGATATACAAAATCTCCGACATTGAAAGCCATGTCTCTCCTTCTCTTGTCAGCATAACTCTTCTGTCTGGATTGGGCGGTCTTGAGGTGTTCACAGACTTTGTGAACCTTCTCTTCTGCTTCTCGGAGAATGTCAGGTCCAAAAATCTGGCTCTCTCCTACTTGCGACCAATTCAAAGGGGTACGACACTTTCTTCCGTATAGGAACTCAAATTGTGCCATTTGCAAACTGGCTTGATAACTGTTGTTGTATGAGAATTCTATGAAAGGCAGGCAGTCTTCCCATTTTGATCCATACTCTAACACACAAGCTCTCAACATATCCTCTAGGATTTGGTTGACTCTTTTAGTCTGTCCATCAGTTTGCGGGTGATAAGTTGTGCTGAAGTTCAACTTGGTTCCTAATCCTTCTTGGACTTTCTGCCAGAATCTCGAGGTAAATTGGGTTCCTCAATCTGATACTATGGTCTTGGGGGTTCCATGCAGACTAACAATTCTAGTAATGTACAACTCTGCTAGCTTCGAACTTTGGTAAGTTGTCTTGACAGGTATAAAATGAGCTACCTTGGACAGTCTATCAATGATGACCCAGATTGAGTCATTTCCCCTACTAGAAGTAGGCAAACTGGTAATAAAGTCCATTCCGATAGAATCCCATTTCGATTCCGGAATCTACAATGGTTGCAACAGTCCTGCGGGTCTCTGATGCTCTGTTTTGACTCTTTGACGGATGTCACACTTGGCGATGTAGCTTCCGATTTCTCTCTTCATCTTGTGCCACCAAAATTTCTCTTTTAAATCTTGATACATCTTTGTTCCTCCGGGGTGGATAGAATAAAGAGCATCATGAGCTTCCTGCATGATAACTTGCTTCATCTCCGAATCTGCTGGCACACAGATACGTCCATTGTACCACATAACTCCTTCTTCGTCTTCGGTGAATCTAGGTACCTTTCCTGTACCAATACGACATTTGATTCCGTAGATACTTTCATTTCTCTTCTGGGCTTCCTTGATTTGGGTAATCAAAGTGGGTTGAAGTTCAATGCTAGCTAGAAATCCTTTGCTAACAAGCTCTGTTCTAAACTGCTCCAACTCTTCATGCAAACTTGGTTGAGTTTCTTTGATCATGGTATTTAGCCTGCATGGCAATCTGCTAAGAGCATCCGCTACCACATTGGCTTTGCCTGGGTGATAGTGAATGTCAAGGTCATGATCCTTGATTAACTCTATCCATCTCCTTTGCCTCATATTCAACTCCTTTTGAGTGAAAATATACTTCAAGCTCTTGTGCTCCGAGTAAATCTCATAGCGATTTCCCATAAGATAATGACGCCATGTCTTCAATGCCAAAACTACGACTGCTAACTCAAGATCATGGGTTGGATAGTTCTGCTCATGCTGCTTCAGCTGCCGAGACAGATAAGCGATGACTTTGCCTTCTTGCATCAATACACATCTGAGACCAATCTTGGATGCATCACAATATACATCAAATGGCTTCTTGATATCTGGCATGATCAATATTGGGGCTGAAATCAATCTCTTCTTCAGTTCTTGGAAACTGACTTCACATTTGTCGGTCCAATCAAACTTCTTGTCCTTCTTCAACAATTGGGTCATGGGTTTGGCGATGCTTGAAAATCCTTCGACGAACTTGCGGTAATATCCCGCCAATCCGAGAAATGCACGGACTTGGGTTTGAGTGGTTGGGGCTTCCCATTCTTCGACATCTTTAATTTTGGCGGGATCAACAGAGACTCCTCCGGCAGACACAATATGTCCTAGGAATCCTACTTCTTTCAGCCAAAACTCACATTTGCTGAACTTGGCATATAACCGATGCTCTCTTAGGGTTTCTAGGATGATTCTCAGATGTTGCTCATGCTCTTCTTCTTGACTTGGAGTAGATACGGATATCGTCGATAAACACAACGACAAACTTATCTAGGAAATTCATAAAGATCTTATTCATGAGATTCATGAAATAAGCAGGGGCATTGGTTAATCCAAAAGACATGACCGCATACTCGTATAAACCATAACGAGTAGTAAAGGCGGTCTTCGGAATATCCGTTGCACGAATCTTAAGTTGGTGATAACCAGTCCTAAGATCAATCTTTGAGAATACCTAGGCACCAGTCAACTGATCAAATAGATCCTCTATCTTTGGCAAAGGGTACTTGTTTTTGATGGTGACATCATTCAGCTTTCTGTAATTGGTGCACAAACGGTTGCCTCCATCTTTCTTGTCGACGAATAACACTAGCAATCTCCATGGCGATGCGCTTGGTTGAATCAAGCCTGTTGCTAACATAGCATCCAACTGCTTCTTCAATTCTACTAACTCTGAGGGGTTCATGCTATAGGGTCTCTGGGCTATTGGTCCGGTTTCGAGGATTAGTTCAATAATGAACTCAATATCCCTATCCGGGGGCATACCGGGCAATTCATCTAGGAATACGTCGGGGTATTCACAGACTACTCTGACTTGTTCTATGGTGGGTAGGGCTAGACTCTTGTTGCACTTGAATTGACGGGGTAAGGTTTCAGATACATGCTCTAATGTTACTCCAGAGCAACTGGTCATGGTGATGGCTTTCTTAGCACAGTCTATCAGTCCTTTATGCTTTGACATCCAATACATACCTAGTACTACTTCCAATCCTTTGGTTCCAAGTACTATTACATTAGCATAAAAATATATCCCATGTATTCTGAAAGGCACAGCTTTGCAAAATTTTCTAGCTTTTGTAGTTGAACCGGGAATTTGAACTATCATGACATGCTTCAAGTTGGTTGGGTGAATCTTACTAGTGCATGCAAATTCTTCGGTGACAAATGAGTGCAATGCTCCAGAATCAAACAACACTCTTGCTAAAACTGAGTTGACAGAAAACATACCCAGCACTACATCTGGCGCTTCTTGAGCTTCTTCGGCGTTCATGTGGAAGAGACGGCCGTTGCGGTTGTGAGGGTTCCCTGGGGCAAATCTTCTTCCTGGTTGAACACGACGCTGCTGTTGAGCTGGGGCATTCACATGGCAGTGGCGGCAGTCTTCTTGGGGCACTCATTGGAATAGTGACCCTTCACTCCACACTTGAAACAAGTGATCTGAGACTTGTCTTTAGCTGCGACGGGCACAACATTGCTTCCAGTTCTGGGTGCAGTGTTGTTGTTGTTGTTGCTCTTGGGAGGTGCAAGGTTGAAATTCCTGGTGTTGCCAGGGTTGTTGTTGTTTCCTCCAGACTTCACATTGCCTCCGCTACAGTTGGGGTAGCTTGGGCGAGACATTGGGGGTCGGTTGTTTCTTGGTACATACCATGCAGACGGGTTGGAACGGTACTTCTGGTGACTGTTGGATCCAGCTTGGTGCATCATATGTCGTTTCGGTTGTCGTTTGCCTGGTTAATCTTCCCTTCCATCTGAATGATAGAGTCGACTAGCTCTTCGAGATCGTCGAAGCGGATGTTGATGAGGATAGTCTGCATCTCATCATGCAGTCTGTTCAGGAATCTCTCCTTCTTCTTGGCCTCCGTGTTGATCTCATCAGGTGCATACCTGGAAAGCGACAGGAATCTGTCACGGTACTCCACTATAGTCATTCTGCCTTGCTTCAGTTCTCTAAATCCATCCCTCATTCTGGTGACTAGGCCCTGCGGCATGTGGGTGCAGCTAAACTTGATTTTGAAAGCTTCCCATGTCATCACTTGACCATGGTTCATCATGCGGATGCTGTTCCACCAGGCTCTTGCATCTGCTGCCAAGTAGTGGGTGGCAAAGAGAACTTTCTCGTTGTCATGAACTCTGGCTACTTCCAAATTGTTCTCCATTGTCTGTAACCAGTCATCAGCATCTAGTGGGTTCTCCGAAGTGCTAAAGATTGGGGGATTGGTATTCTGGAAGATTTTTAGCTTGGATCCTTGATGATCCTGATTTCCATGCCCTTGGTTGTTTTGGGCCATCTGGGAGATCTGCTGCAGTGTTGCTAAGTTGGCCTAGCGCTCTGCCCTGCTTGCTTCACGGTCTGCAACCAGCATTTGCATAATCTGTAGCATTGGGTCCTGTGATGAGCTGCTCCCTCCCGGGTTTCACGAGTCATCTGAAGATTGAGGTAGATAAAGGGGTAAGAGGGAAAGTTCTAAGGTTCATGGTTTTGGTTTCAAAGCTAAAACTTTGAGTTTGACTCGGGTTTTGCCACTAACTTCTTTTCATTCATTCAAACAAGCACACGATACAAACACACACCACAACAACAAGGGAAAACAGATGGTTTTAAGAACCATTCTGTAAGCTACGATACATTGGGACCGATATTCCTCACTCTACGATAGTGCTCTAGTGCATCTACTCATCGTCGATGAAGTAGAAGTCATCATCGTTGGTGTGGAAGTCCACGACATCCTCCTCCAAAAAGTCATCATTGTTGCTGAGGCAAGAGTCCATATCTCCCTGGATGTCTTCACCTTCCTCTTCTTCCTCCTTTGCTGCAAGTTGAGCTTCTTGCTCCTTGATGGTCTTCTCGAGGTTGGCCACTTTCTTGCAAAGACGGTCGATGGTGTGATCCTTCTTTTCGCGGGCGGCAATGGCGAGGTTGTGGTTGGCAAACTCTCTAGCATTGTCCAATTCCTTCTATATGTCGTATAGCAGGAAGTCGAGGTTCTCCACTTGATGCTTCAACTCCGGGTGACTTGGCATCTCCATTAGCATTCCCATGAAGTCACACCTTGCATAGTGAACAAAGCAGGTTCCTTGGATTTTGTTGACACTCAGGGCACACAGACGTGCGAGAGCTTCATGCATTGCCCTGGCTAATCCATATAGCCAGTTGTTCTCTCTTACGGAGAACTGAATCCTCCCGGACGTTGGTGCTTCTATACTTCCTCGAAGATCAGCGATGACTAGCCATTGTAAGTCTCTTCCTGGGGGTCCAGGAAGTTGAGCTCCAAGAAACTCCAGATGCGGGCGTCCCAAGTACTCCGATAGTGCGTCAAGATCCCTCTCGAAGATCAGTTGGCCTCCGTTTCCCAACTGGTAGAACTTGCTGAACTGAGTCTCCATCTATAAGAATTAAGGATGAGGAAGTTAGTGAAGTAATCAAGTGTGTCAAATTTTATGTAGTAATGTAAGAATTGGAGGAACATGAATTTTTGAGCGAGAATGAATTCCCAAGGGTAAGAGAGGAAATAGTTTTTCATAAATACTCACTTTGGTTTTGAAATTAAGTTTTTGTTCGGACGTCCATTCTAACTAGGGTCTCCTAGGGCCAGGATGGCTCTGATACCAACTTGTCAACACCCGGATTTTTCATCCCAGATGCCTGTTATGTCATACATCGCAATCCTAGGATTACCATTTTTGCGAGACATAACAGATTGGATATCACAGTACCTCATCCATTACAAACCATAATAAGGTCTTACACGAATAAAGGATCTCATGATCTAGTCTTAATACAATAAGCAGTGGAGTAAATAATAAGCGTAGCGGTGGGGTCCATCTTTAGGGGCACAGGCAATGCTGACGATGGAAGATGGTCCTAGTTATCATAGTCGTCCTGCTGTCCTTCATCTTGGTAGTCTCCTTCATAGTCTGGCCGTAGGAATAGCCAGGGACAAAAGCCATGAGTACTCTTTAAGTACTCGCAAACTATTACTAACAAGTAAAGTAGTGCTAGTGGGAAATGCTAACTCTAGGTTTATTTGTAAAGTTAAGTTTGAAACCTAAGCTGAGTTCGGAAACAAAGAAAGATAAAATAAAGTTCTAGAATCACTTAAGTGGGGAAGCTAGTGTCATATTCACAACTCTGTTGTGGTCAAGTCAAGATTCATCATTTATATCATAAGTCATTTTGAAAACATCTGACAACGGAACAGTATGGCCACTCCAACTGTCCATAACCACGGACGCGGCTATTCGAATAGTTTGACACTCTGCAAAGGTGGTACACTTTCACCACAAGATTGGATACATCTATCAGGGATAACCCTGAATCATCATACTTGGTATGCAGATAATCAAACATAACCTTTCCTTTACACACCCTAGTATAAACACCTCTCCTATGAGCATGGCCTCCCAACCATGACCATCTGTCATCTTGGGCACTGCATAGTTGGACAACATTGAGAGGTAGCCTCAGCTCAAACCTCTCCCGCAAGGGAACTAATACTAATGCATATAAACTTCTGGCTAAGCCTTACCCAATTTAGGTATTGTGGTTGTACGGTAAAATTGGAATGGTATCACATCCGAACCCAACCATCAGTTTTGTAAAAGGGTTAAGGCTCATGCCTCAACATTTTCATCATCATAAACCATTTGTGTTTCTCAACACATGTCAAAATATCTCAATAGAATGACTCATCATTCCAAGGTTTTCATATTTCGTTTTCACCAAGTATTCCCATCTAAAGTGACTCAAGTTCTAGTTTAGCTCTAAACTACTAGGTTAAGAGTGTTCACTAATATGGGATGCTAAGATCAATCTCATGCCATAGAATGACATCTAATTCTCACTAGATAGGTCAATTTTTATACTTTTTATGCTACCTTCAAACAAGTAAGGGACTTTGGTAAAGTAAGGAAGTAAAGCTTGGAAATAAAACTTGGGGTAGGTAGTAATTAAAGTGGTATAACCCAAAGCATGCCTAATGCATCTTGCTTAGGTTATCTAACTTGCAAGGATTAGCTTGCATTGTTAATGATGGCTTGCCTTGGTTGGGACAGAATTGATTCTAGATCTAAATAGAAAAACCTAATTTGAAATAAACGGGTCAGTGCGGGAAAATAAATGGGCCAGCCCAGTAACGCTCAGCGGCGCAGAGGGCTGCTGACAGGGGGTCCTGCATGTCAGTGGCTCTTTAAACGCGAAGTGGTATGGGACGATCTGGGCGCTACGTTTAGAATATAGATCAACGGTCCACAGTCGTCGTCAACGACGGACTCATCGCCAGCGAGACCGAACCCTAAACGGCCGGTGGGGGTCTATTGGGGCCGTACCAGGGCTCCAGCTAGTGCGGCGAGGCGGGCGATCGAACTAGACAGTGACGGCGGGCTCATGCGAGGTCGCGGTAGGGGTGAGGTGGACGAAATCGACGGCAGCGTCTCCTCCTCTGTTGCGGTTGCCTCTAGTGAAATTCTGGCAGCCTGCTACTCGAGATGCTCCAGTGAGAGGTGGAGAAGGACTGGGAGTGAGAGGGGAGTGTGAGAGTGTGAGAAATTCGTGCTGGGGAGGCCTGCTTATATAGGCGCGACGAGGGGACCGACAGGTGTGGGCAGGCGTCTCCAGCTAGAGCGGTACAGTGGGTTACCGGCATGGGCGAGGTAGGCGGACGGTGGGCGGTCTGCTGGCGGTGCTCTACGGCTTAATGGTGATGCTAAGGGCGGTGGCATTTGGTCGGGGGCTTCCCGTGCTCTAGAAGACAGAGGCGGTGCTCGACGGCGATCATGGCGACTGTGGGTCACGCGGCGGTGCACGGCCGTGTCTGGCGGGGTGTGGGTGTCGAGGCGGAGCAGCGTGTGCGATATGGTGTCGAGGCGAGGTCAGTTGCGTGCTGGCGGCGATCGCGCTCTAGCGTGCGCTACGCATGGTGCAGAGAGAAAGGGTGGCACGGTGCTGAGGTGGTCCAGGGGCTGGGGTTGATTGAGGGGTGGACCGTGGGCGGCGGTAGGGTTGGGCGGAGCTAGGGGACATGCTGGATTGGCGCAGCTTAGTCCCTAGCATGCTGCCCGCGTCTGGCCGGCGACGACCTCATTTGGGCGGCGCTGCACTGGTGCTACGGGGAAGGGGGTGATGGTCTGGGCTTAGTTAGGCTCAGGGGGACAGAGGAGAGTAGAAAGGGTCCAATTGGGGACAAGGGCTTAACTAGCAACAGTATTAGTTAGGCCATTTGATCTCTGCCTGCCACCTGTTCGACACAATGGCCGCATGAGAGAAGTTTTTGAATTTTGAGCTGATTTTTGGTGGATGCTTTGATCTGATGCTTGGTAGACTGTGGTTGCCAGGATTTGTTAAATGGAATTCATTTGAGTGGTTTTTGAGAAAATGTGATCTATACATATGAACTACATTCAATTTTCAATTGTCATTTAAATTTAGTGTTTGAAAGTTTTTGGGCTGAAACAAAGTGGACCTTGGTACATCACTACTTGTACTAGCAAGGGTGCAAAGAACCACAATTGTTTCTGTTAATATTTAAGTTCTGGGAATAGCCAAAATAGGATAGATGATTAAAATGGCAAAAGTGACCATTTGCTTATTTTATTCTTTTTGATTTCTTTTTCTTTGGGATTTGTTTGAGAATGATCTAGATGATGTTTAATTCACCTTAGAATCATTTTACAACCAATGGATCACTCAAACATGGCAATTCAAAACAACTCCTAATTTAAATGCACACACATATGAATGCTTAATTATTTTAAATGGAAAAGTTTTTGTTAATCCTAAATTGGGTAGATTTGATCTTGATTAACCTTGGATTAAGTTTTGGGATGTTACAGACCTCTTCTTTCGGAAGTCCTACGAGCTCCCGACCGTTTATGTCGTCACATCCGTCTGGTTCTGGTCTGAAAGGATCCTTGTTTGGCCTTCCCTGTCATTCGTACCGCCTTGCCGTCGAGCGCTGCCACCCAAGCTCCGCTCTGGTTGTTGCTGGCATGGTTCCCGGCCACCCCAGAGCCTTGCACCGCCACAGTTAGGTTGCCCTGTCGAGGAGCTTCTGATTCCCACGCTAACTTGTCCTTGCATGAGCTGTAGCACCGCCACCTTGTGGTCGCCAGCGTCAGACGCCGTCTACTGTGAGGTCAATCGGTGTCAGCAACCGGCGGGCCCCATGTTGCTGAGGTGGCTCGCTGACGTGGCTGAGGCCCGCGGGTTAGCCACTAGGGCTATGATAAGCCACGGTACAAAACACTTTAGCACCTATGCTGACGCCAGCCCTGCGTCATAATTCAATTTAGTTAATTTTTAGAAATTGAAGAAAAAGGGATTAATACTAGAAAAATCATATATTTTAATTTATAAGTCAGAAAAATGCAAAAAATATATCAAAATGTTCAGAAAAATGAGATCTATCTTATAGCATCAAAATAATGCATTGTTCAACAATTATAATGTCAAGTTTAATTATAAGAACAAATGAACCCCCGTAGGTGATTCCGAGGTTTCCCCGTTTTAGGGTTTAGACCCCTCGCACTCTATTTAAAATGGACAAGCATGTACTAGGGTTCCACTTAGTACTAGGGTAGAAAATAGAAATAGGATTTATAGAAAATTTATGTTAATGCAAAAAAATTATCTTTCTTCTATATCAGTTAATCTATATATGGACTACAATGGTAGAGACAGTGAACAACATGTGGTCTACATTATAAATGAGGGTGGAGCACATTACGGTGGAGCAAACAACAACGGTGGACCAGGTGATGGCTCACAATATCTGAATGGGTCCGGTGAGGGAATAGAGGTAGAACGAAGAGACGAAGAAGCGCAAACAAGCACTGATTGCAATGACGGCTCATAAAATGTTGGACCCTTAACAAAGTACGACGAGGTATATTAAGCCTCTGGTGATCACTAGTAGATGCATTAATTGATTTGTATATATATATGAACAAATGTTTCTTCTCTTAGACGTTCGTATCGAGCCAATCTTCTAAAAGGAAACGAGACCCAGCCAGAAAGATGGCCAATGGTGCACATCTCTTAATTGATTTAGTCACTAACAATGGCAAACTGTTGGAGCCCAAAGAACACACAAGTGCATTTGTACATCAGTGCGGAGTTATTGTTAGGGACAACATCCAAATGACCACTCAACAGTGGAATAAGCTAGCAAAAGCAAAGGAAATTGGAGTTAGTTTTGTCGATGAAAGATCCAAAAATTGTCTTTGGGAAGAGCTCATGTCACATTTCACCCTACTAGTCTTATCGACTGCTGAGCTCACACATGCAATGATGTTGAAAGTCAAGGAGTGGAATCTTAAGAAGATGGTCACACAATTCCAGACCTTCAAGAAAATATTATACCAAAAATATCTCAAGGATAAAAAAGCTCTCGAATTCACTAGCCCACTAGATAAGCATTGGGATAACTGGGACGCATTTGTGGAGTATAAGAAATCAGAAGAATCTATGCAAAGGTCGGCAAAAAATAAGGAAAATACTGTGAAAAATAAATATCACCATCATATGGGGACAGGTGGCTACAAGAGTGTCATGTCTAAGTGGGATCAAACTGAGGCCAACCTGATTGCTAAAGGGGTCACTCCAGCTACACATATTGGCCCTTGAGGTCAAGAAATTCGATACTTGGGCATGGGGCATCGTATGACCCACAAACATGTGACATTATTGGAAAGAAAGAAATGTCTGAACCCCAGGAAGCCCTTGTTAAAGTGATGAAAGAGGTTCAAGGGAGAAAGTTCCATCCCGAGAGAGAGAACGACGAGCTGACAAAGGCCCTCGGGAATTGTGAACATAAAGGACGAACATGAGGCCTCGGACCTTCTTTTCCATGGAGGACTGGGTTTCTCGAGTACATTGACACTTATAGAAGCAGATCGAGATCGAGCAAGGAAGCGGCAGCAGGAGGAGGAGGCAGACCGGTTGGCAAAGGTAGAAATAAAGAACGAGGAATTGCAAGCCAGATTAGAGCAGCACCAGGAGCAGATTAACAAAATTAGAGGACTGGGCCGATAGCAAGATCCTGCATTCGATAGTACCGGCAGCCCATCTCAGCGGAAAAGCAGCATGGCTTCCATGGATGCACCGGTGATGGGTGCACTAATGATAGATGGTGCACCGATGGATCGCTACCCCGTGGATGAAGTCAAGGAGAAGACAAATTGTGAGCTACATGTGTCATTGAAGAACATATCCATGAAGGTGGCGTTTAGCTTTGCTTTACCATGTGCACCTGGAGCAACCTACCATGGCCGTCAGATTCCAGCGGGCTATGCTCGTGTCGGTATGGATGAATTTCAACCGGGATTTCAGTCACTGGAGTTGGACATCCATGGAGGTGAAGGAGAGAAGTCACGAGTGTCTTCATTCTATGGAACAAGAAACACATCGTGTTTCCAGGCTCGATGCCAAGGCCACCATCTCCTCCGATTAGCAATCCACCACCTCCAAGGCCACCATCTCCTCCGAGTAGCAATCCACCACCTCCAAGTCGACCCCTCCCTAGGAGGGACCATGCCAGCGCGAGTCCATCTCGATCTTTGGTTCCTCAGCCGACTCTACCCACTAACTCCCTGGGGAAAAAATGGAAGAGTACCACCGCTCCGTCGACTTCTTGGAAGAAAGGTACAACAAAAAAGAAGGGCAAGGTGGCTCCTCCCAAGTTACCTTATGAAATAACTGATGCAGAAACTGTTGCGGTCGTGGATGCCGATGTGAAACCTAGTTAGCAGCAAAATGACGCGAGCCAAAGGAGCCGATAGATCCAAAAGTCAAGAAACACTTTTAGGATTTTCTTGTGTAACTACCGCAACATGTGTTAAATAGGCCAAATAACTTTGACCGCTGTATGGCGAAGACATATGTCCAAAAGAAGCGAATGTGGAAAATAATTCCCCAGCTCGGACAACAGGAAGTACAATCGATCCCCTCGCTCAAGGTGTTACCCGGACAACAAATAGATATGGAATAAATTGAGCACTTAGCTAAGCAATGTGGTATGACTGTTGGAGAAATTCTAGGCGGCGCAGATATCCCCAAGACTGATGTAGCACCGAAATATGTCCGCGGGAATCCTTTGGTCGTCCCTGAGCAGCTCCAGCATCTACCAACATAAATGCGAAGATTGCATGACTGGTACTTGAAAGTCGCAAAGGACAAAGATCGAGAAAGGCGCATGGTGGTAGTTAGAGAAGAGCATTACTTTCGTGAAGACCAGATATTTATTGATCTTGAAGAATTTTTTTAGTTATACAATCAAGACGCCCTCGACAAATCTCTCGTCGGTTGGTACTGTCTGTAAATGATTAATTTATTTCTGTAATTAAGTCTCTAGCTTAGCTTGTTCATTGCCTGTAGTTATCCTCACTATATTCTTTTGTATGCTATTATGCATAATGATGATTCTCGAATGTAAAAACAAGGAATCTTTGACGTTGGGTTTGTTGACCCATATGTCGTTAATTTTCGTACAATAGAATGGCTCGCCAATGACATATAGAGGCTAACTTACTATTTCCTTACAACTTCGAGTGAGTGTTAATGTCTTGTGCACATTCTAGTTTTCTTACCCGATGTTAAGTGTAATTGATGAGTTATGTATGACTGCGTATATAAATGTGTGGAGCTTTCATAGAATTCTGCTAATCATTCAAGTTGACAGTAGAAAAGTTGATATCATGGAATCATTAGATAAAGACCCTAATAAGTAACAGAGCCTGATTACAATGCTACAGAAGTAAGTTCAATCATTATCGCACTATATCGCACCTTTTAGTTCATTTTCTGATATCAAGTAATTAATAACTCCTTTATTCATTTTTCTTTGTCGAGCAGGGTTTGGAAATGGTTCATCAAGCCCGAAAGGGGTCAATGGGAAAAGGAGGTGACTTTTCATAGGCTCAAGGTAAGTAGTACTAGCTAGGTCCGCGTATATATTTAATTCTAGTTTCAATACTATTATCATGCTTTATTATTGTTTGATTGAATCCTATTTCTCGTAAAGTGCTCGAGATAGCCACCAACGACTAATTTATGTGGATACTATGTCTGCAAGTTCATAAGGGAGTCATTCAGTGAGCGGTGCATAAATATAACGATCCATGATATGCGGGGGAAGGTCGTACCAATGGACTACCTACAAGAAACTCAAGAGGAATTGATAGGATTTTTGCTTGATGAGGTCTTAGATAGAGATGGAGAACACTATGCCCGATCCACGTAATTTAATGATCTCCATGTAATTAAATAAGATACATATATATATATGCTCGTAAACAAAATTGTATATATATCATCTCTCGGCACATCACTTACGCCAAACTTCTCCCTCCTCTACCGATCCTCCTGCCATGGCAGAAATCCTCCCTGAAATGATGCCGCGGCAAAACCTACTTCCGTGGTAGCCGAATGCCCCAAAACTCTTCCACGATAGAACCTGCGGTCGCATCGCCATCTGCTGATGTGGCATCCGAATCCCCCAAAACGCTGTCGCGGCAGAGCTCCTTTAGTCCCGGTTTGTTTTGGAGTGCCTTTAGTCCCGGTCATAGAAACATTGCCCAAGACATGAAAGAAACATGTACAAAGTAACAATGACTAGAACTACTAGTATTGCCCAATCGAGCAATGCACATTATACCAGATTGGGTTTGTATCCCCAGTCGGGCTAAGTACCAGGACAACAACCAATTTGAGGATTTTGCTAAATTGAATCCCCAAATTTTATAGCACATTATGAAATCTGTAACTACGTAGTGTGGAAAAAACCCAAATCGCTCGTTCATATCTCTAACTACTTAGATCGAGTCCCAACTATCGTCAATTTAGTACCAAACCCTAACCGCTACATAGATCGGGAACTTACCTTAGTCTGTGGTGATGCCTGATGAGTGCATATTTACATCATGTTTTACACTAGTATTTTGCATTACAGATGTAGGATCTTGGTATTTTACAGCGCTCGCGTGCACATTTTATGTCAGTTTTCACCAGGATCAGGACAGATGATGGATCCAATAGACACAATTCTTAGAGCAGTTGTATTAAGGCAAAAATTAGTCAAAAACAACGTAAATCGCTTATTTGGGAAATATTAATAATATCAGAAGAAAACCCGAAGCGAACAAGACATACAGATGGTTCAACAACCAACTATACGACCGGAATAAATTTTCTAGCCATATAGTTCCGTTCGTATAGTTGGCGCCACCACCGCCTCCTCAAATAGTTGCACCCCGTGCAACTGGATCAGAGAGGCGACATACAGAACACCCATAAATCACCGAAACCTCACCTCCGGAAGGCATCTAGAGGAGGAACTCATGTACTGGGGATCCATCTTCACCCTGCGCAGATCCGGGAGGCTAAGGCATCGATCTTCATCATCAATCACTACATCACCACCATCCATCCATCCCATCTACATCTTGTCTAAATCTTGTTTTAATTTCCGTACTCGTTGTGGATTTATACAAGTACTATTCATCTATGATAGACTCCATTGTTATTGCCATGATGTTGATTGCCTCCATGTCTGAGTAGATCATTCGTTCTTGGGGAGATGGAGAAACCCTAGTATGAGATTGAAATAAGATAAAGTTTATTATGATATTCATTGTCATGACCATGTGTTAGATTGTCTTCATCTTGATGTTGAGAGAAGTCGATCTCTCCATATTTGCCTCTCATGGGACTTAATGGAGGGAACTACTTGTTGGTAGATGGAGGTGTGCGAGCACTTACAGTGACTATAAACCTGTTGGCACTCCTTATGTATCAACTTGGTAAACTGAGGAAACTCACGGGACACTATATATGCCATGGCATACGTCCTATGGGATTACGTCCCTTAATAGCGTAGTAATTCAATTGATGTCGATTGCTGACTAATATGGTTATGAGGATGATGTGAACAGTGGTTGCTACCTATTTGTCCAAATACGGAGTTCCTCCCACACATACATAGTTTAGAATGTTCATGATAATAATCATTACCTTATCTCCTTATAATGCTAGTGGTGTATCTGCTACTCCCTGAGAATGATTTTCCCCTATTGTAGTTCCAATCTCTCTTACATACGCGATACTTACTTTCTGTATTTAGTTGTTTTACTTTATTTATTGTTGCTCTTATACCAAAAACCCAAAAACACATTTTTACACAATACTCGTATTTTATCTTATCACTTAGAACTTTTATTTAGCATTTCTATTGTAATATTTATTTCCAAAGTTATTAGACTTCAGACTCCTGCCCCCTGTGGGATCGATATCTTTATTTTGAAACTAGCTGCAAATGATCTATGCACTTGCATTCATCAAGCTATTTTCTGGCGCTGTTGCTAGGGAGCTAAGCGTTATAGGTCTTTTAGTTTTTGCTTATTTATTTTTGGCTTGCTAAGTTTTGTTTTGAGTTACAGGTTTTAACCAACATGATGGAGTTTGAACATATGACTAGTGCTAACCCACTCAATCACTTTGGGAAGCCTTATGATATTTATGAAAGAGACAACTCCAATGAGAAAACAAGGGGGTTTGAAATAAATCCTCTACTACTCGGTATTCTACACAAGAAGCAATTTACTGGAGATGAAGAAGATCCTGATCCATATGAGCATATTGCATGTTTCAAAGATATATGTGGCACTTTTCAATTGATGGGATATACTGCTGATGAGGTAAGGGTTAAAAAATTTAGTCAGACTTTGACTAGTACACCTCTCTCATGGTATAGATCTCTACCCCATGAATCCACTACTACTTGGGATAATCTAGCCTGTGAATTTCTAGCAAAATATTCTCCATTATCAAAGTCTTTTGGAATCAGGCGTCTTATAATGACTTGGAGGAACCGTTCTAATGAAGGACTAGTAAGAGCTTATATCAGATTTAAAGATTTACTACGTCTATGTCCTCATCATGATTTGCCTGAATGGTATTTATTGCATATCTTTTATGGCAGTTTAATTGAACCTAATAAAATTGAACTAGACTCTTTCACGGAAGGAGCCTTTATGAATCTTCCTATAGCTAAAGCTTGGGCTTTACTTAATAGAATTCATGATCATAGAGTTTCATGGAATTTTGGTCTAGGAAGTGAAGGAGGCGTAGAAATAGAACATGATTGTATTCATGACTATAATAAAAAGGGCCATGTTAATGAATTATCTAAAGAACTTTATTTGGATTCAGATCTTGTGTTGCAAGTTGTTAAAGCTTTTACAGAACATATCAAAGCTTCAAAAGAGGGTTTGGTTAAGTATAATCCACCACCCGAACCTGAGAAGAAAAGAGAAGTTAAAGCAACACTGGCCTCCCTAGAACCAATACATGAGATGCCTTTTCCTAACACTGCAGAGAAGCATATTCTTGAATATGAACAGGTCAAAGCAGTACAGGAGAAGAAGGAAGAAGAAAGTATGCCAGAAGTTGTGGAACATCTGGAAGAAACCAAAGATGAAGAGGTAACCAAGGAAGAAATTATGGCTATGTACGCACATTGTAACATAGTTGAAATTGATGAAGAAACTTCCGTATTGGTTGAAGGTAAAACAAAGTTAATGTGGGTAAGCCTATTCTTCCATGCATATTTAAAGAAATATCGCATTATGGTTTATGCGATCTTGGCACCGAAGTTAATGATATATCTTATGATTTCTACTTAGAAATAAAAGAAGAAATAGAACCGGCTACAATTGAAAATACTGACATGACAATTATGTTAGCCAATAAAAATCTTAGAATTCCAATGGGAGTAGTTGAAGATGCAACTGTCACAATTGGCAACAAAAGATTTCCTATCGATTTTGTAGTTGTTAATATGCCAGCTGACACTCTTTGCCCAATTATATTTCTAAGAAACTATTTGAGTGATATAGGTGCCTATGTTGATTTCAAAAAGGAGATTGTGTATCTTAAGCTAGGGGGAGCGGAAAAGGGATTCCACTTTTCCAAATTTAAAGACAGGCCTCCACAAATACAAGAAGAAGAGGAAGAGAAAACTATGAGGAAATGGCAGCTCTTTTCTTTAGTAATCAAGAAGAAGGAATAAATGAAGACTCAAATTATGAAGAAATAGTTATGAAGGACAAGTCCCTAGAAGAAGTAGAAGATGAAGTTGATTCACTTCCCATTATGGTACCTCCAACTGATGAGGGTTTTGAAGAGCCAAAAAGAGAGGGGATGAGGAATTACCACCCCCGGAGCTGAAGACTCTACTAGATAATCTTAAATACAGGTTTTTAGATGATACAAAGAAATTCCCTATTATTATTAGTACTGAACTTTCAGGAAAATAAGAAGAACTCATGAAAATACTTAAGGAGCATCGCAAGGCCTTTGCATACTCAATGGATGATTTGAAGGGCATTAGTCCCATGATAACCGCCCATCAGATATTCATGGAAGAAAGTGCTAAACCAGTTGCTGAATTTAATAGAAGATTGAAGCCTGAAATGAAGGAAGTGGTAAGAAAAGAAATTGTATGCCTACTGGACGCAGTATCCTGTTAAAGAAAGTGAATGGGTAAGTCTTGTTCATTGTGTCCCAAAGAAGGGTGGTTTTACTATTGTTCCTAATGAAAACAATGAATTGATACCTACTAGAACTATTATTGGGCATAGGATGTGCATAGACTTCAGGAAATTAAATAAAGAAACTACGAAAGATCACTATCCTTTACCGTTCATAGATCAAACTTTAGAAATCTTAACAAACCACTCATTTTTCCTACTTGAACGGATACTCTGGTTTTTCTCAAATAGTTGTTCATCCGGATGACCAACTTAAAACAACTTTCATTAGTCCTTATGGTTTACATGCTTACCGACGTATGTCGTTTGGTTTATGTAATGCTCCAACTACTTTTCAAAGATGCATGACTGCTATTTTTGCGGATTTTATAGAACTGATAATGGAAGTATTTATGGATGACTTTTCTGTCTATGGAACTTCGTTTACTAGTTGCTTGGATAATATCAAAAGAAACTAATCTTGTTCTAAACTAGAAGAAGTGACATTTTATGGTCAAAGAAGGTATAGTCCTTGGACATAAGGTATGAGGTAAGGGAATTGAAGTGGATAGAGCTAAGGTTGAGGCAATAGAAAGAATGCCACAACCTAGGGATATTAAAGGTATAAGAAGTTTCCTTAGTCATGTGGGTTTTTATAGAAGGTTCATTGGAAATTTCTCTAGAATATCTAAACCTTTGACTCACCTCCTACAAAAGGGAGTGAGATTTAATTTTCATGATAAATGCCTTGAAGCCTTTGATAAACTCAAAAATTCTTTATCCCGTGCTCCTATCATTAAACCACCTATCTGGGATACAACCTTTGAGTTAATATGTGAAGCTAGTGATGATGTTGTAGGATTAACTTTGGGACAACACATTGGTCGCAGATTTAATATTATACATCATGCTAGTAGAATTCTTAATGGTGCTCAAAAAAATTACCCTAAGGAAGAAAGGGAACTTTATGCTGTATTTTTCTCTTCTGATAAATTTCAATTCATACATAGTTGATGCAAGGGTAAGAGTTCAAACAGATCGTGATGGTTTAAAAGAACTCCTTGAGAGGAAAGACCATAAGCCAAGACTGATCTAATGGATTCTTTCACTTCAAGAATTTGAGTTGAAGATCATGCACAGGCAAGAAATAAAGATGTTGGATGAAGTGTCCATGTTTTCCTAGCAAGACACCAATCCTGTTGAGAGGAATTTTAGTCCCGGTGATTTTCGTTTATGAGAATTATTTAATGAACTAAGGTCAATTCTCCAAAAGAGAAGGAGTCTTTGTTGTTGGAGGAGTTTTTCATCCCCGAATAAACAAAAGGTAAGTACTCCTACTCAAATAAGTGATTTGTTTTCATAGTTTTTATTTCTGAAAATTTTGCCTTTGAATTCCTCATGTTTTTCCGAAGTTTTTTAGGGTTTTTAACAACTATACGGGCGCAACTATGCGACCGGAGAAAAATCTTCTGCCATATAGTTGGTCGTTAAACTCTCTGTATCATCTTCCTGAAATTGTTTTTGAAGTCTGGACCTATACAGGTGCAACCATACGACCGGAGCTAAAATTCTGGCCGTATAGTTGGTCATTAAACTCTCATAGACTTTCTATTTTTGGTGTCTATATCTATACGGTCGCAACTATACGACCGGACCCAACTTTCTGGCCATATAGTTGGTTGTTAAACTACCAGACACTTTTTCATTTGCCTTTTCATTTTTATTCGATTCATCAAAAAAATGTTATTGTCAGTTCCGAGTCGTGACTTAACCGGCCTGGACTCGAGATATTTTGAAATATCTGCCCGGAACCAACTATACGGCCGGAGCTATACGGGTCGTGCCCGTATAGTTGGTCGTTACACGGCATGACTCTTCCAAATCCATGATTTCTTTCCCTGTTTCGTTAAGATTCTTTTCTTGGGCGACAATTTCGTGTTTCTCGCGAGTTTTACCGACCTCTGACCCCCCTTATATAATGACATTGTCTCTCTCTAATCATAATCTCCAGGAATCAATCCAGCCATGCTCTATCCCGTCCCAGGCCATGGGAAATCCTTGGGCCTCATTGCTCCTTCCAGGGACCGCTCTCGCAGCTCGTCCATGGAGGACGACAATGAGGAGGTGGAGAGGTTTAGCCCAGGGTACAAGGAGTACATCAAGACAAGCTACTACAACAACGATTCCGATGATGATGTGGTTGACGTCTACATCTGCCGTGATGTTTATGATCCCCGGAGATCAACTAGGCGGCAATGAAGAGAGCTCAAGAAGAGAGAGAAGGTCACAAGCCACATGGAAAAGGGCGTGTGGAGATGGTTAAGTTCATCACCACGGACCCTAGGCCACACAAGCGTAAGGAATTACCTAATATTGGTGCAGGTGCTAGCATGGGACCAAAGGCGCCACTCTTGAAGCCAACCATCCGTGCTCGTATGAGGGTAAAACCTCAAGAAGAGTGGAGGTACGGCTTCCACTTCCCCGGTCCATCAATTATGCATGAGGAAGAAGAAGCTGTCCCTAGGACCAAGGACCGTGTGCAAGCACTGGAGATATATCAGAAGCAGGAACTACTTCATCGCGCCGAAGTCCTCCACCGATTCAAGGAGATAGAGAAGAAGGATGATCTTCTCCCATTGGTGACTAAGCTCACAGATAGAGTGGACACTCTACAATCTGATCTACGCAGGTGCTATAGCCGCATCACTGTTCTAGAGGAGACCAACAAGAAGCTACACACCACGGTATTACATGCCATGGCGCCATAGTGATCTACAATAATCACAGTATCAAATAATCGCAAGGGATTATTTGATCACGCCTGGCTTGATTTCAAGCCTGTGGAGATCTTTAAGACCTTGTAATCTATCTTATAAGTTTTTATTACTATTTTTGCATTAGTTTAAACTAGAAATAAAGTTTGCATCATAATTCTCTTCAGGAATAGTCAATCCTTTTATGAAACTCCAAGTTTATTATTTTATATGGAGCAACATGGAGTTTGTGTTTGTCTTATTAGATATATGAATGGCTTGAGTATAATTTTACTTACACGTGATGCTAGCAATAGGAGTCTTCCACACCATTGGTATTAATGGAACATATAAAGATAATTTGGTCAATATGTTGTAAGTCTACGGCTCGATTTACAAAGAAAAACTATCTATGCAGTTAAGTTGAAAAAGAAACCTTAAACAAAGGAAAATTAAAGTGCTATCAAAATAGAGTGAGAACAAGTCGACGTAGAATCTTCAATTCATAATAATGCTTCATATACAATTGAAATTTGATAATTGAGATTGTTAAACTTTGAATTCCTACATGAAGTGGAATGTATGGCTAGCTCCTTTGCACAACACTTAAACAAAAGTGTGAGCATATACACAAAAGTGAAGAAAAGAAAGAAGAAAAAGAGCGAGTGTGCAAAGAGCAAATAGGCATATACCATTATATTGTAGTATGACAAAGAAACACTTTTGAGATTTTGAATCCCAAGTGGATATGTTAATCCTAAAACACTTGGGACTACCTCTCTAACTCATTCGGTTGAACCAGATACTTTTACATTATGTTGAGATTCATCTTTTATGAACTGTTGATTACTAAGGTGTGGAAGCCTGCTAATACTATTCAGATGGTTCGAGTAAGGTACTATTCATGAACTTATTCCTATGTATCGTATATGATAAACACATGTTGCAACTGCCTCATTTATTTTATCGACCCAGCTTCATGAATATAAGGATCACATCCATTAAGCTAAACTTGCTCGAGACGAACAAGAGTCTAAGCTTGGGGAAGTTGATGAGTGCATATTTGCATCATGTTTTACACTATTATTTTGTATTATAGATGTAGGATCTTGGTATTTTACGGTGCTCACACGCATATTTTATGTCTGTTTTCACTAGGATCAGGATAGATGATGGATCCAATAGACACAATTCTTGGAACAGTTGTACTAAGGAGAAGATGAGTCAAAACCAACGTATATCGCTTATTTGGGAAATATTAATAATACCATAACAAAACCCGAAGCGAACAAGACATACAGACGGTTCAACGACCAACTATACGACCAGAATAAATTTTCCGGCCACTGGCTCCTCAAATAGTTTCACCCCGTGCAACTGGATCAGAGAGACGACCTACAGAACACCTAGAAATCCTCGAAACCTCACCTCCGGAAGGCATCTGGAGGGGAAACTCATCTACCGGGGATCCATGTTCGCCCTGCACAGATCCGGGAGGCTAAGGCATCGATATTCATCATCAACCGCTGCATCACCACCATCTCCACCCATCCCATCTACATCTTGTCTAGATCTTGTTGTAATTTCTGTACTCGTTGTGGATTTATACATGTACTATTCATCTATGATAGATTCCATTATTATTGCCATGATGTTGATTGCCTCCATTCTAAGTAGATCATTAGTTCTCGGGGAGATGGAGAAACCCCAGTATGAGATTAAAATAAGATAAAGTTTATTATGATATTCATCACGGTGACCATGTGTTAGATTGTCTTCATCTTGATGTTGAGAGAAGTCGACCTCTTAATATTTGCCTCTCATGGGACTTGATGGAGGGAACTACTTGTTGGTAGACATAGGTGTGTTAGCATTTATAGTGACTATAAAGTTGTTGGCACTCCTTACGTATCAACTTGGGAAACCGAGGAAACTCATAGAACACTATCCATGCCATGGGATACGTCCTACGGGATTACGTCCCTTAATAGCGTAGTAATTCGATTGATGTCGACTGCTGACTGTTGTGGTTATGAGGATGATGTGAGCAGCGGTTGCTTCCTATTTGTCCAAATACAGAGTTCCTCCCACACATACATAGTTAAGAATGTTCATGATAATAATATTTACCTTAACTCCTTATAATGCTAGTGGTGTATCCGCTACTCCCTAAGAATGCTTTTCCCCTATTGTAGTTCCAATCTCTCTTACATACGCGATACTTAATTTCTAAATTCAGTTGTTTTATTTCATTTATTGTTGCTCTTATACCAAAAACTCAAAAACACCTTTTTACACAATACTCGCATTTTATCTTGTCACTTAGAACTTTATTTAGCATTTCTATTGTAATATTTATTTCAAGAGTTATTAGACTTTAGACTCCTGCTCCCTGTGGGATCAATATCTTTATTTTGAAACTAGATACAAACGATTTGTGCTCTTGCAGTCATCAGCGCCATCGATGAAGATGGAGTAGTAGCAGGTGCCGCCAGAGCGATAGAAGACGAGCAGGGCGCGGGGGTTGGGGCCGCCAGCATGGCCGGAAAAACCCAATCCAACTAGTTGAGGGTAACCCCGACAATGGTGGGGGATTTTTCGGCCGCCTTCGCCACAGATGCGGCTTCCTCCACAGATGTCGAAGACGTTGTCGCGGCCATGGCCGTTGCCGCCCAAGTTCCATGTGCGCAGAAGGATGCCGAAGCCCTGAGCACCCTCGCCTAGGACGCCTCGCCGCCGTCGGCAAGATTCTCCAGTTGGACGACCGCCCATCGCCCATGCGCACTCACCTCGACGATGTTGGAGCCACGGAACTAGGGGTGAAAGGACATTTACTGTCATAAATCACTTTTGGTGCTCGTTAACAACTAGTAGACCTATTTTACAGTTTGCTATTGTCTACAGGTTGATATTTTACAAAGTGAAATGGACCAATAACTTGCGGAGCATTCCCTGCACTATTACTTGCTTCTTGGGATTTCCAGACCAGAGTCTCTGGTCTATCATGACCGGAGTCTCTGGTGTGGTCTGGAGTTTCCCCAGGAGTCTCCGGTGAGGGCTTCTAGTTTCCTGCCTGGGGCATCCAGAAGGGTGGTCCGGAGGTTGGTCCGGAGGCTGGTCTCGAGTCTCTGGTCCATGCCTCAGGCCGGAGTCTCCGGTGTAGAGGGACCGGAGTCTCCGGTCCACTTGGCTCCCAAGTGGGTGGGTCATTCTGTCGGTCGGTCTGAAGGCTGGTCCGGAGGTTGACCGGAGTCTCCGGTGTAGACCGGAGTCTCCAGTGTGGAGACCGGAGTCTCCGGTCTGCTTCTTCTCCAACGGTCAGAAAACGGTTCACAGATGCGAGGGGCTATAAATAGAAGACCTTATCCCCTTCCTCTAGCTACTCGTCCACCTCAAGAACACCACGTCCATTTGAGCCACCAAATCAACAAGATCTCTTCACCCAACCATAAAGTCTTTGATCTTTGGAGAATCGAAGGAGGAGGTCTTGATCTACAGCTTCACCAAGAGAGATCTTCTTTTCCCCCTCATTCACTTGAGGGCCCCCCATTCTCTAGTGTTTCATTGGAAACCCTAGGTTTTGATTTGGTTCTTACAAGCTTGTCTTTGATTGTTTTACAGCTTGCTTGTATTTGGGAGCCTCCAATTAAGTTGTGGATGTGTGCCCCGAACTCGTTTTAAAGGTGTCGGCTTCCACCTCGAAGGTTACCGTATAGTAGAAGAGGTGAATCGAACCCCTTGGGGTGGGTTCATCGGAGAACAACGGAGGCCTCTCGTGGCGTTGGTGGTTTGATACCACCCCCTCTCCAAACATAGACGTACTTCCCCTCAAAAGGAAGGAACTACGGGAAACAAATCCTTGTGTCTCCGAGCGCTCCACTTTGGTTACTTCTATCCTTTATTGCACTTTGCTTATATAGTTCTTGCTTGGTTCTTGTGCTTGGTTCACATATAGGTAAATTCACCTTAGTTGCATAATCTAGAGAATTTACCTTTTCGTATCAAACCCTAAATTGAAAAAGAGAGTAAAATTTGGAGTAGCACCTATTCACCCCCTCCCCCCCCCCTCTAGGTGCCCATACGATCCTTTCAATTGGTATCAGAGCCTCGGCTCTTTATTCGGGCTTAACCACCTAAGAGATTATGGGCAACCCAGAGGAGGGAGAAAGTGAGGCTAGCCATTCGGTGACCATGGTAGATCTCAAGAAGTTGGAAACAAGCTTGAGATCTACCTTGGGTCAACAAAATCCAACAGTTGTGTCAACTCTTTGAGCAACTTGTTAGGGATAAGCAAACCTCACCTCCTCCCTATCCATTGGAAACATCACCAAATCCAAAGGCTAATGCTCCGGCTAAGCCTTTGGAGGAAGTGGTGGGGGATGAACATAATTCCACTAACTCCACCACCAAAAAGGGTGATGGGAAGGAAGAGTTCCATACGGTTCCCGGATGGTACTCTCCCGACCCTCCTATCCCTCATCCACATATAAATAATAGAGGAGACCCACCTAAGTTAGCTGCACATACTTTTGCTCAATGGCAAGTGTTAATGAAATCTCATGTGCGCAGCTCTTGCATTGATTTGTGGAATATTATTGAAGAAGGACTCAAAATTGTGGATCCAACCAACTTGACAAGAAGAGAAGTGGTCAATAGCCAACTCAATGCGACTGCCTTGCACATGATCCAACTTGGAGTGGGGCCAAAGGACTTTCCCCATATTGAGCACTACAACACCGCCAAGGAAGCTTGGGATGCTCTCATTGACTTGTTTGTTGGCAATGAGAGTATGAGAAGAAATAGATATGATGCCTCAAGCAATGAGGCCGAAGGGTTCTTCATGAAGTATGGTGAGGATCATGAAGACATGTATCGAAGACTCAAATCCACAGCCACCGCCTTCAGGAATGTTGGTGCCTCTCACATTGATGATGCGTGGATCAAGAGGAAGTATGTGAGTGCACTCATGCCTTTTGAGCCTATTGACTTGAAGATTCTCCAAGGAAGACACAACTACCATCTCATGACCTCCAATGAAGTGATGCAAGAGATGGCCGCCTTCAAGGTTGCTGCCAAGAATGCCAAAGACGCCCATGCTCGTGCCATTGGAATGAGTAGTGGTGTCAATCTTGCCTTAAAGGCCAAGGTTGTGGAGTATGATGAAGATGAAGGAAGCGATGAGGGACCCTCAATGAGTCACCCCGAAGATGTCAAGATTGCTCATGGGGAATACATGGCCTTCTATGCAAGAAACTTTTGGAAAGATCCCGCCAAGGCCAAGATGGAAATGCAACAAAGAAGCAACCCCAATGGGAGGAGAGACAATGGGTCCAAGTTGAGAACTTGTTTCAATTGTGGTGACCGCTATCACTTTGTTGTGGCTTGTCCCTATGAGAAAAGAGAAGACCATGGGGTAAACTTGTGTTGAAGAAGACCTCCAATGCTCCCTACAAGAAACCCTTCATCAAAAGGAACCCAACCAACAAGAAGCCGGGAGAAATTGTCTTGATCACACATGAAGAGTACTCCTCCGATGATGATGATGAAGATGAAGAAGAGGATACATCAAGTGGTGTGGCGGCTCTTGCCACTACCTCTACCCCGTCATTCTCCCTCTTCGACTCTCCAAATGAGAATATCTCCAACAAGAACGTCACTTGCCTTATGGCAAGAGGAACGGAGGTATTATCATCAACGCACTCCACCTCCCTAATCAATGATGATGATTTTGATGATGAGCTGTCTCTTGAGGTCAAAAAGGAATTAGTTGCTTTTGATGTTCATGAACAACTTGCAAGGGGAACACAAGAAACATGTTGTGGACCTCTTAAATCAACTTGCACACACACAAGAACTTCTAGATGAGAGATATCAATTAGGGAGAGAGCACATGATTGAGGTAGAATCTCTAAATAATGCCTTAGAAGAAGAACAAGAAACTAGATTATCTCTTGAAACTAAACTAGAGGGCCTTGATGATGCAAATGATCTCATTATTAATAAACTCATCAAGGAACGTGATCATGCTATTGCTAAATACAAAAAGGCTAAAAAGGATAAGATTGAGTTTGATGTTGTTCATGAAAAACTTACCGAGGACTTTAGGACACTTGACAAGGCTCACAAGGCCTTGGAAAGTGAACTCTTGTCTCTCACAAAGTCTCGTGAAAAGCTTCAAACTCAATTGATCAATACTCCCTCACCTAGTACATTCATTCCTTCTAGTTGTACAAATACTCTTGAAGAACATGCTAGGTTGAAGGGGGAGCTAGCTAAGACCTCCTTTCCCGAAGGAAACAAGTCTACTGATGACCTCTTAAACAAGCAAATGTCAAATGGTGAAAAAGGAGGCATTGGCTTTGTCTCTAAAGCCAAGAAGAAAAAGAACAACAAGAAGAAGAAGGCCAAGCCCGCACAAGAAAAGAACAAGGTCATTGTGGGAAGTAAGACCCCAAGTGGCAAAACCATGTCTCATGATGATTTTGCGGGTAGTGTTAACCCTCACTATGTCTTAATGCATGATTATTATGGTGATGTGTATGCACAATATGTTGGCCCATTTGATGGTTATATTGCATGGTCTATTTGGGTTCCCAAGACCCTTGTTGCTAACAAAAGAGGACCCATTGAAAGATGGGTACCTAAAAACTAGTTTGATATTTTGTAGACCTATGCTTCTAGAGGGACAAAATGGGTGCTTGATAGTGGATGCACAAGTCATATGACCAGAAGCGCGTCTAGTGTCAAGGAGTTGAGACCAAATGTTGATCAGATATCTGTGACATATGCCGACAAATTGAAGTCTAAGGTAATGGGTTTCGGCAAAGTTGTGGTTGCACACGATATCACTCTCGTGGACGTCATGCTTGTTGAGACCCTTGACTATAATTTACTTTCAGTCCGTGCTCTTGGAAAGATGGGTTTTGCCATCTTCATTGATAATGATATTGTGATCCTCATGTGGAGCAAGTGTCTAAAGGTCGCTTTCATTGGGTACGTCGAGAATGACTTGTATGTGGTGGACTTCTTGGGGAAAACCACTACAAGTCCAATGTGCCTATTCAGAAAGGCCGATGTGGGTTGGCTATGGCATCGCCATCTAGCCCATGTCAACATGAGAACTTTGCAAAGCCTCCACAAGGATGGTCATATTGTTGGACTAAAAGAAAATGTTTGCTTTGCCAAAGATCGTATTTGCAGGGCATGTGTTGAAGGAAAGATGCATGATTCTCCCCACAAGCCAAAGAACTACATCAAGTCCAAGAGGATCTTGGATCTCCTTCATGTGGATCTCTTTGGTCCTCCGTCTCATGCGAGTCTTGGTGGCAAGAAATATTGTTTGGTGATTGTTGATGACTACTCAAGATACACTTGGGTATATTTCTTCAAGTTAAAAAGTGAGACCCAAGATAACTTCATCGACTTCATCAACATGGCTCAATGTCAACACAATGTCCTAATGTTAACAATTAGAAGTGAAAATGGTACCGAGTTCAAGAACTACACATTAAATGGATTTCTTAGTGATGAGGGAATAAAACATCAATATTCCGCTGCATATACCCCTCAACAAAATGGTGTAGCTGAGAGGAAGAATCGGACTCTTATTGACATGGCAAGGACTATGTTGGCGGAATTTAAATATTACAATTTTTGGGCTGAAGCTATCTCCACCGCATGCCATGCATCAAACCGTCTCTATCTCCGCAAAGAATTGATCAAGACTCCATATGTAATCCTTACCGGTAACAAGCCTAATGTTTCTTACTTCCGGGTATTCGGTTGTAAGTGCTTCTATCGCATTAAGGGCATTCGGTTATCCAAGTTCAATTCCAAAGCATTAGAGGGTATTTTTGTTGGTTATGGTCTCGAATCCCACACTTATAGAATCTATGAAAAGCTCTCAGGAATTGTCATAGAATCTTGTAGTGTGGTGTTTGAAGAATATGATGGTCCCCAAGCGGGGCGTGTTGATGTTTGTGATGTAGATGATGAAATGCCCCAGGATGCCATAGGAAGAATGGGTGCGGGTTTCATCTGCCCTGTTGAGGAACCCCTTATGGTGGATCGAGACGAACTATGCTCTACTCAAGTGGAGCCCTCATCTTCTCAACCTCAACAAGCTACTGTCGAGGAGGACATGGAGCCATGCCAAAGACAAGTTATGGACCCTCAACCTGCTGATCCAGAAGAAACCTCTAGCCAGGAGATACTTGAATCTCCATTTGACAGAATGTCCAGTGGTGTGAAGGCTATTACACAAGGAAGATCTATAGAAACTGCCTTAAGGATGCTCAATGCCTATCTAGGAGTATGCTTGATCAAGACCAAGGTCAATCTTTGCCTCTTATAGAAGAAAATAATTCCAATGATAATCAAGGTCAAATTAATGGTCAAGACGAGGACCAAAATGATGAAGTGATTCCCCCAAGAAACAACAAGGAGATCGAAACTCGTCGCCAAGCTAGAATGGATAGAATATTGGAACTAAGGGACCACACTCTTGAGAATTTGGTAGGAGATCTAAGAAGAGGGATATCTACTCGAGCTCAACTGGAGAACTTTGGTGAGCACCAAGCACACATTTCCATGGTGGAACCAAAGAAAGTATGGGAAGCTCTTGAAGATTCAGATTGGTTGGATGCAATGCAGAAAGAGCTCAACAACTTTGAGAGAAACAAAGTATGGAAGTTAGTGGAAAAGCCAAAAGATTGCTGCAATGTTATAGGCACTAAGTGGATTTTCAAGAACAAGCAAGATGAGCATGGAATTGTGATAAGAAACAAGGCAAGATTGGTTGCACAAGTGTTCTCTCAAATTAAAGGCATTGATTATGGAGAGACTTATGCATGAGTGGCTTGCCTTGAGTCCATCTGTATCCTTCTTTCTTATGCGGCACATCATAAATTTAAACTACAACAAATGGATGTAGAAAGTGCATTTCTTAATGGTCCATTGCATGAGTTGGTATATATGAAACAACCCCCGGGGTTTGAGGATCCCAACTTTCCAAACCACGTCTACAAACTCGATAAGGCACTCTATGGGCTCAAGCAAGCCCCACGCACGTGGTATGAGCACCTTAGAGAGTTGTTGTTAGATCGTGGGTTTGAGGATGGGAAAATCGATCCCACTCTTTTTACTAAGAAGGTCAATGGGGAACTTTTTGTTTGCCAAATTTATGTAGATGATATTATCTTTGGCTCTTCTAACAAAGCTTTTTAATGATGAATTCTCAAAGCTTATGACTGACAGGTTCAGGATGTCTATGATGGGAGAATTGAGAGTATTTGTTGGTTTTGAGATCAAGCAAGTGAGAGGTGGTACATTCTTCAACCAAGACAAGTATACTCAAGATATTCTCAGAAGATTCAACATGAAATATCTCAATGGAGCTCCCACTCCCATGGCAACAAAGACTCATCTGGAACTAAACTCTAATGGTAAAGATGTGGACCAAAAGGTATACCGATCCATGATTGGCTCATTGCTTTATCTTTGTGCATCTAGACCCGATATTGTGTTGAGTGTAGGAGTGTGTGCAAGATATCAAGCGGCTCCTAGAGAAATCCATTTGATGGAAGTTAAGATAATCTTTGGATATTTGGTTCATACCCCAAACTATGGTATTTGGTATCCTAGGGGCTCAACATTCTCTCTTTGTGGGTACACGGATTCTGATTGGGCTAGTGACAAGGATGATAGAAAATCGACCTCTTGGGCTTGCCAATTCCTTAGGAGGTCCTTGGTGTGTTGGTCTTCTAAGAAGCAAAACTGTATATCTCTTTCCACCGCCGAAGCCGAGTATGTGGCTCCTACTAGTGCTTGTACACAATTGCTATGGATGAGGCAAACTTTAAAGGAATACGGTGTCCATTGTGACAAAGTGCCTCTTCTATGTGACAATGAAAGTGCTATCAAGATTGCATATAACCTAGTGGACCATACAAGAACAAAGCATATTGATATTCGTCATCACTTCATTAGAGATCATGTGGCCCGAGGTGATATTGAGCTGTCATATGTGTCAACCAAAGACCAACTTGCCAAAATTTTCACGAAGCCACTTGATGAAGCAAGGTTTTGTTATTTGAGGAATGAACTAAATATCGTGGATTCAAGGAGCTTGACTTGATTGCCTTGCATACTCACCTATGTTTTGACCCATATTTGGTGTAGGTGCGGGCATGGAGATAGGGGGAGTGCGGTCCTAATTCATTGGATTATCCCTCCCCCCATAATGCCAACATTAAGAAATTCAATTCTCTTAGTATCATTTAGTTATATGTGAGCATCATTGTTGAGTAGTGGCTATGAACCCAAGGATAATTCTTCGCGGTGTCATGCCACAAACTCCTACATGGTGGCTTCGGCCACCACCCTCTTCTCATTTGAGGAGTTGGGGTCTTAGTTCGGATTTACTTGATGCATTTGAATAGATTTCTGTGGTTTTCTTGACTTTTCACAGTATGAGATCTTAACCCAAGCCCTCCCTCTATCCTGAAAACTCACTATATCTAATATATGTCCTCAGACACTCACCTTGGAGCTTGTTGGTCAAGGAGGACCGGAGTCTCCGGTATGGGCTGGAGTCTCCGGTGTAGACCGGAGTCTCCGGTCTGGACGGTTTCTGACCACTTAAAGGGAGGACGGGGTGAACTGAAACAGCAGTTTCATTCATCCACCCCCGTCCTCCCCTCACTACCCCATCGCCTCCTCTCCCAAATCTCCTCCCCGGAGGTAAAGAAGCCCCCGGGATCCATCGTGCCGCTGGCCAATCATCTCCTTCCCACCATTGGGTGATTCCCACCAGTGGAATCCATCCCATGGACAGATCTGGTACCTCTCCTCCTTTTTCTTCATCTAGGGTTCTTCCCTTACTTTGTTTTTGAGGATTGGTACTAGTTTTGGCCACGGGAATCCCTTGTGTGCGTGCACTTGAGTACTTTACCCTTGTTACCTTGCCCGATCTGTTGGATTCAACACCATTGGAGCCCTCCTGATCTTCCCTCGAGTCTCCAGACCGGAGACTCCAGCCCTTGGACCGGAGACTCCGGTCTGAACCGGAGACTCCAGTGTGGACCACGGAGACTCCAGTGTGGTCTGAATCTGACATATTTTGCATGGTCTAAAGGGTCCTATAATGCCTCCTTGGGACATATATACTTACCTCCATGTTATCTCCCTCACTGCTTTTCACAGGTTCTGGCTCTCGTCGTCCTCCTCGCACTAAGGCCAAGATGAAGAGAGGGGAGCCTCGCTATGATGAGTCTGAGGGTCAATACATTGTGCCCCTATCCAACTGCAGACATCAGGCCCGTGATGCAGCCTATATGCGGCGGGAGCAGGACAGGGTTGAGGAAGAGAACCGTGCCAAGAGGGAAAAATACGACAACCTTCAGTCTTTGGCCCGCATGTCTAAGCAGGAGTACCGTGAGCTACAGAAGACTAATTTCTATGCCTTGCCTCGCACCAGTGATGACCCATGCTATTGGAGGAAGGAGCAAGCTGTCTTCATGAAAGACATTTACAGCGTGCTCAAGAGATCCCCTGTGTGCCCCCAGAAGTACTTGAGTGTTGAGCAGATGAGGAAGAGCTCCTACTTCTCTGATGCACTATGGATTAGTGAGAAGTTGGGGCTGTTCAACTTGATGGAGCTCCGTGAAGACTACAACATCACCCATGTGCAGCAGTTCTATGCCACAGTTGTGTTTGGGACTGACCAAGCCAGGACTATGACTTGGATGACTGGCAACCACCGCTATTCTGCAACTTTCTATGACTTTGCTGAGGCCATCTTCGAGTCATTCCAGGGAGTATCTACTCATGTTGGAGTTCGCATGCACTCAGCAGCTCTTGGGGTGAACAAGAACAAGCTTGCCCCTTTATATGGTAGTGGGGTGTAGTGGGAGGATCCAAGGGACTCAAGCCTCTCTACAATCTGATGTTGAGGATCTTCCGCCAGACCATTTCCCCTAGTGCTAGGAATGATGATGCCATCAGATGTGGTTTGGTCAACTTGTTGTATCACACCCACAAGACTTACATGGTTGGCCCCGATGCAGATATTGATCCTATTGATGTGATGGATTACATATTTGAGGAGATGTATCATGCCATCTTATACAAGAAGGCCTCTCCATATGCACCCCTGGTCATGAGACTCATCAACACTCAGCAACATGGTTCTCCGCTTGCTATGCCTCCCAACCTTACCGAGCACACTCTCGTATCTCTGCAGCAGAAAGGGGAAATGAGGGCTCCCCCTAGACGCTCCCATGCACATGTGGAGGAGGAAATCTCAGAGACCGAAAGGGCCCCCTCTCCTCCTAGGGCTCGAAGGAAGAATGCTTCCAATGCACCTCGTCCTCCTCCCATGACACGTGACTATGTACATGAGAGGGTCAAGAAGGCCTCATTCTGGGAGAGGACCCTGTGTTGCATGAATGTGGACATCCGCAAGAAACAACACGATTCCTACAAGAGCAACCGTCGCATCGAGAAGCTACTCAAGGAGATCAAGGCTCAAGGTGAAGCGTATGATGAGGAAGGTAAGGCTGAGTACACTGACGAGCATGGCGCCCAACCATCCACCGAGTCCGATCACACTCTTTCGTTTGGGGCATGGAATGCCCAACAGGACAGCTTGGTGGATTGGAAGACCTTTTCTGATGTCACTTCATTTGGGTACCAAGGTACATCCTCTTCTCGCCCTCACGGAAAAGGGCCTACAGCTCCAGATGGTGATGAGGACTATGATGATGATGATGAGGATCAGGATATGGATGAGGAGGACGAGGAGGATGATGACGAGGACTACTGATCCGTTGGGACGCTAGCTTAGGTATTTTCCATTTTTCGGTGTTTCGATGCCAAAGGGGGAGAAGACATTGTCATTGGGATTTGAATGGGTTTGGGATACTTGGTTCGTATTTGCTTTCTCGTCTCTATTTGCCCTATGTTATTGCGGGACGCTGTTTGCTATTTGTGTGTGACTCTGTGGGTGCTCCAACTTTATTGTAACTCGTGTGAGAACTATGTGTTTTATCCATACTCTACCTACCTTGCCTACTTTACATGTTTATCTTTGGGCACATAGGCAGGGGGAGCATGTCCATACTCTGTCATAAGTCACTGCAAACCTTTTTCATGCAAAAAGCACTATTGGTCATCGAACACCAAAAAGGGGGAGATTGAAAGGACATTTACGGTCATAAATAACTTTTGGTGTTCGTTAACAACTAGTAGACCTATTTTACAGTTTGCTATTGTCTACAGGTTGATATTTTACAAAGTGAAATGGACCAATAACTTGCGGAGCATTCCCTGCACTATTACTTGCTTCTTGGGATTTCCAGACCGGAGTCTCCGGTCTATCATGACCGGAGTCTCCGGTGTGGTCCGGAGTTTCCCTAGGAGTCTCCGGTGAGGGCTTCTAGTTTCCTGCCTGGGGCAGCCAGAAGGGTGGTCCGGAGGTTCGTCCGGAGGCTGGTCCGGTCCATGCCTCAGGTCGGAGTCTCCGGTGTAGAGGGACCAGAGTCTCCGATCCACCTGGCTCCCAAGTGGGCTGGGTCATTCTGTCGGTCGGTCCGGAGGCTGGTCCGGAGGTTGACCGGAGTCTCCGGTGCAGACCAAAGTCTCCGGTGTGGAGACCAGAGTCTCCGGTCTGCTTCTTCTCCAACGGTCAGAAAACGGTTCACAGATGTGAGGGGCTATAAATAGAGGACCTTATCCCCTTCCTCTAGCTGCTCGTCCACCTCAAGAACACCATGTCCATTTGAGCCACCAAATCAACAAGATCTCTTCATCCAACCATCCAAAGTCTTTGATCTTTGGAGAATCAAAGGAGGAGGCCTTGATCTACAGCTTCACCAAGAGAGATCTTCATTTCCCTCTCATTCACTTGAGGGCCCCCATGCTCTAGTGTTTCATTGGAAACCCTAGGTTTTGATTTGGTTCTTACAAGCTTGTCTTTGATTGTTTGACAGCTTGCTTGTATTTGGGAGCCTCCAATTAAGTTGTGGATGTGTGCCCCGAACTCGTTGTAAAGGTGCTGGCTTCCACCTCGAAGGTTGCCGTATAGTGGAAGAGGTGAATCGAAACCCTTGGGGTGAGGTTCATCGGAGAACAAGGGAGGCCTCTCGTGGCGTTGGTGGTTTGATACCACCCCCTCTCCAAACGTAGACGTACTTTCCCTCAAAAGGAAGGAACTACGGGAAACAAATCCTTGTGTCTCCGAGCGCTCCACTTTGGTTACTTCTATCCTTTATCGCACTTTGCTTATATAGTTCTTGGTGGTTCTTGTGCTTGGTTGATATATAGGTAAATTCACCTTAGTTGCATAATCTAGAGAATTTACCTTTTCGTGTCAAACCCTAAATTGAAAAAGAGAGTAAAATTTGGAGTAGCACCTATTCACCCCCCCCCCCTTCTAGGTGCCCATACGATCCTTTCAGGGGGGAGGAGGAGGAGCAGCGGCCACGATTGCGAATCGGGTGAGGGATAGAGGGAGTGAAGTGGGCGGTGAGCGAAGTGGCTTAGGAGTTAAGCCGAAAACATTCGTCCCTTGCGCTTCCCCACGCATGAAAGAGATCAGCATGCGACACTCGCTAGGGCCTGTCTATGTGGAAACGTCCGATTTCGGCGTTCCCAGCGGACCAACTTTTGACCTGCTTTAAATCTCCTAAGGTGTAGAAATTCTATGTGACCCACCAAGGCAAATGTGCTTATTTCTTTCCACGACGATCGCCCCAACCAAAGATGCCCACCGTCTCCGCAAGATGGTGGCCGACCAGCTCGTTCAGTTTGGCGTACTCCCTCCGTTCAGAAATATAAGATGTTTTGCTTTATGAATGGAATGTATCTAGACGTCTTTTAGTGTATAGGTTCATAGACGTTCGGAGTGAACCTATATACTAAAAGACATCTAGATGTATTCATTTCACAAAACTAAAATGTTTTATATTTCTAAACGGAAGGAGTAAAAGGCTACAAGTTCAGCCCAAGTACACGACGGCCACGAGTCAGTTATTTCCACGGCCTTGTTTGCTTCAACACCAACATCAACGTGAGGGCAAAAGGAGTATGTCAAAAAAACGTGAGGGGAGGAGACTAGGCTGAATTCGCTGTGCTGTCAGAATATCAGCCTCTGTGTTCCGGTCCAGACTGACATAATCGAGGTTCAGTAAACAGAAACGTTTGGAAACGCCACGCTTGGGGCGATCTCTATTGATGTGAATATATAGGTTACAAGCCTTGCAGCGCAAGGAAGATCAGTACAGAATCAGAACCGAATCAGCTAGAGATATGAGTCGGTTAGGTAACCTAGATATACATCTATACATGACGTATATACAAAAGATATACGTTAACATCCCCCTCAGTTTGTGCGTCAGCGGAGAGGACACACAAACTGGACCGGAAGTCATTAAACAGCTGCGACGAAAGTCCTTTTGTCATAATATCGGCATACTGATGAGCTGAAGGCACATGTAGAACCTGGACCTGACCAAGAGACACCTTCTCACGAACAAAATGAATGTCGATTTCGATGTGCTTGGTACGACGATGCTGAACCGGATTGGAGGCGATGTAAACAGTACTGACATTGTCACAGAAAACGACGGTGGCGGTCGCAAGGGGTTGATGAAGCTCTCCGAGAAGCTGACGAATCCAGCAACACTCTGCCACTGCATGAGCAACTGTACGATACTCTGCCTCTGCACTGGAGCGAGAGACCGTAGTCTGTCGCTTAGACGACCAGGAGACTAAGTTATCACCAAGATAGACACAATAGCCGGACGTGGAATGACGTGTGTCAGGACAACCAGCCCAATCGGCGTCAGAGTAGGCAGTGAGGGATGCCGTCGGTGAACAGGAGAGATGCATGTTGTAGTCAAGAGTACCTTTGATGTAGCGGAGGATACGCTTCACCAAGTTGAGATGCGGCTCACGAGGTGCGTGCATGTACAAGCACGCTTGCTGGACTGCATGAGCACTGTCGGGGCGTGTCAGCGTCAAGTATTGTAGGGCTCCAGCGTAACTCCCATACTCTGTAGGATCGGTGAGGAGAGAGCCAACATCGGCAGTCAACTTGCACTTGACATCAATCGGAGTAGCACAAGGATTGCAATCGACCATACCAGCACGCTGAAGTAACTCGAGAGCATACTGTCGCTGAGAGAGCACCATCCCCGTCGATGACCGAGTGACTGAGATCCCGAGGAAGAAGGACAAAGCACCAAGGTCGGTCATAGCAAACTCAGAGTTGAGACGCTGGGTGAAGTGCTGAAGGAGCTGAGTAGTCGAGGCAGTGATGATGATGTCGTCCACATATAAGAGGATGTAGGCGAGGTCATGTCCATGCTGGTAGATGAAGAGGGAGACGTCGCACTTGGAGGCGACGAAACCCAGCTGGTGAGCATAGAGAGCAAACCGCTGGTACCAGGCACGTGGGGCCTGCTTGAGGCCGTACAGAGATTTGTGCAGACGACACATATAGTCGGGGCAGCGAGTGTCAACAAAACCAGGCGACTGCTGACGGTAGACCTCCTCATCAAGGTTGCCATGGAGAAAGGCATTCTTGACGTCCAGCTGATGAATCGGCCATGAGCGTGACACCGCGATGCTGAGAACGATGCGGATCGTGGCGGGCTTGACGACGGGGCTGAAAGTCTCGTCGAAGTCGATTCCAGGTTGCTGTGAGAAGCCACGGACCACCCATCTTGCCTTGTAGCGAGCAAGACTGCCATCAGCATGGAACTTATGTTTGAATATCCATTTCCCTGAAACAATATTAGCATGAGCGGGACTTGGCACGAGTGACCAAGTCCCATTAGAAACAAGAGCCTGAAACTCATCGTGCATGGCACGGCACCAGTGTGGGTCATGCAAGGCGCCCCGGTATGTTTTGGGAATTGGAGAGGGAGTGGAGTGAGAAGCGGTCAGGTTTAGACGCTCGGTAGGTTTGAAGAGACCGTGTTTGGCCCGTGTTACCATCGTATGTGTGTTAGACGGAGAAGGAGGAGGATGGACGACGACAAGCGGTGAGCTGGACGTGGAAGGTGTGACCGAGCCTGGTTGGGCCGGTGAACCAGGAGGCGACTCGGGGAAGTGCGGGCCAGGAGACGCTGGGACGGGAGAAGATGGGCCGAGTGAAGCGGCCAGACTAGAATCATGCATAGCGGGTGGTAAGGGGCCATGCATAGCGGGTTGGGTTGGAGCACTACGTACCGAGACGTGTGGGGCGATGGGTTGGGTGGCAGCCAGATCGAGCAAAAAATCGAGCGTGTCGACGTGTTGGGGCGGCCGGTCGAGGGAGGAAGCAAATGGAAAAATTGTCTCGTCGAAGGTTACATGACGGGAGATGATTACTCGACGAGTGACAGGGTCAAGGCAGCGGTAGCCCTTGTGGTTGCTAGGATAGCCAAGAAAAACGCACGCGGTTGTCCGAGGCGACAGTTTGTGTTGGGCTGTTGCGGATTGATTTGGGTAGCAGAGACAGCCGAAAACGCGAAGGGAGCTGTAGTCGGGTGTGGAGTTATGAAGACGTGTATAGGGAATGGCAAAGCCAATGGGTTGGGAGGGACGTAGGTTGACAAGAAACGTTGTCGTGGAGACGGCTTCCGCCCAATAAGACGGTGGCAAGGAAGACTGGAAGAGGAGCGTGCGGGTGGTGCCGTTGATGGTGCGGATGGCACGTTCTGCCTTACCGTTTTGGGCAGATGTATATGGACACGAGAGACGTAGGCGAATACTGTGTTTTGTGAAGTAAGAGGTGACAGCAGAGTTAATAAACTCTGTCCTATTATCGGCTTGCATGGCAACTAGGGGACGTGAGAATTGCGTGCGAGCATAAGCAACAAACGCGATGAGTGTATTGGCCGTGTCGGATTTTCTATGGAGAGGGTATGTCCACATATAATGGGAAAAATCATCGACAATAACAAGGTAATATTTAAAGCCAGAGTTGCTCAAACCGGAGATGTCCAAAGATCACAATGTATTAATTGAAAGGGTTCGACACTTATAGAGGTAGACCTAGTGAAGGGCAAGCGCACGTGTTTGCCAAGTTGGCATGCATGGCAAACAGACGAGGCTGCTTTATTACATGAGATAAAAGATGCTTTAGATAAATGCGACATGGCATCGCGACCCGGATAACCTAAATCGCGATGCCATAGCTTGGTGGAGGTGGCGAGGAGTCCATGGGCGACTTGGGTGGCGGCGGTGGAGGGTAGGACGTAGAGGTCGCCACGACTATTGCATCGAATGATCACGACCTTGGTGCGAAGATCCTTAATAGAAAAACCAAGGGGCTCAAATTCTATAGAGCAAATATTATCGGTAGTAAAGCGACGAATGGAAAGAAGGTTTTTGACAAGGTTAGGAACAAGTAAGACATTATTAAGAAAGAGTTGTCGTGCGGAAGCAGAAATAGATGTGTTGCCAATGTGTGAGATGGGCAAGGTGGAGCCGTTGCCGACTGTGACAAGGGAAGGAGAAGGACAGGGAGCAAGAGTGCGGAGAATACCAGGGTCGGAGGCCATGTGTGCAGTGGCTCCGGAGTCCATGACCCACTCACCGACGGTTGACGACGTGGCGGCGTTGTTCAGGGCCGCCATGAGAGCGGAGCAGTCCCACGAGGGTGCGACGGGCGTAGCCGGCGCGGGGGAGTAGCCGGGGATCGGTGGTGGGTTGGTGCCGAAGGCCTGTCCGTGGAGCGACGCCAGGGAAGTGAATGCCTGGGCGGGTGGTAGCATAGCAGGCTGCGGGCCGAGGAGGCCGGTGGTGTTGTTGTTGGACCGCGGTGCAGAGGGCGCCTGGACTTGTTGGGGCTGGCCTGTGTACGGGTTGAAGCACACCCAGGGCCCAACATGGGGGGCACCACGATCAGGGGCACGGTTGTACTGGTTCCCGGCGGTCTGGTTCCCGCCGGAGTTCCCGCCACCGCCGTTCTTCTTCTTCTTGCCATAGTAGTTGCCGCGGTTCCCGCCAGAGTTGCGGCCACCATTGCCGCTCCCGTCGCCGCGGTCCTGGACGTGGTAGCCGCCCGAGGAGGAACCGGCGCCGTGGCCGGCGCCGTACAACGCGGTCTGGTTGGCCACATGGAGAGTGTTGGCGAGCTGCGTCTCGCGAAGGGTGAGGAGGGACCGCGTCTGGGCGAAGGAGGGGAGCGGGTTCTGCATCGTGACGATGGTGGTGATGTCGGCGAATCACGAGTTGAGGCCGCGAAGACAGTTGAGGACAAGGGCCTGGTCGGAGATCGGAGTGCCGACGTCGCGAAGAGAGTCCGAGAGAGACTTGAGGCGGTGGCAGTAGGCGGTGATGGAGAGGTCGCCTTGCACGAGGCCGCGGAACTCCGCCTCGAGGTACACGGCGCGCGTCATTTGGTTGTCGAGGAAGAGGTTGGTGATGAGCGCCCATGCCTCCTGCGCCGTCTGATCTTCAGCCATGATGATGTCTAGGATCTCGTCGGAGATGGAGCCGTAGATCCACGACCGGACGGTGTAGTCCTCGCGGTTCCAGTCGGCGGTGCGATCGGCCGAGGCGGTGACGGTGTTGACGTGGGCGAGGAGGTTGTACTTGCCGAGGAGGACGCGGATGAGCATGCGCCACTTGGTGAAGTTGGAGGCGGCGAGGTTGAGGGTCACCGGGACATGAGTCCGGACGCTCGCGACGTTCGCAGCAGGGGAAGCCGAGGCGGGCAGGACGACGGAGGTGAGGGCGCCGGCAGTGCCGAGCAAGGTAGCGGGCATGGTGGCTGAGGCGAGGGCACCGTTGGTGCCAAGCGAGGAACCCGACTCGGTAGCCATTGTGGGAGCTGGGAGATTGGATCGATGAGGGCTGGTATATGGGATCTGGAGAGCAGGCTCTAGGATCGTAGTCTGATACCAAGTAAACAGAAACGTTTGGAAACGCCACGCTTGGGGCGATCTCTATTGATGTGAATATATAGGTTACAAGCCTTGCAGCGCAAGGAAGATCAGTACAGAATCAGAACCGAATCAGCTAGAGATATGAGTCGGTTAGGTAACCTAGATATACATCTATACATGACGTATATACAAAAGATATACGTTAACAGGTTCACACCTCAGCTCCTAAAAATTGACACGTGAGCTCTAGGATCATTGTCCAACGATGATAGAACTTTTTTTTTAGAATGACAGGAGGCACCCCCGAGTTCCTATTTTCATTGAAATGAAACCCACAAAACAACAGTTCAAAGTTCATACAAAACTCTCAAATTCGGTCAAAAGATAACAGCAGGAAACAGAACAAAGTAAATGCAGTGGTGCACGACTACTGTCTTCAGCCTTCAAGTACTGCAGGGGAGATTGCCATGGGCTCTAAGACCGTAGTAGGGGTAAGCCAGGTCCCAGATCCAGCGAGTTTCTTGGCTCTTGGGGATTTGTCAGGGATTCCAAGGCCCTTAGCTTCGTCTTGTCGCCTCAGCCAAGTGTCAGTTGCAAGGGAGCCTGAAGCAGGAGGGAGATGTGACGACAGAAAGCATCCGCTCTCTCCATCATGTGATCCTTGAAAATTAGCTTCCATCTCTTGATAGAGCACAGGACGAGCCTCCAAACCTGCTTAGTACTAATCCAAGGTTGACCGTTAAAGATCAACTCATTTCTAATTTTCCACAAGCTCCATAAAATAGCAGCACAAACTGAATTTAACAAGGCATGTTTCTTGTTGGCAACCCAGAACCTGGCAACAGATTCATAAGAGTCACCCACCTAGAGCCCAAAGAAATCAGAAACCTGGGCCCACATTTGTCTAGCTACAATGCAATCAAAGAAAAGATGGTGCACAGATTCCATCTCTGAACAGAAGATGCAATCCTCAGGTTTATGAAGGTTTCTCTTCTTCAGGTTATCCCTAGTCATCAGTTTATTTTGTGCAAGAAGCCATAGGAAAATGTGAAGTCTCGGAGGTACAACTAATTGCCACACAGCTGGGATGCAAATGGGAGTAACCCCACCAAAGTTTATGGTTTTATAAAAAGTAGAGGTGGAGTAGACTCCCTTTGAAGTATATTGCCAAATCAAAGCATCACAATCATTACTAAAGGTGATGCTAGAAGCAATCTCTACTATATCATACCAGCTGGCTTGTAGAGAAGAATTAAAGTTTATCCTAAAGGTGAGCATGAGTTGGGAACCATCCCAAACCTGACTGACAGTAGCCCCTTGCTCATTACAAAGGGCATAAACATCAAAAAATTGGACAGATAGGGGGGGAAGTACCAAACCAGGTGTCCTCCCAAAATCTAGTTGTTTCACCATTACCAATCTTCCATATATATCCAAACTTAACAAAATTAATAGCCTACATGACCCCTTTCCAAAAAGGGGAAGAACCAGAGATATCACTACAGAAAATGTTTGGATTTTTAGTATCATATTTATTATCTACCATGGTTTTACAAATTTTCCCTTCATCATGGGTATATCTTGTAAGCCAAGCACCCAGCAGACAAAGGTTGACATTGGCCAGGTCAGGGATTCCTAGACCACCATCCTCTTTTCTCTTGCAAATCAGCTTCCAGCTAGCAAGGTGAATTTTTCTATTTCCTTCAAAGTCATTCCACAAACAATTGGCCATTTGAGAATTTATTAAATCTAAAGCCCATTTTGGGAACTTGAAGAAGGAAAGGAGGTAGATAGGCATGCTGGCTAGACAAGTTTTAATGAGGAGCACTCTGGTTGCATATGAGAGGAGCTTTCCTCTCCATCCAGCAATTCTTTTCAGAATCTTATCAATGAGGGGCTGCAAATTAGCCCTTCTAAGCTTGTCATAATGTAAAGGAATACCTAAGTATTTGATGGGAAATTGACCAACTGAGCAACCAAAGATTTGAGTAAACGTATCAGTATCAGTTTGATCAAGACCAAGAGGAATAAGTTCACTTTTGCAGTAGTTAATTCTCATGCCTGAGACTTTCTCAAAGCAAGCAAGAACACATTTGAGGTTAACTGCAGATTCTATAGAATTATCAACAAAGATAATGGTGTCATATGCATATTGCAAGCAGATAACACCTCCAAGACAAATATCTGAGCAAAGCTCTCTAATGAGCCCAGCATTTGCAGCTTTAGCAAGCATCCTAGTCAAACAGTCAACCACTTGGTCAAAAAGTAGAGGAGAAAGGGGATCCCCTGTCTAAGCCCTCTACTAGTGGTGAAGTAATTGCTAATCACACTATTCAGTTTAAATCCTATAGAGCCACCCAGAACAATTGATTTTATTAATGCAATCGATTTAGGTCCAAAACCTCTTTTAAGAAGAATATCTAAGAGGAAGTTGGGGTCAACTTTATCAAAAGCTTTTTCATAGTCAAGTTTCAAAACTACACCTTCCCGCTTGTTTTTAATTACTGAATGCAGGGTTTCATGGGCTGTCACCACACTTTCAAGAATGTATCTACCTTTAATAAATGCAGATTGGTTAATAGAGGTAATAGAATTCATGATGATAGCTAATCTATTAGTGAGCACTTTAGTGAAGATTTTAAAATTGCAGTTGAGCAAGCTAATTGGCCTGAACTTTTTCATAGAAGAAGCATCAGGTTCTTTAGGAATCAAAGTTAGGATGGCAAAATTAAGCCTAAAGGTATCTAGGTTACCTACAAAGAAATCATCAAACATTTGCATGAGATCAGATTTAATCAGATCCCAAAATTTCTGATAGAAAAGAAAAGGAAAACCATCTGGGCCAGGGGCACCATCAGAATAAGATTCAAAGATGGCACTCTTAACTTCCTCAATAGAGAAAGGTGCCTCTAGCCTAGAGTTTTGTTCATCAGAATTTTTTTCCTCTAAAGAGTAGAAATCAGATCTAATGGAGTAACCAGATGGTTCACCTTTCTTAAAGACATCCTTGTAAAAATCAGAGGCTATGTCTAGCATTTTAGAGGTTTCAGTAACAGCTCCATCAGGGCCATCTAAGGAATGGATAGTCATTTTCCTTCTCCTTTGATTGGCAATAGTATGAAAATATGAGGTGTTCCTGTCACCTTCCTTTATATCTCTATCCCTAGATCTTTGCCTAATTTTAACTTCCTCCTTGAGCCAGATAGTATGCATTTCTGCATAAATTTCTTTAAGTCTAGCTTGTTCTGGCTCAGAGAGTTCATCAGTTTTAGAGCATCATATTCATCCATGAGGGTTTTTTTAGCTTCCTAAGCTCAGATTCGATATTAATACTCCATCGTTTAGTTTCACTTCTCAATCTTCTAATTTTCTATTTCCAGATATCAATGGAACTCCTACCCATAGTAGGTTTGTTCAATGATTTTTCTACAACAGCAGCAAAATCATCCCTCATTAGCCACCATTTTTCAAATTTATACTGAGATGACCTAGTAACAGAAGCAAGACCAGCATCCCAAATGATAGGGGTGTGATCACTGACAATCCTAGGCAGAGCTATTATATTTGCAAGAGGAAACATAGAGTCAAGCTCAGGATTTCAAAAAAATCTATCAATGGTGGACATGATCAAGTTATCTTGATTATTCCCCCAAGTAAATTTCCTACAACTAAGTTTGACTTTTAATAGACCCCAAATATCTATCCAAGCATTAAATTTGTCACTCCACATATGATCAATCACACCATTACTTTTGTCTTCTTGGAATCTAACTAAGTTAAAATCACCTCCAATGAGAGTGTGACCAGAGAAATCAAGAAATAAACTATGAAGTTCAATGATGAACAAATCTTTCTGGTCTTCATAAGAAGAACCATAAACGTTAATAAACCTAATGACAGTATCTAAAGTTTTATGTCTAGTAATGATAGAAATGGGAAAGACTTTTACATCCCAACTAATGATATCAAACATGTCCAGCTCAATCCCTACTAAAATGCCTCCAGCAAAGCCATTTGCAGGGAGAGATCTCCATTCAAAAAATCTACCACTAACCAGAGATTTAAGGTAATTATCAGAGATAGTTTCCTTTTTTGTTTCTTGGAACCCAATGATATTGGGTCTATGCTTATTAAAAGTATCAACTATAGCAGTTTGTCTGCCATCATCCTGAACACCTCTAATATTCCAAGATGCATAAATCATCTAAAACTTTTTTTCATGGGGTGCTTGCCCTGCCTATTTTTGCCTACTTTAGTCCATAAAGAGAAATCATCTTCCCTATTCGAACCATCATCCTCCAGATGTGATTTGATGGGAGTAGAGGGAGTAGATATGTTAGAGGGTAACTTTCAATCTAAACTAGGACTACCACTAGATAGAATTGGAGTAATGCTAGGATCTACAAAAGGGGGAACATGTGGGGAAGGAATGTCTACACCCACAGTGCAGGCAACCTTAGCAACATTAACTGGTAAAAGGACAGAAAAGGGATTAGAACAGTTATTACCTTTGAGCTTTGATGCAGCTGGGATGGGACATTCCAAGTTTTTCTTCTTCTGGGCTTGCTGAGCCATCTGTAGGACTGTCTGTCTAGTGTTCAACATCCTAGCACTCTGCCTGGTATTGAAAATAGGGCCCCATTGCTTGGATGTTTTAGACACTAGTTTATTGTCCTGAGCAACATGGCCTTGTACAATGGGCAGACTTTGTCCCTTGTCATTCTCTAAGAAGAAAATTTCCTCATCCACCTCTTGCACTAGTTCCATTTCCCTCAGCAGGTTAGCACAAGAATCTTCATCCTCACCTCTTGAATTAATCCAATCTATGACTTTTCTTTTTTCCATACCATCATTTTCAAGTGGAAGAGTTTACTAGCAGATTGGAAGCAATTCCTTTTTCTATAAAGGCAGCGGCTACTTCATGAACTTTTGCAGAGAGATCAGCTAAAGAAGAGGAAGACGCACTAGCACTAGGACCTTTGATAGTAGCCAGTTTATGTCCAGTAGGGGTGGGAGAAGATTTCTCTAACTTTTTATGAGTGTCCATATCTTCTCCATTATAGCCCTTCTTGCCATTTGGATCTCCTTTAGAATTGTGTGGGGGTTGGTTACCATCATCTCCATCATCCACTGCCACTACAGGAGTTGGACCCTCAACAGTGAACCCAATTTGGTATAGCTTACCCAGCACATTTAAGTTCCTCACTGCAGGTATCATGGTATGGTCTCTGCATTGGATCTTAATCCTGACTACTTCAAAGAAACTTTTAAACATTCCTTGCCAATCAACCTCCAGTAGGATACCTAATGTTGAAGCAAAATGATATAAGATAGGCCATTTTCACCATTGGGGCTGAAGTCCACTCACTTACACCCAAACCTCCTGGAGGTCAGCCAAATACTCTGTCACCTTCCCAAACCATGACATTAACAGAAACTCCTTCTTTAGGAAGGCCAAAGCAGGGGTATCCAGCCACCTCATCCACCTTGATGTTAGGTGGGAAGTTAACCAAGTAAGTCCATTCATCCAACTCTCTGATTTTCCATGGCCAATTTGTCTTGTAGATAGCAGTGAGACCATTGGCTAGTTCCTCCATATTGACTGAGCCAGCTTCTACATAGACTACCCCAACATTTTTGATAGGCAACTCTCTGGCAGAGCCCTTGGGGAGGTCAATGTTGAAGAATCCCAAACCTACAGCAGCACTACCAAAAAAGGCAGCAATTGGGAGCTGCTCCTTCTTGGTGGGGCAGTGCTCAACCTCATGACCAGCTAAACCACAAATGAAGCAAAGGACAGGAGCAGGGTAAGATTGCTTGTGATGCCTAGGTTCACCACAATTGTAATAAATAACATTTGCATACCCCTGTGCAGAGATCAGAGGCCCAACTATAGACAAGGTACCACTACAATCAGACTGAGGAGCAGTAGGCAGGATCACACCTAGAGTGGGAGCAGCATTAGCAGAAGCTGAGCCAACAGTCTCGTGATTGATCATCCTTATGTTTCTTCACCATTTTACTCTGATTCTTTCCCAGTTGCAAGTTTTTGTTCTGTTGCTGCATTTAAGTACCAGGCTGAATTGGGGGTGTCTGCATCTGTTGGTTTTGTTACTACCATAATCCAGGTGGAGGAGCATTGGGGGGTTGCCACTGCCTAGGGAACTGACCAGCAAAACCAGGCAGAAACTGACTCTAGAAAGCTTGCCACGCCAGGTTATACCCAAAAGGAGGGAAGGAATCGTACGCCGCTGGCTAAGCAGGGTTGAAACCAAACTGTGGAGCAGCAGGGGGAGGAAGGATAGGTTGGTGCCATTGATTACCTCTGCCACCATGTTGTTTCCCTCTCCCATAGCCTCTTTCTCCTCCTTCAGCCATGGCGAGCTGACCCCTGAAGCGGCTCCCGAGCAGATCTAGATGGTGAGGAAGGGTGGCGGCGGTCTGGGGGGTAAGAGGATCCGGTGTGCAAGCCCTAGGGAAGATAGGAGCACTCAACCAGGTGGAATTCCATAACTGCCCATATCTGTCCTCGAACGCCTTATCCGCCGCCGTGTTCGTACCACATGGGAAAAGTTGTGGGTGCCTGCCATTGACGTGGCTTAGAGGTCTCCGAATATTCCGTTCCGTTCGCAGACGGCGGAAGACACCATGGAGGCCACCTTCCCGTCTCAAGGATGGCGACAGAGGAATATTCAGTGCCACGGCGGGAGGCTGAAACTTCCCAACAACTGCATCCTGAAGCTTAGCTACTGTCTGAACTGAACATGGACATTCATTCGATCCCTGAGCTCCATCATCGCTAAAGCCACTCGATACTCGCTAAGGGTGAATCCCCAGAAATCCTCTACACAACCTTCCGATGGGGTTCACCAGTCGTCGCGATCTGGGGCCGACGGGGCGCCCCTGAGAAGCACACCTTCCTGCCTGCACTTCGCTCCGAGATCTTCTCCACCTCCTCGATCCGCTCATGCGAAGAGCCCATCTCCGACATGATTTCCCCAATCCCTCTGTACTTCAGCGGTGGCCTCCCTCGAGGTCGATGTCGACATTAGTGATTCGGTTGCACGATGGGGGGATTTGGGGTTAACTTCACTCCCCTGCTTTTCCCCATTGATGAAGCACAGAGGAGGTGCGCAGCAGCGCGCTCCACCCTCTCCTTCATCGGCTCAGATCGCCAGAGTTAGACGACGGGAAGCTAGAGAAACGAGGTTTCAATGTGTGCGAGGAGGGGGAGAAGGGAGGGAAACGAGAGAGAAGTGAAGGTAGGTGGGTGTGGGATAGGAGAGGGTGAGGACGGCCATAGGCCCAGGGGAACAGCGCCGGCGAACGGCGGAACAGTGCCGGAGAGCGGTGGCAGAGCACCGTCGCCATGTGGCACGATGTCCGAGCATGCCATCCTCTTCACGCTTCAACAACTATGGCATGTCCAGTGCCCTTCCAACGATGATAGAATGGGGGTGGCTAAACATTTTTTAAAGTATATATATCGTTCATCTTAAGGTTTACTCACTCCATTCCAAAATATAAGATATTTAGTTTTATAAAAGGAGTGTATCTAGACTTTTCTAGTGTCTAGGTTCACTTCAATGCTAAATGAACTTACAAACTAAAAGAGGTCTAGATTCACTTTTTCACAAAAGTAAAGGATCTTATATTTTGGAACAGAGGGAGTACAAATGTGTGGCTAAGTAGCTGGGATTGAAGAAGCATATTTGCAGTCGTCTTTTTTTTCATATGAAGCTCGGCCAAGTAGCTGCGATTGCCGAAACATTCATGATTTACTAGAACTTTTTCAAAAAAAATCAAGTAGTTTTAATTATTTAGTTTAAAATCTGAGTCAATCTGATATGTTGAATTAGAAATGGATGGTAGATGTTGGCACCAAGTCACAGTGAGACTTGGAAGCACCAAGTCACAGAAGCTCGGTCCGATCTACACCCCAGGCAACTAGGGCCATGGCCCGGGGTGCGGGAATTTTTCTTCCTTGTTATCCATAGAGATTTTGGATTGGCTTAGACTGCAAACTTCATCTCTCGGCCAAGATTGACCAAAACGAGTGGGTGGACAACAACAGGACGGACAAATGCTCGAATCCTTCTTCTGTGTCCCCCTCGATCCCACATCTCTCAATGCCAGTTTGCGCGCTGCCATGCCACTCTATCATCTCCGGCTTGCCGCCTCTGCCCCACAGGATCCTGGACAGCCGGACCTCGTCCCCAGAGTTTCCGTCGTTCTTCTCCCCACCCCCTCCCCCGCCGCCGCTCTGCTGCTATGGTGCTGCCCTATTGTCGCCACTGCCCACCTTGCCTGGCTTTGTCCTACTCTCCTCCGTGCGACTCACCGGATCAGTCCTGCTGGCGGCCATTGAATGGTGCCTCTAGAGCCTCAAGTGCTGGTATACCTCCGCGCTCCCTAGTCCACAGCTCCCCGCCTCGGCTACTGCTCCCCATGCTTGTGATATAGGTTTGTTTTTTTGTTTATCTTGATGTCTTTATATGAATTGATTTATGCTGAGTTGCTCACTTTGTCATCTATGAACATTAGCAACACCATGTTGAAGAGTAAATTGGGTCCCGATTGGGGGAACCATAGCAGGGTGTGTTTTGCAAGATATATTTCAAGTACTCACTCCACTCCGTCTCAAAATAGAGGTTGCAAACTTTTCTAAATTTGGATGTATTAGACGGAGAGAGTACAATGGTTCGATCTTATAAGTCATACAAAGGAATTTTACCTCATTCAGTTTGATAATTGACTTGAAATTATATGCTCATAGCCGCAATCATACCAACTTTTTTGTTAACCATAGTTTTTGGTCCTGGGTTTGCTCTAAACCCACTGAGTGTGCAAGGCTTATGATGATATTGCCCACAACTTCCAATCAAGAAAAGGATTGAAACAAGGTGATCCTTTGTATCCAATGTTGTTTAATATTGTTGTTGTTATATTGGCTACTCTTGTTGCTCGTGCAAAGGAGTATGTTCATGTAAGAAGTCGCATACCTCATTTAGTGGAGCGAGGGGTTTCTATTTTATAGTACGCTGATGATAAGATATTTTTATGGAGCATGACTTAGAAAAAGGCATCAACATGAAGTTTGTGCATTTTTTAGAAAATTATCATGTTTAAAAATAAATTTCCTAAAACTGAGATTTTCTGTTTGGTAAAGCAAGAATATGGAATTTTAGTATGAACAGATATTTGGCTATGAGTTTCGTTCCCTTTCTTTTAGGCACCTTAGTGTATCCATCTGTTATAGAAAACTTCACTATTCTAAATGGAATCTAGTTGAAAGTAGTATCTTTGCAAAGTTAGGATGTTGAGAGCAAGTTACTTTCATATGGAGATCATCGTGTTCTCATCAATTCAGTTTTAACCAGTTTACCAATGTTTATGCTTTGATTTCTTAAAATACCTGAAGTGGGATAAGAAAGCGTTTGGACTTTTTGGGTCAAGATTCTTCAGGCAAAGTGATAATACCAAGAAGAAATATAGGTTGGCAAAGCAGGATATTATTTGTTGCCAGAAATATCAGGATATCTAGTTATTGAGGTGCTTGAGTTTAAAAATAACTGTTTACTCAACAAATGGTTGTTTAAATTACTTTCTGAAGAAGGTATGTGCCAGGAATTGTTACATACTAAGTACATGCATAACAAAATCTTGTCCCAAGTCGAGATAAAACTGATAGACTTTCCTTTCGAAAATGTATAATGTGGGTCAAAGACGACTTTTTTTAATAGAGGACTGTTTGAAATAGGTGATGGTACTATCGTTCATTTTGGGAGGATATATGGCTCGGTGATACATCACTAGCTCAACAATATTCGTTATTATATAACATTGCACAATGGAAAATGTCTTGATTTCTAATGTTTCTGGACAAACACCACCGGATATTGGTTCAACATAGCATTAACCAGTAACGGATGAAACGATTGGTTACGTTGATGCCAACGCCCAACTATGATCCATCTTTCTAACAATGCTAAAAAACATGTTTGGAAACTTACATCTACGGTCTGATTCACTATCAAATCTATGTACTTAGACTTAATGGATTGTCGTAGATTCTTACGCAAGTATTTATGGAAGTTCAAGATCTTGCTAAAGATACAAGTTTTTATGTGGTTTCTAAATAGCAAAGTTATGTTAAAAAAAATACAATCTAGTTAAACGTAAATGGTATAATTGGTGTAACCGTGTTGCTTTTGTTACTAATTGGAGACCGTAGAACACTTAGTTTATCATTTATCATTTTGCTCGTATTTATGACGAATAATTTACTTCACCTACAATATACCACCACCCACCAACTAATATCACTGTTTGGAAATTAGTTAAATGTGGTTGATAGGAGAAATAAGTCTAGAATACATATTGGTGTCTTAGCTTCGTGTTGCTCCATATTGACATACATGAATAGTATTATTTTAACAAACAATGAGGTACAAACTTCTTGCAGCTTATATTCGGTTGTGTGCACACTAGGTTCAACTATGGTCTCATCTTCTTCCGGTGGATTAGCGGAAGCCTATGAATACTGGATGCAACCTGCTGCTGACTATTGCGCGGGGCTTCTGTTTCTATATTACTAGATGGCGGCATACTATGAGACTTCATAATGGATAGCTTCATGTTTCTTTTTATTTTTCGTTGGTTGATACTCCATCAATTCTAAAATATAAGATATTTAAGTATTTTTTTCAAAAATAATGTATCAGGATACCTTTTAGTGTGTGGATTCGGTGCAAAATAAGTGAACATGCATAGTAAAAAGCGGCTAGATACATATCTTTTAGAAAAAAAGCTAAAACATCTCATATTTTAAAACGGATGGAGTACATATTTCAACCCTATTATATCTATGAGGTAGTTTTCTTTGAATTTCTTTAAACTTTGTAATAAAAAAGATCGTGTGCATTAATTGATGCAAAGGTCGGGACCAAGTCCCTTATTTTTCAAATATCAATATAATATGAGTGTTCCTCATTAAAAGTACTAGCCAGAAAAGTAGGCAGAAACATGTCAATCATACACTAAAATAGGGGGAAACGGCTATGTCAAACGGGATTAGATAATCCAAAAAAATGCAAAAAAAACTAAATATTTTTGGTAAATGATGATTTTATTAAATTGAAAATATCATATCAGGAATGTAAAATTGTTATCTAAAAAAAGGAATGTAAAATTGTGAAGAGTTCATAGCCACCCTATGCATGTCTTTTATATAGAAATAGCGATCAGATCAGAGCAGTCTCAACAATTGTTCCAACTAGGTGAGGATTTTAAACTAGAAATGGAAGTGGGTCACCGTCGATGTATTTTTCTAAGTTATTTCATTTTATTAAACTAAAGAAGGTACTTCCTCTGATTCATAATAAGTATCATTGAAGTGGATATATCTAATACTAAAATACGTTTAGATACAACCAATCCAATAACACTTATTATAGATCTGAAGGAGCACATGATATTATAATATTGATACACTTGCATCACTTTAAGCTAGCAATCGGTACCTGTAAGATACATGTATGCAGTTCGCTGCTCTAATACTATATAACTAAATAGTTAAAAAAATATGTATCTTTATGAGACAAATTGAAATAGTACTACTCATTTCGTCTTAAAAAAGAATATCGTAGATTTGTATAAATTTGGATATATTATATATGTCTAGATATACATGTAACTAGATAAATCTATGACGTTCTTTTCGGGTTGAAAGTAGTATTGTTTTGCAAAATGAGAGAGAAAAGCTTCATAGGCAGGATTGACTTAGCAAAATATTTCTTGAAATTTGTTATACTCACCCGTTCTTAAAATAAATGACCTGATTTGTCTAGATTCACATGAACAAGGGGGAGTACATTCAAGTGACAAAGTTCTCGACTCATAAACTGAAAAGTTAGCAGTGAAGAACTGGAGCTTGAGACGGGGGTGCTATATAGAACCCTTCAAGCATTCCCTAGCTGGGGATCCGCCTACCTCCCTACAGTATTGGGCATGGCCCAGGTTTCCCCTCTGAAAAATGTTTGAATTTAAAATATATTTGATTATAAAAAATATACAAATTTGGAAAAAAGTTTTTATTTGAAAATATTCGAATTTAAAATTTGTTAAAATTTGAAAAAGTTCAGATTTAAAAAATATTCGGACATTTGTAACAATGCTCTAAAACCGGAATCAGGAAAAAACCCGGAGGAAAACAGGAACCAGAACAACCAAAATTTGGAAGAAAGCCGGGAAATTTTTTGAAGGCAGACCAACTTGCGCTAAATGGGCCCGCTTTGAGCGTTGTATAGGATTTGCCGCTTGAAGCGGACCGAGACCGACTGCCGACCCGTTGCGGACGCCAAGCGCGCCCAGACCACCTGCCGGCCTGTAGCGACCTCGAGAAGGCCCGATCCCGCGCGCGCGGAATAGTGTCCGTCTCGTCGCGTGTCTTCTCTGCCTGCACGCCGGAGGCGCCCCGCCGTCCAGCCCAGCGGTCACGCAGAGAGGCACTTCACCGGATTAGTACTACTTTTCCTCGCAGTCGCAGAATCACAGCGTCGCAGACCGACCGTTCTCTCGACCGTGACGCCGCGCCCCGGCCAGTGATCCACATCACCGACAACGACGCCGCTGGCCATGTCATGGAAGCGTGCCGCCGCGGGCGCCTGCCCCGCCCAGCCGTTCCTGTCTGTCATACACTCAGTCCCTTCGCATCGTATCTTCCAAGTCTCGCCATCTAGCTCATACGTAGCACGACAGTGATCGCTCAGTGCAGGAATCCTCGCGAGGTCGCCGGCACCACAGCTCGATCGATTTGATGTCTAGTCCCCTAGCCGAGATGTACAACTCGACAGGTGTCGGACCACCTACAAAAATACTCTTTCTTTGCGAATACCTACAAAAATATTTATCGCGCAGCAGGTCTGGCTTTCAGGAGGACAAGGTGACTGCTCTAGCCAAGAAGGCGGGCAGATGACGAGTCCCGGCCGGAGATAAACAAAGACACACCGACGATGACCAGAGCGACGTGCGCGCGGCCCAAGGCACGAATCGGTTCCCCCAGCTAGCTTCGATAATCAACGCCCATTTGACCAAAGAATCGTGGGACGTGCGGATGGCGATGGATAGTTATATACCGGCACAAAGCGTGAAGGCGCCGCCCGGCCGGTGCTCAGACGGACCTAATTCGATTCTGGTCGACCGGTGAATAATCGCCAACTGCTGTTACCTTTGCTTATTATCCTGCAGCATCAATCGAGTCTTCTTCTTTTTGGAACACGATAAGGTCCTTCTTTCCATTTTTGTTTTGTATAGTGAGTGCATACGGAATCGATCAGCGTACTCTGGCATGCACATCTGTGAATGCTACCCCCCTCCCCTCCCCCACACACACGGCATCCGGATTCAGCGCCAGATCGAGCAATTGGGGTTCACCGACGCGTGCTGCCATCTTTGGGGCACGGCCGTTCCCCGCCATGTCCCCTAAAGAAGCCAGCAAATATGATTTTGCATGAAAATAAATCAAAATAAAATAGTTCATACAGAGTTCGAAAGGCATAGTTCCCGCTACCAAAGCATCGTGTTCATCGTTGGAGTGATCATTACTGACGTAGTAGTTGTTGTCATTCTCGTTGTCGTTTCTGCTTGCGCATGTGCCAATGTTGTCGTCGCCCTACGAACAACAATTTCTTGCAAGATAGCGCCGTGGAGGAACATGTGCGCCACCTTCATCCTTGGATCCATGTTTAGTGTCGGCCATCAAGATCATGAAGTCCTGTTTCCTTTTCTTTACGGCCACTTTCTCCTTCTCAATCTCGATCTTCTCATCTTGCTTGGACAGAAACAACACCCACCTTTGATCACTCTTTTGAGATCGGATGATCAAGTTCAACGAGACCTTGAAGAGGGAGTTGTCAATCGGCCTTGCACTCTGCCAGATGGTGTCGCTTTAACAACGGATGCCTTGGACTTCTTGTTGCTGATTGGGAATCCCGCCAATGTTGCAAGCGACGCATAAAGATTAGCAACGCTATCGACCGCCTTCTTCAAAGAAGTGCACGGTTTCCTCCACTTCTCACACGTTTTAAGGTTGGTGTAGCAGTGCATCAATATGAAGTTTTTCCCACCATTGTTAGCTCGATACATTTGTAGTGCATGATCCAACTAAAGCAAGAAAACATAAACACATCAATGCATGGCTATGGACAATGGAGTTGAGCAACAAGATGAGCACTCACCTTATAGGAAAAACCCATGCCACTCCCCGGTCTTGCTTCAATGTTGGCATGCTAGCCAAAAAACATGTTCACCGATGCTTGTACGAGAGCCCACCGGGTTGACATACCCTTTTGGCTCCTCTTCGTTACCATCTTGCGCTACTCCTTGTCGATGAACTTACGCTCATCAAACTCCTTCTTGATCCTACTCTAGTAGGCACCGCTTGTTTGATTAGTGTCGGTGATCGGATCCATGCTCACCGTCTTCCAAGAATTGCACTAGCATGTTGACATAGGTATGCCTAACGGACACTTACCCTTGGCCTATCTGGTTCAGCCTAGCTGGAGGCCCATATGATGATCTACCGAGATTCATGAAGCCCATGATGACTTGGGTGATACGAAGCCCATAAGGACGTTGGCTCCTGGCATGACAATCTAGAAGAAGCTTCTAAATTAGGAAATCTTAGAGATAGTCTCCAACTTGTAACTGACTCAGATGGTACCCGAGATCTAGCCTCCCTATATAAGGTCTAGGAGGGGCCTCCAAGGAGGGCATCGAAACTCTCATCACAAATACGCCAGATCCAATCTACGCGAACCACAACCATCTCGATATAACTTGTAAACTTCACCGATTCAATTAAGAACAAACAAGGAGGAGTATGATTTTCCCTCCATGGGCCTAAACCGGGGTAAACTCGCGTCCCCATTGTTTGTCTGATGTATCCAACGTGCATATCCTTCCCAAAAAACCATAAACCATGGGCATTAATGCGCCGGTCAATTGGTGCCGTCTGTGGGAAGCCCGTGCGTTGATGTTGCAACGTCCGCGGTTCCATCGTTGGTGATGTATGATTCGTCGGTTCCTAGGAAGCAGATCTGCTTCGGCTCCTTCAAATTCACGCTCCACTCGCTGATCATGTGTCCGGCCTTCGACTTTGTCGACATTGGGGCAAACCAGACGATTGGCGATCGAAACTTCCATGTCGGTAAGGTGGGCACTCTTAGCCTCCCGGATCAGATCCGTTCAGTCCCGGCGCAGTCAACATCATCGTCTATTGCACCCGCATCGTGGATCTCTCCACCCCCTCGGCACCCTCAGCGAGTTGAACACCACAACGTCATTAACCTACAGGACCGACAACAACACATGTTGCGGCTCCGAACTGAGCAACTTTCTCGTGGTGAGCGGCCACGTCAACTCCAATCTTGAAAGCTATAGGAGCAATGTCTACCCGACCCGCTACTTCTGTGTTGTTGTCAAACTCAATTTTTCATGCGCCGTGCGGTCAAATCGGGTCATCTTTACTCCCGAGCCCACACTATCACGTCATGTCAGTTTCTCAGGCTGACCCTTGGGCATCCCAGACGTCATCTCTGATGTCCTAAATCCCTTTAAACTTATCAAGTCCTCCAATAGCAGTCGGCGCAACATTCGGCTGTGCCCACAAAAGCATCATACGAGTCGAGAATCTCCTCGAGTGCCACACAAAGACGAGCCTATGCTCGATGATAGCTGTGAGATTCGACACATTTTTTATGGCTTTTATTGATGGTTTTCTCACGGACTTGATCGTTTTCTGGTTTTACCTAACGCTAATGCTTCGGTAACAAAGAAAACTTGGTTTTTAATGTGTGTTTCAGGTTTTGAATGTCAACAGGAGGATTTCACTAGAGAAACACAATATTCTGGGGAAAACAAGCAAGTCTCACTTTGGAAGCACGCAAGAGGAGTCAACAGAAGCTTCAACGAGCAACTATACGGCGGGAATATTTTTCTGGCTATATAGTTGCCGCCGCCTCTGTCTTGTCAAAAGGGACAACTTGCGTGAAGGGACGGGGGACAAAAACACAACACAGCAGCCGCCACACCATCCAGAAGGGAGAAAGAAGAGATCTGAAGAAGAAGGAGAAGACGTTCTTCATCTCGCTCCACGATCTTCGACCTCCTAGCCAATACACCCAACAACCACTACTTGTACTTGAGAGAGAGAGGGGTCTCCATCTTGCAAGACTAGGGTTTGAGATTGTTTCTTCGCATCTTGAATTGTGTTGGATATTTTTCTATTCTAATTGTGGATCTCCATGGTAATACCAAGACAACAAATTCCCTTTATTCAATTATATTGATGATCTGTTCTTCTCTCATGTGTGAGTAATTCCCTTGGGCGTGGGAGATGTAGGGGACTGGTGAGATGTGATGTGCCTTCATATATTTTCCGCTAGTTTGTGATTGATTCTAATTACTATAATATATGTGCTTGACTATCTGTAGGATGACTAATGCTTGTTGTCCAATTAAGGGCCTAGACAACATGATACCTTGTTCTACACAGATAAGATCTTGTATGCTAGTGGACTGGCGACCCCCGGGTGACACAGGCATATCAATGGAAAGCTAGTTGACTCGAGGATAACGAGTAACCACTGTGCTTATTGCATTAGTCTGATCCAAGGAGTTTAATCACTAAGCAACCTGAAGGGTCTTAATCGTCTAGTGTCTGACCATGGTTTTGGTAGTAGGCTAGTAGGATTATTGATGTTAGGATGAAATCTACCAAGAGAAGTTTCGGCTAATTATGGGTTGCTCGCCTACACATATATCTATAAGATTATAATTGTTACATTTATCATTCATCCACCTGGCACAGTCACTATCACCATGAACTGAATCTCCCCGCGCCTTCTTTCATCATCTGCAGGAAACAACAAACAAGCAAAGTCGTTCTTTATTTTTATGTTTTATATTTTTGAATTTTATATTTTAGTTTTATTTAAATCTATCGCATTTAATCAAAACCCATTCTTATTTCAACACTTGCAGCCAATTCACTCAAAGACCTGTGAAAACTTTGGGTGTGTCAGAGACTTCACCAATAAACACTTACCTTTGGGCTCCCTATGGGATCGATATCTGAACTTCGAAACTAGCTACAAATGATCTGTGCTCTTGCAGACATCAAGCTATTTTCTGGCGCCATTGTTAGCGAGCTAAGCGTTAAATGTTTATCTTTTGACATTTTAGGTGTTTCTACTACAAAATGTTCTCCTTAGGAGACAAAGGGTCTACACGCTCTGTTAGGACCTACCTGCCAGATTATATTGAGTGTGTGCCTGCTCAGAGGCGCGAAGAAATTATTGAAAAACTTTTAAGATCAAATAAAGTTAAAGTTGAAAACCAGAGTGATATTATGGAAATTATGTCTATTTACAGAACAACTCCTATGAAAACTAAGAAAACTTTGAGGGAATACAGTGCTCCAAGTTCTGAATTTCTTAAACAACCAATAGAATTCCCTAATCCTGGAGTTAGAGAATATTGATTTGATGGTGGAATCATTAAAATTTTGTAGGAAAAAGCTTTTAGTGGAAGGGGAGATGAAGACCCAGGAAGACACATTAGAGAGTTTGATGATGTGCTAACATCACTCGGACCAAAAGGTTTGCCTAGAGACTTCTCTCATCTTAAATTATTTTGATGGTCTCTTAAAGATAAAGCTCTAGACTGGTTATATGCTCTCCCTCGCCATTACATTAAATGTTGGGAAAAATGCATTACTAAATTCATAAACAGGTTTATTCCTTTTAAAAAGGCAACTGAACTAAGAAAGAACATAGACAATTTTAGTCAGAACGTGGGAGAAAACTACCCACAAGCCTGGGAAAAATTCTTTGGAATGATCAATAGTATTCCTAATCATGGCTATTCTGAACAAACAATTTGCCATTTATTTTACCATGGTCTCAATACTCAATGTAGAGAGTTGCTTGACTTCTCAGTAGGAGGATCAATAAATACTTTAACTATTAAAGAATGTTTGGAATTAATGTCTACTAGGGCTAAGAATGATTCTTTATATAATACTAATTTTGGCACTAAGCCGGAAAAAGGGATACTTCGGATAACTCCTAATCCTATGCCTGAGGTATGCAAAACTATAAAATAAAAAGGTATACCTTCTGAACTTGCTAAGGAAAACAAAGAAGATTTGTTCCAAGTTTTTACTAAATAAGATGAAACTAGAAAAGTTTTTCAAGAATTAAAACATCGACAAGTAAAATCTCATAATAACTTGCATAGGAATTTCCAAAAACATAAAAAGATATTGGCAGAACTCATGGAAAATTATGATGAGATAGGCCAAGAAATAAAATTATTTCATAAGTATCTTAGTATGATTGAAACCCAGTGTGAGCAAATAGCATCTAGTTATCGAATTTTTCTTCGTGAAGCCAAAAATATTTCTGTTTCTGCTAATGTTATCACAAGGAGGGGTGCAGTTGTTACAGGACCCTTAGGACCACCGAAATATGAAGCTAAAAAAGTGTGCAAGGAAAAAGCCTTGCTTGAAGCAACCCAAGAAGATGATACATTGGTGGATCCTTAAGATGAAACTGAGACGCAAGAGCAGACCAAGGGGGACCGAAATGATGCACAAGATGATTACTATGACTCTGATGCAGAGACGGTTGATCCAAGAGAAGATAAAGAAACAAGTAAGGAAGATGAAGTTGTTATAGCAGAAAAGAAGAAAAACAATAAGCAACAACAAAGAAAGCAACAAAAGAACCTGACCCCCCAAAGAAGGTAAAAGACAAGAGTAAGTCAGGTGATAAAAAGCTCCCTTATCCTGATAAAAAAGAAAGCACCGGATGAGGTAATTTACAATTCTTTTACAAAGGCACCTAGTGACCTTTGTATAGAAATTCCAGTTGTGGATGCAATCAAAGTTCCAACTTATGATAAATTCCTTCGTGATATTCTTAGTAGAAAGAAAGAAATAACTGAAACTATTGCCATGGTAACTAGCCCTCCTGCTAATGGGAAGCTGTTGCCTAAGTCTGAAGATCCCGGAATACCAACTATTTCATGCTCAATAGGTAAAACTGATATTCACAATGCCTTGTGTGATCTAGGAGAAGGAGTTAGTGTAATGCCATACTCCCTCTATAAAAGGTTAGGATTAGGGGAGTATTCTCCTACTACTATCACTTTACATATGCCTGACAAGTCCACTAAACAACCTGTTGGTATGAATGAGGATGTCTTACTTAGGATAGATGAACATGTTATTCCCACTGATTTTATTATTATTGAAATGCGAGAAGATGAAAGATTATCTATAATACTTGGAAGACCTTTCCTTAGTACTGCAGGTACATCAGTAGATTGTGCAGAACGAAAGATAATCTTTAATGTTTATGATGCTGAAATCATCCGGTATTTTCCAAAGAAGCTAGAAGCAGGAGAAAGATATGTTCCACCGGCAAAACGAGTTCACGTGGTAAGTGCCATTGATAAGGGGTAACCAAAAGTAAGAATTCGAGAAGAGAAAATAGGTTGAGTTATTCAACCATTATTAATAAATGTTTGATGGGAGTCAACCAATTTTCGTCAATTTAGTAGAATAATGAATAAGAAATTCATCGCATTCCTACCACTTTTTCACAGACATTCTTGCGAAAGCGCGCCCGTGAAGATGCAGCTCTCAAAAAGTAGTAGAAACATCGATTGAATAAGTAGAGAATAATAATAAGAGTAAAATTTTGAGTTTTCTATTTGCAGAACCTAAAATTTTGTTTTTAATATGCTAATGTTGGTCAATGGTTTTTACTATAATTTTTCTGTTAAAAATTAGGTACTTCGCTAAGTTATGTGATAAGAAGGTAACCTCGAAGAAATAGAAAAAAATTGATGTTTACTGATGGTTTAACGATCAACTATACGGCGGGAATAAAAATTTCCGGCCGTATAGCTCCGGTCGTATAGTTATCTTTGCATCACCAACTTTTGCTTTGAAGGCACCGAGAGTTTAACGATCAATTATACGGCAGGAATAAAAATTCCGACTGTATAGCTACTGTCGTATAGATATCGATGCTTCCGTACAAAAATTTCTGAAGGGTACTGAGAGTTTAACGACCAACTATACGGCGGAAATAAAAATTCCAGCCGTATAGCTGCGGTCGTATAGATATGGATGCCTTCGTAGAATTTCATCCCAAAGGTACTGGGAGTTTAACGACCAACTATACGACGCGAATAAAAATTCCGGCCGCATAGTTCTGGTCATATAGATATCGATGCTAGTTTTAGAAATTTATCTTGACAGGCAGACGGTTTAACGACCAACTATATGGCGGGATCATTTTGATCCGGCCGTATAGTTGCGCCCATATATCTGATTTCTAAATAAAGAAACCCTAGTTTGCTGCGCCGACGCAACTATACGGGCGGAACAACTTCACCCGCCCGTATAGTTCCGGCCGTATAGGTCAGCGCGAGCACTTAATCGCACCGGGGTGACTAGGTCATCCTCCTCTCCTCATTATTTCTCTCATATTCTCTCTCCAAACCTCTCAAAATCCACCTAGAACTTTCGATTCTTCGTGGATTTCATTCGTTTGAGTGGGGGAATCTACAGATCGTGCATCACGATGAACAAAATCGGTAACCTTTTTCGTTTGAGCAAGCGCCAACGGGGTGAGGGCTCAAGCTCGGGGTCCCGAGCTTCGCTCAACTCCAAGTTGGACGTTGTCTCAGCGAGGAGGGTGCTGCCCACACGTTGGGTCGACCACAACTTTCTCACCACGGCAGGGTTGAAGGAGGAATTCGACCTCATGTGCAGCAGGTCGGGGGTGGCGGTGATCAGCTTTGCAAGCCACGACACCTACGCTGAGCTCACCCACGAGTTCCTTGCTTCCTTCTACGACGACCACAAGGAGAAAGGTAACATGTGCACTATCAGCTTCAACATGAACCGACAACACTATGACATAAGTTACAAGCAATTCTGCACTGCTTTTAGCCTCCCCCATGCTGGGGAGCCCAATATTATTAACCTCTATAGCGTCACAAGTGGGACGACTTGGGAGGTTATTTCTGTTAATGGTGGCAGGCACTTTTATCATAAGAAGATGTCCACCATTGAGAACCCAACCATTCGCTACTATGCTCTGTTCCTCGCCAACACACTACTGGGGAGAGGTGACACAGGCTCCATAGCCAATGCGGACATGGCAATGATCACCAAGGCTCTTTTCCCCCACTTCACCACATAGCCCTAGTCATGTCGCTCTACTCATCTAGCACTTCCGCCACCAAAGCAACAAGACCAAAGGTGATATTCGCATTGGTGGATTGGTAACCCACCTTGCCTTTGCATTAAACATTGTACTACCTGTCATGGAACCTGTTGATAGCTCCAAACTTATGGACGTCAAGTATTTGACTGCTTGTGGCTTCCTTGGTGTTTACCATGCTAACCCGAGGCTCCGAGCATATCAATTTGGTTATCTTGATGATGTACAGGGTGAGCAGATTTAGTTACCCTGCCCTCAGGCCTTCTCAATTGTGCACAAGAATGCTTGGATCCTCACCAAGGACCAAGTGACGGCGATCTTGGTTGAGCACCAGCCCGAGGAGGAGGAAGATGGAGGACAACAGGATGATGTGGAGCAAGAGCAGGAGAAGGAGGGAGAGCAGGGACACAACCTTGCTTGGGAGGGACAGCAGCAACAGTAGCAGGGAGGAGCATGGGACTCGTGGCCCAACCAGCCATAGTAGGGGTACGGCTACATCCCCTACCAGGAGTTCCAGCAGCTCAACCAGCGCGTTGGGGAGATCGACCATCTATTCAGGATGTGAATGAAGATGTGAACACTTTGACTCACAACTTCAGTCACTTCATGACCCACTTCCCTGACTTCTAACAGCAGTATCCGCATCAGCCACCAAATGACGGCAACAACTGAGCCTGGCAATTGCCTGAGCTTGGGGGAGGTTTGAAAACCTCCAAACTTTGCATACATACTTATATTTTCTTATTTTGATTTATTTTATTGCTTCAAATTTGCATGTTTTCTTTCAGCTTTGCATGTCTAAACCAAAAATACAAAAAAATAGTTGTAATTTTATTTTGCAAGTTTTTTTATTTGTTTCTCTTGGAGATTGCTTAATTTCAGGTGACTTGGCAATAGGAAAGCATAGAGGGATTTCGACTCTAATACAAGAATGAAGCAAGCTAGAGGAGGTATCACATTCCTTTCATCATCATCTCTACAACCTTAAATTAATCCTACAAATATTTACTCGCTTGCACTGAGGACGCTCCTCACTTAGCTTGTTATTCCATAAATTCTATTCCTTTACTAGTGTCTCCTTTTTAGCCTTGAAACAACGAGCAAAGAACTTGGTTTAAAATACTTCCTATATTTTTACAACAAGAAAAAGCATCTGAAAGATGACTTGAGTCCATCTTTAGCCCAAAGAATTTAATTTTTGAACCACTCCATCCCATTTGAGCTTAATACAAATAGACTTGATAGTACCCTTGATTGAAATTGTTTGATGAAACGGATGCTCTGAAATAGAAGAAATTATGCCACTACTTTTTTCTGATAATTACTGTAAGATATTGTTTTACGCGTGTCATTATAGCTCTATCGTGCTCCATGGGGAACTATTAACTCCGCTGGCCAGCGAACGATCTAAATGTGGGAAAACACTTGATTTTGGCTATTAAGTTATGTAAACGTCTGTAGCAGCAATGCTATGACGGGTAAAAAATTTAGTCTCCTCATGGTTTCATGTTCCAAGTGAAGTTGTAGTACTCCTCCGGCCTATTATTTCTCAACAATTATTTATTGGCATGATCACGAGTGCACAATAAAACCCCAATTAAACATGATAAAAATAGTGGCATGATTTCTCTATGGAAGAGCTAAAGTTTTTAAAAGGCAAAAGAAAAGAAAAGAGGTGATTTGATAGTCTTGAGATTTTGGCATGGGATAAATGAGTTGTTCTAAAATTATATACTTTGATGCCTACCTGAGTACTCTTAATTGGGTAAATAAATAAGAACAAAAGGTTTTCATCTCTCTATAAAGAGAGTGACCAAAAGAATTTGTCTCACTTTCCTAGCTAAATCGTCGACACTTACTTGGGCATATGATTTATTTGCTAACAAATATACTTTGTTAGGAAGTTGACTCAGTGAAATCTTGTGAATACTTGTATGATTATATTTAAGATTGTGGGGATTATGAAGAAAATAAGTTGACACCAATTCAAACTTGTGACTTCCTCTATTTTTAGTTTCGAATCTCCGCTATTCTTCTTTATTTCCTTATCACTCGAGGGCGAGCAACATCTAAACTTAGGGGAGTTGATAGCTGTGAGATTCGATACATTTTTATGGATTTTATTGATGGTTTTCTTCCGGATTTGATCATTTTCTGGTTTTACCTAACGCTAATACTTCGGTAGCGAAGAAAACTTGATTTTTAATGTGTGTTTCAGGTTCTGAACGTCAATAGGATGATTTAACTAGAGAAACACAATATTTTGGGAAAAACAAGCAAGTCTCACTATGGAAGCATGCAAGAGGAGTCAACAGAAGCTTCAACGAGCAACTATACGACGGGAATATTTTTCCGGCCGTATAGTTGTCGCCGCCTCTGTCTTGTCAAAAGGGACAACTTCCATGAAGGGACAGGAGACAAAAACACAACACAGCAGCCGCCACACCATCTAGATTGCTAAGATGCTCGTTGTCTACTTCCCTTGTTATTTTGATATGGGGATTCTTCCGTATCATCGGGCAAGAGGTACCCCGTTGGCTGTTCTCTATGATACACATGTACTTACGATGACAAGAACTTACTAGTGACTAAACTTGAGTAGCATGAGGAGCGGCCCTCGTATATTGCTTGTTCTTAGTTCTATGTGCATTGTCCCAATACTTGTTGATTGATGCATAACTTTGATATTGCTTGTTCTTAAACTATTTGTATCTAGTCACCCTTATAAACTTTGAAGGTGTCCTATGCATTTATGTTTGCTACTCTATGAGGGACAAGTTGAATGCCATTATGCTATGTTTTCTTTATGTGAAACAAACAAACGTCTTGCGAAGCATTATTATTTATGAATCTTTTGTTTGTGCCTTTTCATGTTACAACATAGTTGCTATGTCTTATTGTTAGAACTTTATCTTTCATGCTATGTTGAAGTATTATGATCTGAGCTATCAATGTTTTACAAATACTTTGATCAAGTTTATGATGGTGCATGTCATCTCAAAAATTATTCTTTCTTTTTATCACTTACTTACTCGAGGACGAGCAGGAGTTAAGTTTGGGGATGTTGATACGTTGCTGACGTATCCTAATTTTTGATGTTCCATGCTTGGTTTTATCTACTTTCTTATGTTTTGTCCACACTTTGGAGTATTTCTATACACTTTCTGAGACTAACCTATTAACAAAATGCCACAGTGCCAGTTTCCTATTTTCTTCTGTTTTTGGTTCTAGAAAAGTCAGAAAATGAATATTCTCGAAATTGGACCGAACAAAAGCCAAAGTCGTTATTTTTCCAGAAGACTCACGGAGCCAGAAGGAGAGACGAAGAGGGCCACAGGGTGGCCACACCACCCCTTGGAACGGGTCCCCCTGGTCGCGCCAGGGCATGGTGTGGGCCCCTTGGCCGACCACCGACCTCGCCTCTTCGCCTATAAGATGCCTCCTGATGCAAAAACCCTAAATTGTCAAGCCTCCAGCTACAAAAAGTTCCGCAGCGCCGCCGCCATCGAAGGGGAGATTCAGGGGACAGAAAGTCTACCGATAGCTATGTGTTCATCTCTCTCTCTCTCTATGGATGATCAGATTGTGATCATGAGCTTTGTAATCAAGTAGATCTACCTTGCTACTCAAGTGCTTTAATAGATCTTTGCTCTCCCCATGTGTGTGAAAGTGATAATGTGCACACCATGGTGGCACTTAGGCTAGAGATTACAATTACTTGTTATGAGTTATATTTGGAGTTAGATGTCTTTATGAAATTTTGGTGTTTGTTGGAACCATCTAGTCCTCAAGGTGACAGTGTGGGGTTATCTAGATAGGAAAGACTTACTTTGAGGTGTGCTGTTATAACCCTACCATAGATTAGAGTGTCCAACCGGAGAGTAGTTCAGAGTAGTATCATGAAGATAATATATTTATATGAGAGTGTTCGCTAGTGAAAGTACGATCCCGAGGCCTTGTTTCTAAGCATTGAAACACCGTTTGCAATTAGATATGTTACATGTTTGCTTGCTTTCATCTTTATTTCAGTTTTGCCTTTAGTCTCTTCCATGCCATCAAGCTATTTTCTAGCACCGTTGTCTTATATCCATACCACTTGTATTTCACTATCTCATCGCTGAACTAGTGCACCTGTACACCTGACAAGTGTATTGGGTGTGTTGGGGACACAAGAGACTTCTTGTATCTTGATTGCAAGGTTGCTTGAGAGGGATACCTTTGACCACTTACTTCCTGAGTTCGATAAACCTTGGGTGATCCACTTAAGGGAAACTTGCTGCTGTTCTACAAACCTCTACACTTGGAGGCCCAACAACTGTCTACAAGAATAGAAGTGCGTAGACATCAAGGCATAAAGGTGTTTTTGCGATGTTAAGCTTGTCTTAGAAGGTGGTCGTGATACCCCTCAGTGCCTTGTTGCGAGGTTCAACCGAGTTATCTCGTGAGTTGAGTCGTTGACCGACAGTTCATTTGAGCCAGTGGCGGAGCCACAACCCAGCAAGCCTAGGCGGCTACCCAGGCTCGACTGCCAAACTCCACTAAAATGCCATAGACTTACAAGCCACGAGAAAAATTAGCATGGGAAAAGATTTAAGAACACACTTGAAGCTGGAATTTGCCCATGCTTTGACTATGGGATAGCTCAACCACTGATTCGAGCGATGGCAAAGGGGAAAGTGGCCCTCTTTAGTGGTGGAGACACATGGTAATACCATGATGCTTGATCTTCCATATTATAGTAAACGAGGGTGCGATCTTCCTTCGATATACATTTTTTTCTAAAGGACGATACCAAGTAAACTCGGGCTCTACAACAATTCAATGCCAAGACCAAGCAGTATAGTTCGAGTTTGTCTCCAGGGCTAACCAATGCTCCGCGTAACGGAGACAATCCGGATGTGAACAATCGCCACACAACTGAGAACCATGCCCGCGTGTTAGCGAGACGACGAAAGTCCCTCCAATCTAGGGTATCCACAGATTCGTCGTGGAGCTATACCAATAGTTGTTCCACCGGATCACATCCCCGGATCAGATCAAGGTCAGGAGCTATCAGAACGTTGCAGTTGTAGATGGGTTCAAGATGCCAGCAGTTGTGGACGTGGTGCTGAGTGCAACCTCCTGCCTAGTAGTGCACCACCGGCCCATAGTCGCCTACCTGCTCTCGCCACTGCTTCGTGGATCCCGCCACTTCTGATTTTCCCTCGCTGTCATCGTCGTGTGCCGAGACCAATCCCTCTAGGGACCTGCACTGCCATCGTCTGCCGGCCGGGCCTTACCCACCGGCGTCGCCCGGTTGCGGCAAGAGGTGAACACCGATCATGGGGTGCTAGTAGAAGGTTGGGAGATCGCCTCCCATGTCTCCCGACGGACGACGTGGGGTTGTTGGGATATTTGCTCTCAAATTCCTTTGATATACATGCTTCTCTTTCAAGTTATGGAGTCGAGCATAATGACTTTTAGAGCATCTCTAGCAGATACTGCAAAACTCAGAATCGCAAAAGTCATTGACGGTGAACCCCAAACCTGTTTTGCGATAGGATTTGTGTCCCGGCAGAACAAATCATGTATATTTATACCACAAAACGGAATGTTACGTGAATATTCGACCGTCTTCTTTGCATGGCCATCTTCCTCGCAGGGCCGGTGTGCTCCTTGTCCCTATTCTGGGCGTTGTCGCTGGCCGATGTTGTGCTATGCGCCGCCCAGTACTTGTGCAGCTAGCTAGCTAGCTAGGCCGTGGATGTGGTAGGCACTGTAAGGGTTGAAGGTCGTGGATGTGCTAGGCACTGGACGGGTTGGCCCATGGCTTACACGTGGTTGTTGTTCCGCCCTACCTCGCCGTTGCGCTGCTCTGCCCGACCCCTTGGACCTTATTGTCAACCTTGCCGAGCTCAGTTCACTGACCATGGCGGCTGGAATCGACAACGAATCAACGATTTGTGTCTAGAAATTTCACGGAATTTAATCTCCTCGCTAGAAATCATAGTTTCATAGTGAAATCGAGCTCCCTCGTCATGAAATCGAGCTCAGGAGGTGCCAGCGCCGGCACCAACCGGAGCGGTTGGTGCTGAAATTTCTGACTCGGGAGCGGTTGGTGCTGAAATTTCTGACTCGGGAGCGGTTGGTGCTGAAATTTCTGACTCGGCAATCGTTGACTGTTTTCCCGTTCACTGTAAAATGAATTCGAAAACTGGATATTTGGTGTACAAAGGGATTAGTATGCGGAAAACCGACCACTTCGGATCTATTTGGTGCGTATTTTCCAACCAAAACTGTAAAATATAATTATTTTTACGGGTTTGACCACTTTTGGTATCTGCTAAAGATGATCTTAGCTTAGATATATTCATTCATAAATTGGCACGACCAGCCCTCGTGCATGCGTATTTCTCTCTTGTGAGTGAGCGTTTTGGCACGAACGTTCTGTTCGTTAGCAGTTTCGCGAAACAGGGAAACAGTACCTGCAGATTCGTAAAATCGGCCCTGATGGGTATCGTATTAACTGCTGGTCGTACGGTGATGGACTGATGGCTACCGGTGCTATGTCCAGTCGCACTCGTTGTGCATGTACGATAGCGACTAGTAGTACTGAGCTGCTGACCAGTGAGATCACGTTTACGGAACTGCATTTATCGCATTTCATCGCAATGGAGAGGACGACAAGCCCGAGGTGTTGGCAATGGAAAGGTACGGATAGGGTGACATGGCCCGCGGCGATGCTTCATCTCCGATTTTGGGAGTGTCACGAGCAAGAATCCTCCACGATCTCGGCGAGTTTATCGTCTCGAGGTCGTCAGCGACTGGTGGCAGAGGTGTCCAAGGACCTGATTGATTTCTTTGTTTTTGTTCTGAGATGTTCTTTTTAAATCGGAAGTCCTTATCTTCAGATACTAGGTTTCTTTGTGCGAGTGTTGCTAAGGGTTTCTTTGTAAATTTATACGTGGCTCCTAATGTAGCAACTGGGGTCTTCTAGACCCCTCTCCCATTCAAAAAAAACATGATGTATGGATTATCTATGGCCACCTCACTCTTTCTCTCTCTTCTCGTGTTGAGAGTCGTAAGTGAGACACCGGGCCGATCTTGAGCTATCCCTGCGAGGCGTCTGTGCGCGGCACCGACCGGTTTTCTTTAGACTTTCTTCACCGAGCTTCCAAGGAGGACGACAATGGTGGAGATCCTCCGGACAGACTCTTTGAATAAGTGTTCTTGCCTATTCATCAATCACCTCGAGTTTCTCTTACTGACTTTGCCTTGTCGTGGCGACGAGGAAGAGAAGGAGAGAATACAGCGGGTTGGCTGATGTTGGGACTTGGGAGGTTGCAGGAAGGTGAAGCATGTGCTCGTTTCCATGCTTCCGAAGCTGCACTATGTGGAGTTCCCAAGCCCAATCCGCGACATCGACGTTATTCCTGGCCAGCGAGGCCACTCTATGCTCTGGATTGCTCTAGTTTTTTCTTCCGCTAGACGAGTTTGCCGAAGCGAAGGATGTCCTTCCTCGATGCAAGACTTGCCCCTGCGCCACCCCAAGTGGTTTCGTCCCCGGTGGTGGTGCCGACACCCACGTCTTGAGGTCACCGACGACCAGCGGTGGAGTTGAAGGACCTGGTTGCGTTTCCTCGTATCCTTCCAGGGTCCTACTTGCAAAGTGGAAGGACTGCAGTGTAATATTTTCTTTCTTCAGTGTCCGTCCTGTAATTCTGTACCCACCACTTTAATTTGCGGCTTCCGGGCTCTTCGGTGCTGGTCCCTGTTAAAAAAACATAACTACCACGCGCGAAAATTTACGCATGGCCCGTACCACGCAACTACGACTAGTTTTTAGTAGTAACACAAGTCGTTT